>PYHX02000467.1:85628264-85958004 GCA_004302925.2 Cochliomyia hominivorax
TTTAGTTAGGAGAACTGATTTTTATGGTTAAGAGAAATGTCAACGAAATTAAAGGAAAAGAAAGTTGAAAGAAATTAATAAAGTTTTAGTTAAGATTTAATTGTAATAAATATTTTCTTATTTTTTTTAATGGAATTTTAAGTTTATTTCGATATAGTTTTTAATTTAATAGAGGTGGTATTTTGAAGGGTAAACATCTGTCATTAAAACGTAAATGTTTGTATTGATTAAATACAATTTTTCACTCCCTGTAGAAAATGGTGAATTTTTGTTTTAAAAGAATTGTTCGGGGACATCTGGTACTGTGCTGAAAGTTGGTAGAAGCTTACGACCCTTAACATCAAGTAAAAGCATCTTGTGTGCGATTGTTTCCGTTTTATTTTTAGTTGAGTAAGCTAGAAGGTAAGGAATTGAGGAAATTAATAAGAAGAGTCTGAAAACGGAGGAAAAACTATAATTACCGTTTGGTGTAAGACAACAAAATATTTCTAACTTTTAAAAGCATTGGAAGAGCAATGAAATTGGGTTTCTTATGCATTGAAGCCGACAGAAGTTGAAAGGGAATTTTTGAACGGCAAACATGAGGTTTGAACCCAATAAAAAGAAACCATTATTCAGAATTTTATCAATAGTTACGAAAAATGAATACATTACTTTAAACCCAGGGGCAAAAAGTGCTATAAAAACTCCGATCAACCAGCTAAATCAAAACGACGCCAAGACATTGTTTTTTATGACATCAAGCAGGAGTTTCATATTATGGGTTGTAAAAGTCGGTTTAGATGATTACAGGGGACCTATATAGAGGTTGATTTGTTTGAATAAAGTAATAAAATAAAAAAACACCATAATATTGACCAGATACCAGACCATATCTTGTCAAACAACGATCGACCTTATTACAGAACAAAAATGAACTATCTGAAAAATTATAGGCACGAAAGATATCTTGGAAGTAGTTTTTTTTCTCTTTTTGGTAGAAGAACGAAGCCAAATTAACGCCTTGACGTTGTTAAGGCAATGCTTCTTTGATAGGATTAGCAGCGAGATTAGAATTATGAGCTATTAAAATCAAATTTCTCATTATTCAAAATCTACCTAGAAGCTGCCAAGAATATCTGCTCACAAATGTCCCGAGCTTCTATACGTTCTAAATAATCTAGAGATCAAAATTTTTGAGATATATCAGTAAAATTTCAAACAAAAACAGAAGCAAAAAGAAGCTCCCATACAACTATACCACAACAATGGAGTTTTAAGAGAGATTAAAATATTATAATTATATTTTCTATATATAAATTCTTTATTGATCCAAATTGGCACGCTAAATTTCATGAAGATCATTTAACCAATGATCCACTTCTAAAAATTGCTATTGTTATACCATCCAATTGAGTTATATAAAACCAAAAAACAAGTAAGATTCTACTGAGCTCAGTTATCAGTCTATAACTTTTTTGCGTTGTCCCGATTTTGTTGATTTTAATTACCGTTCTGCATTTGACAAAAGCAAACATTTATGTCTAATTTTATCTAGTTTGGACCATTAATAGAAAGATGAGCGCGCCAACAATAAATAGATAAGTCGGTTAAGTCCGACTATATTAAACTTTTACTTAATTTGGACACTTGTTGAAATAAAATTTTTATTAAAGTTGTTCAAAGAAAAAGTTTGTTTTAAATAAAATACGAGTAAAAAAGGAAAAAAATGCATTCGTTTCCATTTCTGCATTTGACCGGAGACATATATTTTGTTCAGATTGAAAGCAGATCTCTTCCAAAGAAAATGAAACCATCAACATTTTACATTAAACAACAATTGAATTGTAAAATAAAATCACCATAATTCATCCATTATCCAACAAGACACAGTGAAGCAAAAAATAAAAAATACGAGACTCTCTGCTGGATCTCGTCTTTATAGACATTAGATTTTTATGTTCTTATATTTAATTATATTAAAATTATCGTCCCACTGTGCTAAAGATAGAAAAAAACAAACTTTACTATTTTTACAAAAAAAGCCCTTAAGTCAGGAAAAAATGCTAATTTCAACATCCCATCAACGGCTAAACACCATTAACATTCAACTAAAACTATTACAGTTCTTTTAGCGTTTTCATACCAAAAACTAACCAAAATTTTAATTTAATTTCAGAAAATAGACAATGAAAGGGAAGTTAATTTTAAGGTTTTTCTTTTCTGTAATTCATTTTTCGTTTACAATCAAATTAAAAAAGAAGGGGAAAATTAAAATTAAGTTTTTGAAATTTTCCTCTTATTATACCCTCCACCATCATAAGTGGTGAAGAGGTTATATTAACTTTGTCATTCCATATGTAACGCTAAGTGGGAATCATTTTAGACTCCCTAATGTATATATTCTTGTATTAAAGCAAAATCTGAGTCGATTACCTATGTCCATCTGTTTGTCTGTCTGCCTGTCTGTCTCTCTATCTGTCTGTCCATTTGTCTGTTGGCACGATAATATCCACAGTTATTGAAAGAGCTCAATGAAATTTGGTCTGAGTACTTTCTATAGTCCTAAGAAGTTTCCTATCTAAAATCAGCAAAATCGGTTAGATACATTAAATGATATATACCGATATCTGGGGAAACAAAGCCAAAAAATTGTTGACAATTTAACAATTAAGCTTCATTATCATTATAAAATTTAACAAAACCGGTTTAGTTGAAAAAAGCTATAGCTAAACTTTTGTGACTCAGTCTTTCTGTTATTTATTTAAGAAAAACGTTTTAAAATTGTATACGTTTGTTGTGAGTGTGTATGTACGGTACATAAAGTATTTATTTCACTTGTATTTGTGGTGAAGAGTATTGAAGATTCGGCATAGACGAAAATTTTAATTTTAAATTTCACACGGTCATCTATTTTTTTTTTTTTTTTTTTTTTTTTTTGATATTTTTAAATTCAGTTTTAAAATTTAATTTTGTCTGAATTAATTTTTATTATTTCTTTTTTTCATTTCAATTCATCATTTTTTATTTTTCATATTCTTTCATTTTTATTATTGTGCGAAAATCTTTTTTTCTTCTTTTGTGTTTCTTTTAATTAAAAAATGGCAGCAGCTTAACACTGGCGGCTATTTTAGAGATTACAAAATTTAAAATAAAAAAATAAAAATAGTAAATAACTTAATTATAAATTATGTTCTAAATTTTTTAGGTTAGTATGTCAGTTTAATAAACACAATAATCATAATTTTATAATCACTAGTTTAGTTAGATGAAGATGATTTTTTTTAAGTGAATGATGGATGGGATTAAAGCAAAAGTCATGGTTATGAAAGGCTACTTTTATGGGAAAAGGTAATATTTTTTTAGTAACGATAATTATACAAATATGATGGTGCATTTAAGGAAAAAGTTTCTTTTTGAAACTTAATTAAACGAGTCATCATATTTTTTAATTAGATTTTATTTTTTCTGGTAAATATGCTATATTCCCAGTCCACTTGCTAAACTACTCTACCTAATTTCTATACGTTTATTTACGATATATTCAATAGTTTATTAGATATTATTTTCGTTGGTTTACTTCATTTTCTCTAGTTTATTAGAAAGCTAATTTGAGTCCATCCAATAGTCCATGTGATCGATTATTTTGTATTTAGTTAAATAGCGCTTAATTAATAGTCTTTTCCTTATTTTAGTCAATACAATATCTGTTTTTATAGATAGAAAATTCTAATAAAATTTTCTTTTAATGTTCAATAGTCTTTTATACAGTCTTCCGATCGTTTATTATATAGTCTGCTCATGGTCATTTTGTATTAGTTTATTAGGGTGGCCTATCGAACTAATCTGTTCGATTGTTTATTCTAAAATTTTATACATGAATTACTCTTCTAATTTTAATGGTTCATTTATAGACTATTTTGCTATCATTTTAATAGCCCATTCTATTCTTACATAAGATAGTGTACTTGCAGTCAGTTTAGTAGTCTTGGCAATAATTAATATAGTTTATTATGTTATTGTTTAATCGATGATCTAAGCTTTAGATTAGTGAAGTCTACAATTTCATGTTTTTCAATAGTCATGAAAAGAAGGTCAAAAATCTGATCTTTAATTAGTCCTTTCGATCGTTTATTAAATGTTCTTTGCATAGTTATTTTTTAGATTACTTGGTAGATCATTTAATAATTTAGTCAGTTTTAAAATAGTTTGGTCAATAATTTATATAGTTATTGTTTTATTGTAGTCAGTAAAATCTTCAATTAAATATTTTTATAAACAGCTTTGATAAAACTGTAAATATAGCTTCGATTCTTTTAAAATAGCTTAAATTCTGCTATATTTGTTTCTATAATTGATGTCATAGTTTAAAGTCAATTTTATAGTTAATGCACTATTCTATAGTGGATGCTAAAGTCAAATTTATATTCTTAATTTGCCTATAAAGAGACTATATTCGAGTGTATAACCATGTCTATAGTTTAATTTGTAGTCGACTTTATATAGACAAGTTTAAGTCGAATAAATAGTGGATGATATATAGAGGATTCTATATAGTAAATTCCATATCCGAGTATATAGTCGATATAATAGTAAGTATATAGTCGAAATAATAGTACTCGCAGTTAGCTTTGTAGTCTAGTTTTTAGTCGATTCTATATGCCAGTCTGTTGTATATTCAATTGCTAACTTTATACTCTAGTTTAAGGAAAAGTCTATAGTCTAGTTTCCTATTTTTTATAGCCAAGTCTATATTTGAATTTATTGTTGTTTCTATAATTGACTCTATAGTGTAGTTTATAGAAGATTCTTTAGTTCAGTGGTTGCTGTAGTCTAATTTATAGTTGAGTTTATAGTTAAGTCTTTGGCGTAGCCAATAGTAGATTATATAGTTGACTCTATAGTAAATTTAAAGGTAGTCGAATCTATATTCTAATTTATAGATGAGTTGATTTTTTAGTCGAACCAATAATTGATTCTATTGCTGACCCAATAGTCGATTTAATTGTCGTTTCAGCAGTCGATACTATAGTCGAGGGTATAATGGATTTTATAGTAGAATACATTGTTTACTATTTATAAGGAAGGCTCATTACAATATCCTTATCCCATATCCATTTAAGCCCATAACTTCAAAATATATTTAAAAAATTCTTCTTGTAGTATTTTGGTTCCACTGTTTTGGAAGGCTGTTTTGCTGAATAAAATTTTTATAATTTATTTCAAATATTGATTATTAATATCTCCCCTTAATTACCGCTCTGTGGGTGTTATCTGCCCTTTTTTATTTCTTCACATATTTCACATCAAAATTATAAATTTAAATTTTTTAATGAATTTTACATTAGAGGACAACTGACTTCTATTTTTTTAATTAAATATATACAAATTAAGGGGTCTTTAACCCTGACATGTCACACATTTTTAGCAATTTATTATAACTCTTCTAATAGATTTTTATCGTAATTTTAAATGTTAATAGTTTCCTTTTTTGTGACTATTTTGCCCTCAACAAATAATTCTCATGTTGGTTAAATGGTCATTTTAGATGAATCTTAATAAGGGTAAAATAAAGAGAAAAGAACATTTAAAAAATTATCATTGTAATTTCATCTATTTCTTATTGTTGTTCTTTATTAAATTTCGTCTTTTATTGGACTTTTTCAAAAAAAAAAAAAAAACGTCATTTGAATTTAATTTTCTTCGAAAAGTTTTCGTGTAAGAGTTTTGGAGTTTTTGCCTCTGGTTTCTTGTTAAAATTATGTTAATTAATACTGAATTGTGTGTGCGTGTTAAAATATATATTTTTGATTATTTTCATTATTACATGTCTTCTAGTGGTAATGCTTTTTGTGTGTGTGTGTGTGAGTGTATTTATTAATTTATGCTTAAAATATTAAAATCGTCTGTCTGTTCTTTAGTAGTTTTTTTCTTTCGAGGGGTTTAAGAAAATTTATTAATGCTCTTTCTTAGGTTTTGGTCTGTCGTCTTTTTACAAACACTTGTTGTTTTATTTTGACCAAACTGAATTTAAAAAAAAATCTACATAATAATAAAATTAGTTACCGGCAAAAAACGTGAGAAAATGTTAAAATTAAAAAGTTTATTCAACTTTTTTATAAAAAAAATCATTCATATTTATTATAATTTCGTTATAGTTTTTTTTCTGAATATTTTTAGTTTAAACAATAAAAATTTTTTAACTAATAAATGGTACAATATTTTGAAATTAATAAAATTATGCTTAAAAATATGAAACAGTTATATAAAGATGATTCAACTAAATTTATAGAATATTAAGAATTTTTCCAAATTATTTTAAAAATATACTGGAAATATACTTGAGACTATAAACAATATTACAATCTCAAAAATAGATTGTAGATTAGTTTATAGATTAAATCATAGACTGGTTATAGACTAAGAAATAGATCAGACTATTAGGAAAATTAAATTCTAATTGAGACTAGATTGAATTCAAGATTTTAAACAATAGCGAACTACTGTCCACAATGCTGTGATATGGATTAATGTTTAGACTGTATTTAATTTATATACTGGAATGTAGACCAAACTATTAATATAGACTACACTAAAGACTAGATTAAAGTCTAAACTATAAACATCGCTATATTGCAAAAAATATAGTCTATTATACATTAACTAGTCCATAGCTAAAAATCTAGACTACAGGCTTTGTTATGGAGTATTAATAAATAAATTATAAATAACAAAAGAATAAATTATTGAAAAATTATAGTCATTACTAAAGACTAATTTGTAAACTATTAATAATTACGGACTTTACTATAAACTTAATCATAAATTTCACTATTAACCTAATTATACAATAAACATTATCTAAATAAAGGATTAACTATAGGATAAATAAAATTAAATGTCTAGATTTTAGGCAAGACTATACTCAATTATGGACTAAACTATAGACTAAATTATAAACTTCACTATATTAATAATAGAGTAAATTAAGGACAATCCCATAGGTAAGATTAAAAACTATATATAAAATTATAGACTCTAATAGAAACTAGGTTATTGCTAAGATGTATCTAAAAACTGAACTATTGGCTAGTTTACAGATTCAAATATAGACCATATTATAGACTACACTAAAGACTAGATTTTATGGAAGACTACAGAGAATTATGTTCTAAAATACATATCTATTATGAATTTCGCTCTACGCTAAAATATAGACTACATAAAAGACAAGCCCATAGGAAAATTTAAAGATTAAATTATGAACTATAGACTAACATATATCGAATAGAGACTAGATATAGGCTAGACTACATACTTCTTTATGGTAGAGTTTTTAGACTAAAGACAATAGTGATAGAATGCCAAGTCAGGCTAAAAATATTGAGCAACTTGTTTTTACATTCCTTGATGTAAATTTCGGTGTTTATGCAGTCCGTTTTTAAAAATAATTTTATCCTTTTGCCGAAACTGCATATTGCTTTCCATATTAAGAACTTTTGCAAAAATTTTGACTGCTTTTGGGTTCTAAATAGGTTTTTTGACCTGCTGTAGCAAATTCCTATTATAAGGCTGTTTCATATGTATTGTTGCCTAGCACATACATATAGACTATATTATGGACTTATTTATAGAAGTTGATATCTATTGAAACGAAATACAAACTACAAAACAACAGCAAAATTAAATTCAAATGTTCGATACTAAATGAAGACGAACAGCAGGATCGGATAAGCGGGAAATGTAATTGTCAAGGACCAATATAATGCGGAGAACGCAATTATTCGTATACAATGAAACTTGAAGTAAATATTTATTATTCTCTGGAGCAGATCACTTTTCAACGCCAGCAATATCGTTTCGGTAGAAAAAATGGCTAAAGACTACTAAATAGAGTATATTATATACAAAGTTATGGACTACTATATATATAAAATATATATATTTAGACTTGGTAATGGACTGGGTTATAGGCAATTATTTATACCAAATTATAGACAGTACACTACCTACCAGACAGTAGCACCAGACAATCTATGTTGTCTACAAGTTATAAAACTGACAAATTGGACTAGAATTTATATTATACGACATGACAGTATGAACATCTCAGTTTAAGTGCTAAAACTCTTAAACTCTTCTAAAAAATGTATAAAACAGGAAGTAAATTTCTATTCATCACTTTTTTGTTCAATGACTTGTGACGTTAAAGAATTTCCGTTTTAGTGCATTTTAAATTAATGCACTTTAATGACATTTTCTCCATTATTAACAATAAAAAAGAACAAGAAAAATAAATATAATTAATATTAAAAAATAAAAAAAAAACGTTTAAAAAATTGTCATCAACATCTCATCATACAGTAGCAGAAGTATAAGCAGCAGTTTAATTTCAGTTATTGACCTATTTACCTCATAGTCTACATTACATTATAATGCATTATATTACATACATACATATGTATACATATGAATATACATGAAGAAAAATCTATAACATACATATGTATGTGTGTAAGTTTAAATATATGAGTAATGAGAGGTTTTTCTTTGTTTTAATTTTTTTCCTTTTATTGTTGTTGTTGTTGTTGTTCTTGTTGTTGTTTGTTCTTTGCTAATGTGTGTTAATACATCATTTCATATTATCATCATAGTTGAAATAGAATAAATAGATATTTCTTTCTACTTGCCACGTCCGTTTTTCATCATCCAACCAGTCGTTTCTGGAGTACTGGTGTACAGATTATTATTGTTGTTGTTGGCAATGAAGGAGAGAAATGGGAAAAAATATAAAAAGGAAAAATCAACACAACATTAAAAGTAATACAAACATTTTTCCCATTGTCACTTTCAATAAGACAAGATGGTGGAAGAAAACGAAAAAAATAAATATACTTAAATGAAATTTGCAGTGAGTTGCATGCAACACAAACAATAACATTTCAAAACTTATATAAACTACCAGAGCTACTGCTTGGCTATTCTTCTTCATTAGTTCTTCCTCTAAAGCGTTTGTGAACTCTTTCTTTTCTTGTTCTTGCTCTTCTTCTTCTTGATGCAAGTAAAAGTATTTAACAATTAAAGACTCTTTGGAGGTATTAGTAAGTAAGTTATATATTTTTATAAGTATATATTTTTGCCACAAGTATTTATTTACTTTATAATGAATCAAGTTTGCCACTTAATCACGCATGCTGCCACAAAACAAAGCAGCGACATCTAAAACTGAAAGAGGCAGGATGAAAGAAAAAAAAAGAAATCAGCGGGTTCTAAACATGTCTTTGCTTTTCAGCACCTTCTTTCCGTATTTTTTCTCTTCGTTTTTGCTTTCAAAAGTATCATGCTACAATATAGATTCCTCTAAGCGGCATGATTAAAATAAAAATGTTCATGTTGCTAAAATTCTTAACAAAAATGTATGAAAATGAAAAGTAAAATTCTATTTTATGCTGGCATGACATCGTAAGATTTATGACGACATCATAATACATTTTCAGAGGAAAGAAAAGAAATGTGGGATCAAAATTTATTATTGTAATCAGTTTTCAATTTCATTTAGTAATCTTTTTTTTAGATTAAACTAATGTTACATGGTTTATGATTTATTTCATAATTTTTTTAAAATTGTGAATTTGGAGAGTATGGAAAAATAACCCATTAAAAGGTCAATTAGTTTGTTTGAACATTGTACGCTTTCAAGTTTTAATTGTAATTGGAAATCTTTATTTAAATTTCATGCCAGTGGTGTTAGTGAGATGTACGAATTAGGGTCAATGAATAGTGGCTCTTTTGTCTAATGATGATGGCTATTATGTCTTATTATTGCGAACAACATCAAAGTATATGTGTTCCTTCATCATATCAAAATTTCAACCGGTTTAGCCGTGTCAGTCTATTCCTCCTTCTGACTGTTGTTGAAGCGATCACTTCTTTTCTAATGAATCAAGCACAATAAAATTTGGCCTGAATGTTTTAGTGGTGCTGAACATATCGATAAAGGTTCAGCAGAAGAATGATTAATGACCGATAACTGATTCAATCTCAAGATTCCATTTTATAAATTTTTTGCATTAAACGTAAAAAATCTTCATGAAAATATATATGCAAACTGTCTTTCGAAATTCGTTACTTAGAGATCTGTTATTAAAGCCGCTCAGTAAATGTACTATGAATAACAAAAAGATCTAATCAGAATATAATTATAACCCGTGATGAAAAAATTTAATTTCTGGATAAACAGTTCGTTTCAATATAGAGTTAAACTGACAGATGAAATAAGCGTGATATTAAATTAATTATTTTTTTTTTTTTTGTAAAGCAAAATCATGATTGAAGCAATGTTAATTTAACATTGTTTTTATTTTTTTCTGGGTGTATAACTATTTTATCAGATCTTAAGTAAATGAATTTTTCTTATAACACTTTTATTAATTTCTTATAAATTCTGTTTTTGTTTTTTTCTACTTTCAGAATTTTCAATTCTTTCAATCAACGGTAAGTTCGATTTTAATTCTATCAAAAATTTCTTTTTCTACATTAATTTAGTTCGACTTAATAGTATCTTTTTTCTCTTTTTTGCTGGAACCATTTAATGGGTTCTATTTTCCATAAATCATTACGAGGTGTAAATAACATTTTTGAACACCTGTTCAATACTACAAATTAAGTCTTTTTCGAAAAAAAGAAAACTTTACAGTTGTTAATTGTTAGAAAATTTAAGTATGATTTTTTTCAACCTCCTTAATGAACATGAACTGGCTAATTTGTGAAAATTTTAACCAGGTTATTTATTTCAAAAAAGAAAAAAATCCAACAAAGTCTTTTTTTACCTTTTCAAGCCAACTGTTTGCCACAGAAATAGTTAAGGTAAGAAAAAAAAGTACTGTTAAATACTTAGTTCACCTACATAATTGTAGGCAAAATGAATGAAAAAAATGACAAGTCAAAATAACAAAAAAAAGCAGAAAAAAAACTTAAAAAATCAGTGTGAAAAGTAACCACTTTAACCCACAAACTGCAATTAGGGAAATGAAAAAAGTACATTTTTTACGGAAAACGAAGTGACAACAGAAGGTGAATTGACTTGAATGACTTGACTTAAGTAAAATTTTTCTTGGCTTAAGTATTTCAATGAATGAACGTAGTCATGAATGAATGAGTGAGTGAATGAATTATTGCATTTAGTGTCAAAATATTAACCTCCTCACCAGACATTTATTTGAAAATTGCTTGTCATCATCCTCCAAAAATGAAACGTTAAAGTTTAGAGAAATTCCTCTTTTTTTGTAACAGATACAAAAAAAGGGGGAAATGTTAAAAATTTGTGTAATTTTCTGTTTCCAACTAAAATATGAAGTGGAAAATCAAGTCAAGTGTGATTAAAAATATTTAACTGAAGTATGCTTAAAGAAAAGTTTTCTTGTAAAGTGTTATTATAGGATTTTGTAAAATTAGGATGATAGGTCAAAGGTCAAATGTGCTTACAATTAAATTTAATGGTTGCAGTTAAGGTTTCCTTTTAATATTTGAGAAATGTATGTATCTTTTGTAAGTTCTCTTTTAATTTCAAAATGTTTACACATTTTTTTGTGGCAGATTATTACAAAAATGACCTTTGACCCTAAGGTTAAATTTTTATTTAAAAAATATTTCATCCCATCAATCTGTATATAAGAAATTAGTTTTCCATTATTATTTGAATATTTCTTTATTTTTTTGGTGAAATTTGTTGACACAAAACTTAATTGCAAGAAGAATATGGAATAATTAGGTCAAAGATCAAGAATTATTTGTTTTGAAATTAAGCGTTTGACTCCTTGAAATGTTAAAAAAAACTTAAGTATTTTGCCTAAGTTCTGTTTAAATTGAAAAATATGTGTATATATTTTTAACAAAAATCATGTTTGATTGATTAAGAGTATAGGTCAAAGGTCGAGGGTTTTTATGTCTAAATGTAAGGGTTTTAAGAACTTAAGCCTCTATTTCAAGTTCTTTTCATATTTCAAATTGTTTGAACATTTTTTAACGCATTATTACTAAAATGACCTTTGATCCTAAGGTCAAATGTCTATTAATGGAAATTTTCTAATTCAATATATTTAAAATACCTCCATTTTTAAAGTTAAACATTTAATTTTGATTATGTATATATAAGGGGTATATTTTGGCCTTAATCTTAGCAAATTGCAATTATTAGGAGTAAAGGTTAGAGGTCAATGTTAGCTAGTTTTGAATTAAAGGATTTTAGCTAAAGTTTAATTGTAACTTTTGCAAACTTAAGCATCTCTTTTACAACACATTATTGTTGAAATGACCTTTGACCCAAATGAAAAAAAAATCAATTAAAAATGGACTTTTATTTTATTATTAAAATTTTCATATTTTTTCATTTTTATTTCCTTAATCTGTGAATACCCCATTTCATGGAGAAATTTAAGCTTGATTAAGAATCTTTTATTTGGGGCGTATATTTTGACACAAAACTTAATTATAAAAAAATACGAAAAATAACAAAAACAAATCATACGCATTTTAAACCTCCATAAATTAAAAAAAAAACTTGCAACCGCCACAATTGCAAACATTTTCTCTGGCAACAATATTTTGGCAAAAAACCGCAAGAAAGTTAAAAGTAAGAAAAAACGGCGGTATTGGGTTTGCTTAATTTTGCCTTTAATACCAAATATGGGTCACAAATGTTAAATATGCGTTCATTCGTTCGTTGGTTCGTTCAATACATTACAATACAAGTCACAAATACAGATAAGGAGAAATTTAAGTCAATGTCTAAATGATGATCATAAATTTTTGGGTTAACATCGCATGCCACCAATCAAGTTCCAATCATTGTATTGTTGAATGAAAAATGTAAAAATAAGTAAAAAGAACTCATTTAAAGAAGTTGTAGTCAAACATCATTAAAATGAGAAGGTTTATCTGCAGCAACATTTTTGTGAAAAATAGGGTTAATGAAGCTGGATTGAAAGGAATTTAAGTGATTTTATTGTTATTAAAAAAGAGCATTGATAATTTGACATCATTTTCACAAAATTTAATATTTCTTTCGCTGATTTTTCTTACAAATAATAGAAAAAATCATTGAAATATGTCTTACAGTAATAGATCAACATGGTCAAAATTTTGATTTAACATTTTTATATTTAATATCAGATTTTTTGAAAATGTGATTTATTATATTCTATTCTACCTTAAGTGCATTTGTGGTATTATGCTTTTCTGTTTGTAATATACAGAACAAATATACTATGACCGTCCGACTATCTCATAGCTCCCATAGAGCCTCGTTTCCGAAATTCATTTTAAGGGGTAAAACTCAAAAATATTTGGTATTGTTATAAAATTTCATTCGTTGATGTTTCTGATCCACAAATATTATGAGGATCGATTGTTAATTTCCTAAAGTACTCATATAATCCCTACTTCAGGAAATCACCTGAAATACCATAATTCCGTGAAAAAATCATGTGTTATAAAAGCAAAAGTCATAAATTCAATTTATGACTTTTAGGGTCGGTTCATAATTTTTCATGCCTGCATCATGCTGTTGAGTATTAAAAAGTGATTCTTTATTTTTTTCGGAAATCCTTCCATTTAAGTTTTTAAAGTAAAGGTAGTTTGTACCGTTTTTGGACACTTTTTTCTGCTCTTGAATTTTCTTTTAACAAGAGTCCAATATCTCTCCACAGACCTTAACTCCTGCCATTTAGGAGGATGCATAAACCACATTATAATTCTTGCCCAGTCGGGGCAAAAATTAGTAGACTTTATTATGAAGTCTCATGAATAGAAGCTGTCTATTTTTTAAACATTCCTTGATGTTGATTTCGGTCTTCTTTGTTCGGTGCTTCTTTTGCTGTAACTGCATATTGTTGTTATACCAAGATTTTTTTGCAAAATTTTAACTGTTTTGGATACTTAACTTTCCTGCAGCATTCTCTCGAGCATCAGCAACATACAATTTTTGATAAAGAAGTTGTGAAAAATCCATCAGTACATACGTTTCGTCATCCGTTATGTAGCAAGAATATTTTTTAAGAAAACTGGATTTCAGTTTCCGTGCTCTGTTTTTGGTTCCTAAATTGTTAGCACTGTTGTTGCAGGAACTGTTTGAGACTTGTATATTTTTAAATTTGCGTTAGCCTTTCATACCAAATAGTTCGAGCTCTGAGATAACTGGTCTGTGTTGGGAGGTCTTTTGAAAATGCATTATGTTTTTTGGACAATTACTTCTACATGAACCAGGTTTTATATCAAAGGATAAGTTGATAGAAATTGTTTAATAACATTGGAAACAGTTTGGCGGCAGACCTTTGAATGCTTGGCAACCTTTTGCAGGACCAAATTGGGATTTGTTTTAGAAATACTTAACAATTTTAGTATTCACATTATTCTGGTCACTTATCAGTAATCAATTTGATATTAAACATAAGAACTGACATATTTTACAAAAATAACTTGATCAAAAGTATTTTCTGCCACAAGGTCCTTATGATGACAGGGCGAATTTTTAGTTTAATTATAAATATTATTTGCACGGTTTGAGATGTTGGGTATTTTTGTGTGGAAAATTGGAAATCTTTTTAATTTCCTGCTCCATGGACCTGTTCCTATACATCATATAGAAATTTCAAATTAATGTCAAAATATTCAAAATTGTGAGTTTTTCATAAATGTTTGACATTAATTTCGATTCTTCAAATTACAGTGTTTTTTATGGATACCAAATACTTGACTGAGATGTTATTACCTTGACTGAAGATCTAACCTAAACTAGGCTTCCTCTAATCAATTTTAGCTATTTAAATTTTGCAATCTTTCTCCTCAAGTAATTTTCTTGTGATAAACTTTAAGATTTAATTTAGCATAAAAATCGCAAATGAAAAGTTTATTTATAAATTTGAAAAAACAGCGTGACTAATTTTATTTAGTTGAAAAAATAATATTAATAATATAATTAATTTTTCTTTTACACAAAAAATAAAAATAAATAAATAATTCTCTCCTCTAATCGTCAGCATAAAAGTTAAAAAAGTTAGATTTCGTAAACATTTACTTTCACTTTATTTCAGTTTTGTTTATGATTTTCAACAAATTTTCGAAACTACGAAAAAACCTCTTTATATTTATTTACTTACAAACACAAACATAAATATTAATATCTATAAAATATATATGAACATAAAGTTGAAAATATACAAACACACAAAGTTTTTAAGATTTTAACCATTTACGAGGGTTTTAATTCTATTTTGTATGGAATTATTATCATTTATAAATATTAAACGCACGTAATTGTGACTTTTTTTAATAAAGTTATTATTTTCTTGGAAGACATTTTCATTGTTTATAAAGTTTTAAAGTAATTTGTCATATAAAATAAAAATTATTATTTGTTTTGAATAGAAACTTGAATTAGACCTGATAGAATTTCATAATTCTTTTTAATAAAAATCAGAAGTTTTCTTTTTAATTGTAATTATAAGATATTTTTTTAATAAGGAAAATAGGTCAAAGGTCATGTATACTTAAATTTAATTCTAATGGTTTAATAATTATGTGTTTTTAAGTTCTGTTTAAATTTCAAAATACCCACAGAATTTTTTTACAAATTATTACAAAAATAACCTTTGACCCTAAGGTCAAAAATCTATTACTTCTATATATTTAATGTTAATTCTTCATTTATTAAATTTGGAAATTTAAGCTTGCAGCTTTTATTGGAGACATATCTTTGGCTTTAATCATAAAAAAGATTTTGCAGTTGTTAGGTCACCTGTTATTTTTTAATACAATATCCCCCACATGACCTTTGACCCTAAGGAAAAATCATTTTAAGAAGAATTTCTTATTAAAGGAATATTTTATTACAATTAGTATACTTTTATTTCCTTAATCTGTAAATACCTCTTCTTTAAATTGAACATTATGTTATAACAGGTTAAATCTCTCTATGCGATCATAATTAAATATAGCAATTTTCACCGCTGCTGCTTCATAATTCAGAGACGATTTAATACTTTAAATACTCTTCATTATAGGAGGACTTAATTTACTTCCAATAATGAATAATAAAATCAATATCTCTCTATCGCATCATCCAAACTTATACTTCTCCCTTTTCATAAACTCATGCCACTTATGACTACTTTGGCCTCAATCATTTTACTCTCTTTTTCTATTAGATCACAAGTTTATAAGAATTTATATTATGAGCCTCCTGTGATGTATAAAACGGAAATATAGACTTTTTATTTCAAATGTGAGAATTCCTTGATCAGGTCTATTGGAAACGTAAAACAAAATGATTCTTTCCAGAATACATTTAAGATCTTGTGAATGTATTAATTCATCGCAACATACTTATAGATGATATAATTGTATTTGGTATAAAAGTTAATTATTTCGATTTTTTTCTCTGGAAAGTGACATGATGGAATATTTTAAGCATTATCTCTCATTATTAGTTGCTTTCCTAACTGACCCGGTTTTGTGATAATATGCTGAGACATCCTTATTCTGATACCTTGTTCTGAAATAAAGTGAGTGAGTAAATACGTTCCTTGCAGTATGTAATAGAGCGCTATAGAGAAGATATTCCGTTGATTTCTTTCATCAATCGGAACAGATTCCCGGTGATTGTGTGACCCGATTTAAACATCTCATAATACAAAACACCTCTGCGCTACGTATATTTGGATTCGGCATAGATTTGACTGCTTAGCCGGACATATGACTCTTTGTTTAGACTTACAATATTGTAGCAATTTTTCGTCACATATTAACGTCTCTCTCAGTTCATATAAAACCCAATTTTCATACATTTTTATACATTTCAACACCGCAAGTGGTTGGATACAATAATACATAAGATCTACCACCTTTCTGAGACTTTCTGGAAATCAGTTGCAAAAATTGTTGGAGGCATTTTTCCGTTAATCTTTCCTCATTTCAAATCTTATCCTCAACGATCTTTGAAATGTATTTCCTTTGATGAATATAAATTTATTAGATTTTTCTCTACTCACTTAAAATAGTTTTGTGTGCATGAATGTGTGATTAAAATAGTTTTTCATTTAATTTTTTTCTCCAAATATTTACGGTCAATTGTTAAATGAAGAAAAGTTAGTAAAAAAATTGTATATAAATTTGGTTGTGATTTGGCATCCATTTTTCATTTTGATTCGTGTGTCTTAATATTTATTTTTTTTCCTTCTTCATGTAACAATAAATATATAGTTTTTGAATTGGCTCTAACTGACTCAGTGACTAACTGTCGGATTTTTGTTTGGAACAATTTAATATGCACGTTTTATGTCAAGTGCTTTGGCTACAAAAGCGCATTAAAACGTCCACAGGGCATCTTTATTATTGCAACAATGATGAAGTGAAATGAAATGTGGAGGCAAAAAAATGGAAAAACTTTTTAATATGTTCATTTTATGTGTGTAATTGTGTGAGTATATGTGTGCGTGTGTATGTTTATATGAGAGTCTGATAAATGAAAAGTAGTTTCTATAGATTTTCCCATAAGTTTCCTTGGCAATTGTGTAAATGAATGTGTAAATGCTTGGAAAATCAGTGGCTTTCAATCACAACGTCATTCACCACAAGTAAAGTGAACAGAAACTTGGAAATATTATTATACACATACTCACACATTCAAGCACTCATACATTTATATACATTCGTGTATACTTAAATAGCCATACGGAAAGAAAGCATAAACAAATGAAAAGAAAAACTATGTCACTATGAAACAAATGCGAATTACACTCTTGGAAATATATTGAGAAAGAAGAGAAAAATGGATTCTTACAAAGTTCTTCAGTTTGAAAATTGGTTGGGAGAAGTATTTGTATTATTGGGCATTCAAATTAATAATCACGATTTGAATAAAATATAATATTTTGGAGGATAACGAAATCATTTAAAGAAAATGGCTGTTGAAAGTTGTCGATTGTAGGTCGAAGGTTACAAGCCACATCTACATCGAGTTAAAAAAAATTGTAGGGAAACTCTTTAGCCGAGTAAGTTATCCTGTTCTAGTTCAGTTTTAATTTAGTTCTAGTTCAGTTCTACTTCAGTTCTAGTACAGTTCTAGTTCAGTTCTAGTTCTAGTTCAGATCTAGTTCAGTTCTAATTTAGTTCTAGTTCAGTTCTAGCTTGGTTCTAGATTGACTTTGAGACCATTGATCATTAGTCATTATCCAAAAATAGTTATTTCCTTTCATTATTTTTTTGATTTTTGTATTACAACTTCATTTTTATCAACTCTTCCTTTCATTTTCTTTAAGTGTATTACAGAAATACCTTTTGAAAAAAAAAAACTTAACAAAATTTTATTAGCTGTATACTGCATGCCCCCTGTCTACCATCAGCTTATCTGACATCTCACATTGACCAAACACATTTGTTGTTGTTTGTTTGCTCACATGTTTACTCAATTTCATCATCCAAAAGTTTGCCAACATTATTTGCAACACTTTTGCCAACAATTTTAAGATACGAGCAACAACAACAATCGAAAAAAAACTTTCTTTTAGCTTGAAAAGAAAGAAAAATTCACAACTTTTTTTTAATGTTGGCATTTTTATGCGTAATATTTTTTGTTTATTACCAACGAAATGTTTTGTTGTTGTTGTTTTTATTTATTTGTGTAACAGCTCCTCAGTTTTATGGTTTCACTCACTCATCTCGGGCAAATAAATCGTCGTCATATATGTATAAAAATAAAAAAGAAGCAGAAGTGCCATAAGCAAGAGCAATAACAGCCACCGGCAGCAGCAACAGCAAATAAGTAAGCAACATATTGCAAACAATTTGTTGCATATCAAATACAGACAACTGTAAGATGTTGTTAATGCTGCTGCAGCTTTATTTGTGAGTTTACTTCATGCATTTTTATGCACAATAAATTTATATATTACAGTGGTGTGGTAGAGAGAAAAAGGAAGTAATTCCATAACTTTTGATAATTAAATGGTATTCAAATAAAATTTTATATATAAGTGGCAGAGATTCGCAACATTTATTGTATGAAAGGAGTATTACATATATTGCTCTCAAGCGGAGTTATGAAGGCTCAAATTAGGTTATCGCTGATATATATTTTTTTTGCTTTTTAAAAATATATAATTATTAAAACAGAAAGTTTCTTATCAGCATCTTTATTAAATCCTTAAATAGAGAAGGCCTAAATTGAACCTTATTTCATATAGAAAAAAAGTGCACCAAATTTATTTAAAGGGCCTTTTACAGGACCTGCCAAATTCGAACTATTCCATTAAAAAGATTTTTTGCAATATCGACGACATTTAAAAGTCTAGACAACTGTGCTATATTTTCATTTAAATTTTTCTCCCAAAAATTGTTATTCGGGCCCACTGTTCAAATGTAAATTTTGCACTTTTTTGGTTTTCAATATGCTTCTTAAAGGCAATGCGTTGCGCTTCCATATCTGTGTTTATATAGAGTGTAAAATATATATTTTTTTGTCGTCATTGTTGTATTTGTTGTTGTTTATTTTTACAATATTGATCATGTTTGACTGACAGTTCATTGCTATTGATTTTATTTTCCATATTATTTTTCACTTTTTTTCATTTTATTGTTTTTCTTTCTCACAAATTTTTATTTACAGCAAAAATATCAAATATTTACATACATAGTTTGATTTGACGTTTATCACATTTTCTCGGTGATTTATGTTAAAAACTGTGAAATTTTAAATACGAAAATTTTATGTTTTTTTTGTTGTGGTGATAAATATTTGAAATTTTATATTTCAAAAATATTGAGTGAGTTAAATTATGGTTTTTTTGTGCCTTGAAATTCGTCAAACTCATTCACAAATCGATTACGTAAATCAATTTTTATTTCATATAAAAATTTTTATTACACTAATTTCTGTCATTTAATAGTGATTAAGTGTGCAGTTTATTTCAGATTATGAACAATTTAAATTAATGTTGATTTCTAAAAAAATAAAATTTTATTATGATTTTAACGCGATTTTAATTGAAAGTTATAATTTATCGTCTTTGGATAATGATATTGACTAAAAATTTTTGTAAGATTGAGAAATTGTGAAAGTTATTGGTTTCAAAAAACAGGATTTTTAGAGGTTATTTGGAAGAAAAATATTGAATATGTTGGAATAAGTTATAAAAAGGGTTAATTTTGGAACAACTTAAGAAATTTTTATCTAAAAAAACTAAACCTTAAAAAATATATTTTGATATTAATTTTTGTTTAACTTCAAAATTTAAATAAAAATTACATTGTCTGGTAAAAGTTTCAGTATAACTGGGATCACACGAGATCGTACTTCTTAAGATCTCTCTCAAAAACTGCTTTCATGCTGTAATCTCAGAGTAACTGTTTGATACGAACAGAGGCGAGCAGTTTTAATCTCCCATTCAACGACTTCGTACCTTGTTATCAAAGATTCCCACTTTGTCCCCTTCTTCCTTGAGGAACTCAGTTTTTGCACTCCTAATCCCTATGACTTATCTGATAGTCAGGCCTTCGACGTTGGTAGAATTACCTTCTTTGTCAATGTGCCTATTTGGTTTTGTTCTAATCTGAATCTGAATTTACTCTGAAATTCTCTTAGACTCATAATCAGGTAACCCTATTGATCCTTAAAGAAACCAAGTGAGTTGGTTAAAATGTTTATGAACTTGGCAATGGGATGGTCAAGAAAATTGAATACGGCGTGTAAGGGAGAAGAAATGGGAGTTTCTGTTTGTCTCACTTTATCTAGAGTCTGACTTTAGTATGAATCACTCACAATGTCAATTTTGTCAGATTGCTGTTAATTTCAACCAAGAGAAACAATCAATTTTGCAAGGCTGCCATAGCGTCAGAACTGTTTGTACCAAGAAAAGTCATCTCCGATTCCCAACACGAGGAATATTGTCCCAAAGAACAATAAATAATATCGTAAGATCGAGAGGCTCTGCTTACAATATTCTCTTATGTTAATCTAATATAATACGGAGCTTTTTGTACCAATGATTTTCAGGCTTCGGTCTCTTATGAAAAGAGAATTGTAGTGCACAAAAAGTGCCGCTCAAAACTTTGATTCTTATTTACGGGACATTATTAGGGAGGTCCATTAAAAACCTGTTCATTTACACATTTTATTTGAATTTTATATTTCGTTATTCTTTATTCAATAAACTTTTGGTTTCCGGTTTTGATTTGTAGATTTCAGCTCTAGAGTCAATATAAAATGCTTATCAAAATTCCAATCAAATCAGATTTCAGAGTTCACGACCTCAAATAAAGTAGCAAAATGATAAGATGCAATACGTTTAACCACTTCATCTTCACAAGGGGTAGATAGCAAGTACACAAAAGTGTCTCTACTCTGATTCATGAAGAGTCTATAAAATAGACAATAGTTTACTTCCTAACTCATTTTAAAATGAATATTTGGGTGTTGTATAAAGTGTATAGACTGCACTTTTTTTGAACTGTTCGGTATAGTCACAAAAACTGCAGGAACTTATACCGTTTTTATTGGTTTAAATAATTTTTGAATACCGACGCGTTTTTAACTTCAAACCAAATCTGGAGATCATTAAAATAAATCATGGCTTTAATCTGTTGTAATACTCCATTAATACTCAATCGATTAATTATTTTCTATCTTTATCATCTCTTTTAGCTTTAATTCACGATTTTATTAACAATTTAATTTCAAGTCTTTTTTTGTTTTACTTAATTTTAAATAAAATTTTCCTCATTATCTTCTCCATACTTGTTTTGGCCATTAACAAACTTGTTGTGAGATCTTTGAAAGAAAGAAAAAAAAACATAATTATGTGGCTCATTAAATTTTCCATGAAGATAATGATTAATTTATTAAATGAATTGTTTAACACAATAATTCAATCAAATCCAAAAAACACCTTCTCAACAAATAAAAAAGACTTAAATCAAAACAAACTCAATGATTCCATTATTGTATCTCAGATTTCTTTTTAAAGATAAAAAAATTCTGTTTCTTCTTTCTTTTAATTCATTCAGCAGCATGAAGTCTTAATTTTTTATAGTTTTTTTTTTTAAAGCAAAATTGTATTAATGATTTCGATTTATAGTCATTTCTAATTAGATAGAAAGAGCAAAAGAAACTATTTTCATAGAAAAAGAATAAAAGAGTGATAAAAGGAATAAAATTGAAGAGAGAATAATGAAATAAAAAGACAGGTGGTGTTGCCATACTTTTGGTTATAAAGGAACTGAAGTTCCATTCTTTAGAGGATGAATTTTACTTAATTGGGTATTTGTAAAAATATTTTCCTGCATACACGATTTGGTATATTTGTGGTATCAAATTAAAGTTTATATGGGAAGATTAGTTCATATTTCACTAGCAGACCCAGCAAACTTTGTTTTGCAAAAAAAAAAAAAAAAAAAAACGAAATTTCGGCTGGCCCTAAGCGAAAATTAGTGTTGTATTATCATACGATTTAAATAGATTATTAATAATTTTAATTTTTGTATGGGTGATACCTCTCCCCCTGGACTTATATGTCCTACGTTTTGTCTGATAAAACAGTTCCCAGTTATAACTCTTTAGAAAGTCGATAATAAATATTTGTTTTGTATGGGTGATACCTCTCCCCCTGGACTTATCCGTTCTACATTTTGCCCAGTAAAATAGTTCCTTGAAAAGTATTTAGGACCAAATTTAAGAACTCTCGCTGTTATAGTTCTTTGGAAGTTCGATTCTCAACTTTTTTGTTGTTTATGAGGGGTACCCCTCCCCCTGGTCCTATCGGAGTTTTTTTCTTGTATACCAAACAACAAACTTACAATCTCCCCTTTGCGAAGCAGTTTATAAAAGAAATATAAAAACTAAATTAGAAACGAAAACCATAAATTTAATATTAATTTATTTGTTTTACTACTAAATAAAGTTACCTTCATTTTCTTTTTTCCAATAAGATGAATTCACCCTCCGCCATTTATATTAGCCGTCGGTTTTTATAGCCACTTTAAATCACCAACAAGTCTGACAATAATGGCAACAGTAACATGAGAATCGTGATGTCGATGTCGGTTAGATTTTTATGAAACAATCACAAAAGTTGACGACAATTTTTCAAGTATTTAATTTCAATTTCAATCAATCGTTTTTGCTCTTTTTTCTGTTTCTTCACTATTTTTGTAAATACTTTCAACTTACAAAAAACGCTAAAAAAAGAAAATAAATACGAAAACAAAATCGAAATGAAACAAAAGTGATTGTTTGTTGTTATATTCTGGAGTAGGGTTTCCATAACGGGATTCTTTAGGGGAATATGTTTGCTAAAGTAACTGGGGCAATAAAAAAATTGACAGCGACTGAAGTTGTCAATAGGTTTCCGAGGGAGAACTTGACCGTTCTTCGGTCGTTCTATCGCATATAATATCTGTGTTCTTCGAAACGCATAAAAGTCAAAAATTAGCAGTTGTTTTCACAAATCTGGCTCAAAAAATTTGCTTACAATGTTCATAATTATGGCATCGTTTGGTCGTTTATGCAGACCAACACACATTTCAGTAAAGGACTTCAGTACAACAATGTATACCATTCCATAGCTGATTAAATAGTTGGCATTAAGATATGACCAATAATCGATATCATGTATTATGATTGAGCCAATCTCTTATTTAGGTGCACAACTTCAAACTCAAGGAATTTTTTCGGAAACCTTTTAATAGATAGCGCGCTGCGCTTTAATACTCTTTGCAAAACCCCAATATCTAAGATCCTTTCCCCTATCTTGTGGTCTTTTTTTCCTCCTTAATTTTTGTATGACCAATTAGCTTTGAACATTTTTAATATTGGGTATTCAAATTAATAATGACAGTTTTTTGGTAGAAAATGCCACCACAATTTTTCATCGTTTCTCAAGCTTAAAGACTTGACGCCCAAAAGACTGCTCCACTTTGAGCTAAAGAATGAATCAATTCAATTTTTGATAACATGTTGAAGTGTGTTCCTGTTAGTGTTAACCGCATTGATCGAAACTAATGCAAGTTCAAGTAGTTAAAGTCTGAGGTATAAGGATAGTGTGCTATAACTTTCTATCCATTGTGTTTCAAACCGATCTCCATCAATCATTCGTTGTCATAAAGGAAGGCTATGGCCTCGCGTCTGGTCAAAGTTTATGGTGTTTTTCTTAATTTATCCCTTCAAACAAATCACATGTCTTCGGTTTCGGGTTCTCGATTTCAGCAACTTGTAATATAAAACACCCTTCTAATCACACCAAATATAGAGCATTACCTTGAGGTCATGGATATTCGGCTACGGGATTCTATTGGATGATCGACCGGACTTAGGTTTATTGTCATGTACGAATTTTTCATCAACAAAACGATTTTTGTAGCGTTCAATATCTAAAATCACCTGTTTTTATTAGGAACCCGTTGGGAAATCACTTTTTATGTGACTCCCAATGCCACTGGAAATTCTTTTTGTACTTGGAAGCAAAATTTATCGAGTATTGCTTTTAGTTCTTTATCTTCATACCTTTTCGATTGAGGATTAGAGGGGGAACCCTCTATTCTAGAAATAAAATTTCTAAAATAGTGAAGTTCATTATCTATCACGGCCTAGAACTACGCCCTTTATGTGTGGTGTAGTGTGGGAAACTTCAATAATTTTAATTTCCTCTATTATCAAAGAAGGTGAAGTGGTGGATTAAGTTTATAAATTTTTAAGTTGGTACCGATGATGACCAGTAATCGATAACAAGCACTAATCGATAACTTTCAGCGGCGGGTTTCTTCATAATAAAAGATTTCCGGACGTAATTGCTAAACATCTTTTTTAAGCCACAAAATGATAAAATTTTTTGTATCTGTTCCTGGAATTGAGAAATTTCTTTTGTTTGAAAACCCTATTTTAACTGAACGTCGAATTACAACAAAAATATTTTTTATTATTTTCTATTTACTGCTGGATACTACTTTTTGTTTTCAGTAAGCAGCTTTTCGTCTCATTTTAGATTATTTTCCATAGACTACTTAGAGAGCTACTGAATGGAAAAGGAAACAAAAAATTGAATAAAAAACAAAAATAGCAAAATGAAGCCAATTTAGAAGGAGACGACAAAAATATATCAAAAGCATTTGTCAACAATATTTAATTAGAAACTTTTTTCTAAAGCTTTTTTGCCAATAATAAATATATATTTTTGTTCACTGCTTTAGTTTTACTTTTACGGATCTACTAATGCAGCTGTACTTGTCATGATATAGAAGTCAATGAAGCGATATTTTCTGAAACAATAAAAATATTATTAGGGGAATTCATTTGATATAAATATATAAAGAAAATGAATTTAATTTAATTTAAATATTTCTATTAGATATACTAACTTCTATCTTATGAACCTCCCTAATATTTTTTATTAAAACAAAATGACCAACATCACTTTTGCGTGCATTCTTATACATTAAATAAATACCAATATAAAACACTCAAACTATATATTATATTTGAAATCAATATCTGACATTATTTGAAATTTTATACTCTCAAGATAATATAAAAAAACTAACAACAACAACTACAACATGAAATCTGAAATTACCTGTTCAAAGTAACAAGTCTGGGATATAAAATAAAAATGGAAAATAATCAAATCACAAATTAGTTACTTCAATTTAATGCAAAAGAAAATATTTAAATATATTAAGTCTGAAAAAGAAGATATGAATTCAAATTAAGGTATTGAAGTATAATCATATCAAATATCTTTAAAGTCAAAAGGTCAATCATTGAACTTGTTTGCAGCCATTGAGATACTCAGAGTTTGTAAAGCAAACGTACGATGTAGCAAAAGGGAAATTAGAAAATTGTTATCTATTATATTATGCGATAGGGCCAGCGCGGTATAGTGGCTCCCATAGCAATATTTGGAAATTTTTAGAATTATTACATGTGAGTGGAGTGGTTAAAGAGCTTCTCTACAAAACAAGTTCAGACATTGTTGTTGTTGTAACAGCTGGAATAAGTACTTTTATCAATTTTGGTTCATGTTGTTGTTTAACTCCAGGCCAAGGAGTCTGGAAACCTCGACTGGTTGGGTCCATAGATCTTCAGGACAGAGTGAGATCGGATTGTACTGGCAATTGAATAGATGTCGTATATCATGTGGTCTTTGGCTGCATGCAGGATATAGGAACGGCACAGTTAATACGTGTCCAAAAGGCATTGAGCCTGTTGCTTCAAAGAAGCACCAGAGGATGGTCTTTTACCTACTGGGGTAATACATCATGCATAGAGGCCCTTGTTCTTAAATAATATAAATGTGAAACTGAAATATCCTAAAATTAAACTATTGCAGACCAATCATCGACTTTTAGCTGGAATTAAAAATACACAAAAAGAAAATGATTTTAATGACTGAAAGAAAACTGAACAATAAAGACTGTCTGGTGGCTTTGTTGAGGACCTATGGACTTTGTAGCAACAACGGGAAATATATTATACCTTGGAAAATTTTGGTTTAGAGTCGATTTGCACAAAGGATGTCATTACTATCATATATGATTTGTATCATTTGTAATAAATATGACATTTGGTCACATATTTATTACAAATGATACAAATCACATCTGCCATATAATTCAGTAGATATTTTTTAAAAGAGGTCTGAGGTCTGATAACTTTCTTTGAATTGAAACAAACGTTTACCCTAAGTTATCGATTGTTGGCCGAATCTTGTTGGCAACATAACCCATCTGAAAAAAACTTGTAAAAATGAGTTTGCACGATTCAAAAGTGGTGATTTCGACATAAAAGCAAAGAGTGTCCTGGGTAGTAAACATTTCTGGAGATTTCAGGTAATTCTTGTCAAACTAAAGAAGAATATGAATTATTACTAGAAATCACACTACAAGTGCTTTTTCTAAATCTAATGATAAATTTGTAAATGTTTTGGCTCCAAATGAGGTTGAAGTGTTTTTGTTTTTTGTTATTGATGATGAAGAATGGGTTCAAATCAATGCCGAAGCCCAATAGCCATAACGGTTCTTTTTTTTATGGGATCGGAAGGGTGTCTTATATAATGAGTTGTTGAAGACGAGTTAGACGATCACAGGGAAACAGTACATATATTTAAGGGGTGCATATCTTCAACAATGTTCGCTGTTCATTATTGTCCAGATTTGTTTTAGTTTCGTTAATCATAACACTTTAATACCATTTTAATCAGAGGCCGTCACCCATGCAACTATATATATGTGTGTGATTTTTCCTATTCGTTATTACCTCAAGTGTTGGTTTACCATATTCTGGTGTTTTTTTTAACGTTGTTCGTACTCAATAAAGAGGTTTGTCTGCGAAATTCATGCGATAATAAATTTTTGCAGAAAAGCACTTTAATAAAGTATACATGAGGTCATAATGTTTCATCATTATTACAACGCTCCGACACATATTGTCAGGCCTATTGAAATCAGTTTCATAAAGAGTGGATAGAAAATTTTTGTTTTACCCGTATAGTCCAGAGCTTGGCCCTTCTGACTATCCATTGTTTTGATCAATAGAAAAAGATGTCTGAAGTTGCGCACATTCACTTCAGAACTGGAAATCACAAATTGTCTTGATCTTGATTCTTATAATTGCAATCATTATTTTTGCGAGCAATAAAATCACTATTATGAACTTGTATATCTAATAATTTTTAAAATTTATAAGAATTTGTTTGTCTATCTTTATTAAGTATAAACATTAGTATTTTTTTAATTTAATATAAATTAACGTTAATGGAAGTGTTTTGTAGACAAGCACATAATCAGTTTCCTTTGAAGGTAGAAATCAATGAAAAAATAAAATGTTCATTATTACAACGCTCCGACACATATTTTCAGGTCTATTTAAAGCTATTTTAGAAACAGTGTGTGGAAGATTTTGTTACATCCGCATTATTGTTCTTGGTCCTTCCGAGAAAAGCACTTTAGAAAACGCTGCCTAAAGTGCTAAATCTAAATTATGCATGCAATAAAATCGTTATTATGTACTTGTATACCCAATATCTTTTAAAAATTATGAAATTGCACTTATAGTTTTTATTTATTAATTATTTGTTAATTCATTTTTCAATTCAAATTCGTTAAAAAGAAGAAGAATAAAATAAAGCTACAGGTTAAAGTTTTTCTATTGAAAAAAAACGAATCATGATTTTTTAATGTCAGAAATAAATTGAAAATCGTAAACCAAAGAAGATATAAAAATGTTAAAGTTTAAAATAAATTAAAATTTTAATTAAATAACAAAATCCAAGGTAGAGTCTTTTTAGATATTGATAAACCAAAATACCAACGAAATCACGTTTAAAAACCACAATACAAATTTTATTGGTCTAGACTAAAAATTCCAAAAAGAGACCAAAAACGTAAAAATTACAAAAAAACATGTAAAAAAATAAATTTAAAAATGTTATAGTCAGACAAGACCGACTATGTAATACCCTATACCACATTGTTGGTTGTAATAGCAATTATGTAAAGTTTATATGCGGCCCTCGTATAATTTACATTTCTGATTTATGATTAAGTCTTAAGTACATTATTATGATACCAACATTTAAGTGAAATTTATGCGAACGAATAGGATTTTTCTGGTAGTTATATCGGAGCTAGAAAAAATTATAAACTGATCCTCGTATAATTTAAAATATCGATTTTATAGTTTGTTTATCTTAATTTGACCAGTTGTTATCACAGCACCAACGTTTATGTGAGATTTATGGTCTTTAAAGTAATGTTGGTAGGGGCTTCTATGGGACCTATGAGAATTAATGGACCCTCGAATAAATTGGCACATCGATTTAGATTACTATAGGGATTACTTTTGAGTTCTCGAGCCAAATAAATTACATGTAAACGTTGTGAGCACACCTGTAGAGTGTTCACAACGTTTACATTTACAGACAGACGGACGAAAGGATGGACATCGTTAAATCGACTCTGAAAATGATTATGATTCGATCGACAAAAATATTGGTTTAACACTACTTTTAAGTAGTGTTACACCAATATTTCTATATGCTACAATGCCAAACCTCAACCACCTACGGTGGCGTAGGGTATAATTAACAACTACAAAAAATAGAAAAAAAAAGATTCAAAGAAGAGCAACCAGTGGAACAGCTTCCGGCGTTTAGGAAAAATTAATCAATTTACTTAATTGTATGGTTGGTTTAAAGGTCAAACAAAATGAAATAAAAATCGAAACCAAATGATACACAAACTCGATAACATTTATCCATACAAATTTTATTATTTACGATAAGATACAAATGTATCTTTTACTCTTACGTTTAGGGTTTCATTTTGGAAACAAAAACTATAAATATCAATAGATAAATGAAAATAATAAAACAGTCTGAAATCTAATAAATCTATTAAAATAAATTTATATTAATTGTTATTGGGGAGAAGAGATTTCTATTTAAATCAATTTAAATTAATTGTGGAAAAAAATATCTTGTAAATATATGTAATTATGTAAAGAGATGAGTAGAGAGATGATATATAATCGTATTTGTAATAGTTTTAATTAAATATTAAAAAGAGAGATACAGAGTTAAATAAACTATATTTGACAAGCACATAACCCTACTTTTGATAATAACGATAATTTAGATTCCATGGTGATTTTCTAAATGAATTTAATTTTAATTAAAATAATTTTTAAAATCAGGTAATTTTGGTTTCAGATATTTGCATATATTTCTGATAGATATAAGAAGTGAGATCGAAAAATTATCAACAAATGTTTTTCATTAACTCTTTTTAATTTAATTTTTTTTTTATCGAGTGACCTTTGTAAAGGGTGTCAGTTAGTATGTTTAATGACAAACAAATAAATTTACAATATAATCTGATTAAAATTGATGATAAGAAATGTGTCCTTTAAAAGGACACATCTGTGTCCTAGAAAAAGTTGGCCAAGCATTTAATGGTCCGCCTTTAGACTTTTTCAATTAACTAGTACTGGAATAGAAAATCTGGTTCCATATGATGTTTCTAAAGCCAGAATATTTAAAGCATTTTCAAAAGAGCTCCCACCACATCCAGTAGAAAATCAGCCGGTTAGCTTAGTGGTCGAACTATTTGGTATGAATAGTTAAAGCCAATGCAGATTAAAAAACGTGCAAGGCTCAAAAAGTTTCTAACAGAAACGCCGATAGAAATTTAGAGACTAAAAACAGAGCACGGAAATTGATGACAATTTTTCAAAAGAAAATGTTCTTTCTAAATAATGGATGACGATTCGTATGTTCTGGTAGATTTATCGCAACTTCCTGGTCAACAATTTTATATTGCTGATGCTCGAGGGAATATTGAAGAAAAGTTTAGGGCTTAAAAGCAGTCAAAATGTCCCAAAAAGTTCTTGATATTGCAAGCAACATATAGTTGTGACGAAAGAAGCCAATTATTTGTTACAACGCCCTCTATAAATACCGAATTTGACATTACGGATAGTTTACAAAAAAGCTGTTTCCATTCAAATGGCTACTTAATGTGTCCACTTATTTTTGATCTGACGTGAAGTGTCATAAGCTCTTACGTGACATAAGAATAATTATATGGTATTTGTACCAAAAGGAGAAAATCCTCCAAACTGCCCGAAGTTAGGGCCACTGAAGAAATACTGGGCTCTAAGTAAACGAGAATTGCAGAGTGTCCAAGTTTGTGGTAGATTTTAAACGGAGATGTACTACTTGGTCGAGTAAAGTGACAGAAAGCACTATAAAAACGTTAATGAAAGGGTTTCCGAAAAAGGTTCACAATTTCATTAAAACTATAAAAATAATTTGTTGGTAAATTCGAACAATAATTTAATTAAATAAAAAATGAAAACTGTAGTTTTAGTGGTTTCTTCTTTATTAACACATGTATGTTAAGAATTTTTCTATCTCATTTCTTCATAGTATTTTCCAAATGAAAATAAATTTAATCAAACATATTTTTAAAAAAACAGGTCTGAGATTTTGGTTTTAGATATTTGTGATAGATATTAATCAAGCATCTGGTTCGTAAGACCATAAATATTTTTAAGGCTTAAAAATTTTATGTATAATTTATTTGATCACTATATATTGATTTCAAAAAGGGAAAAATCTAGTTTTTCTATATATTAGTCTTATCAGTATAATTTGTTATTTATCAATATTTTTATTATTTTTTGTTTCAATTTATTGGGAGTAAAAATAGGTTAAATATTATTTTGATTACATTTTACATAGATGACATTTTAAATTTTAAATAATATAAAAATTACATTGAGTTCATGTAAATATGTTTATCATTGTTTTCAACTTCAGCGAACTCTAATACTAAAAGTTAGAGATAAAGTACTTTTTGTTTCATCTGAATTTCAAAATATTATTAAACTTAAGTGCAGCTATTAATATACAGTTTTAATAGGTACAGTTCTTATCTCGTTTGAGTAAAAAAATTAGAAAACATTTAAATAAATTAACAAAATTAAAAGTTTATTAAAATGACTTGGTGATAAATCATGATTCATAATTAACATAATAAGAATGCACCGCATTTTTCTATATGAAATACAAATGTATAGAGTATCTGTTGGATACTTAGATTTCACTTAAAATAAAATTATTTTATCAAAAAATGTATCTTAAGGATAAATCGATTTTTTTCTATATAATTATACATGTTTTCTATAGAAATTCTTGTGAACAAACATGCATTTATAAATGCATTTTCTAGAAAATCTTGTGGATAAACATGTTTTCTATAGAAAATCTTGTGGATAAACATGTTTTCTATAGAAAATCTTGTGGATAAACATGTTTTCTATAGAAAATCTTGTGGATAAACATGTTTTCTATAGAAAATCTTGTGGATAAACATGTTTTCTATAGAAAATCTTGTGGATAAACATGTTTTCTATAGAAAATCTTGTGGATAAACATGTTTTCTATAGAAAATCTTGTGGATAAACATGTTTTCTATAGAAAATCTTGTGGATAAACATGTTTTCTATAGAAAATCTTGTGGATAAACATGTTTTCCATAGAAAATCTTGTGGATAAACATGTTTTCTATAGAAAATCTTGCGGATAAACATGTTTTCTATAGAAAATCTTGTGGATAAACATGTTTTCTATAGAAAATCTTGTGGATAAACATGTTTTCTATAGAAAATCTTGTGGATAAACATGTTTTCTATAGAAAATCTTGTGGATAAACATGTTTTCTATAGAAAATCTTGTGGATAAACATGTTTTCTATAGAAAATCTTGTGGATAAACATGTTTTCTATAGAAAATCTTGTGGATAAACATGTTTTCTATAGAAAATCTTGTGGATAAACATGTTTTCTATAGAAAATCTTGTGGATAAACATGTTTTCTATAGAAAATCTTGTGGATAAACATGTTTTCTATAGAAAATCTTGTGGATAAACATGTTTTCTATAGAAAATCTTGTGGATAAACATGTTTTCTATAGAAAATCTTGTGGATAAACATGTTTTCTATAGAAAATCTTGTGGATAAACATGTTTTCTATAGAAAATCTTGTGGATAAACATGTTTTCTATAGAAAATCTTGTGGATAAACATGTTTTCTATAGAAAATCTTGTGGATAAACATGTTTTCTATAGAAAATCTTGTGGATAAACATGTTTTCTATAGAAAATCTTGTGGATAAACATGTTTTCTATAGAAAATCTTGTGGATAAACATGTTTTCTATAGAAAATCTTGTGGATAAACATGTTTTCTATAGAAAATCTTGCGGATAAACATGTTTCCTAAAGAAAATGAGTTTTATATAGAAAAGGTTGCATATAAATAACCATAATAAACATATCCAGTTAAAAATCTCATTCAAAATTTCTTTTGAACAAAAATATTCATGTTCTCTCATCATTAGCACATGTCTTTATTAACACCATAATTGTTGAGTAGTTTAAACCATCATATCTACATTTGTATGTCTATATGACAGTAGTCACTCTTAATGACTTAATTTCCAACGCAATTTTCATTTAAAAATTAACTTAAAAAGGTAATAAACTATTTACATGTTGTTAGAAAAGTGTATTTTCTAAACAATAATTCACATAATTATGCAACATTACTGTAACAACAATTGTTGTTAATAACTTAAAATAAAAACAAACTTTTAATTTCATTAACATTTTTTTCTGTTTGTTTGTTTCACACAAAATTACATTGTTTACTTAAGAGACGAGATGATGTAGAAAATGTAAAATTTAATCATATGTATATTAAAGTGCACTAAAAAGTACGATTTTAGATGATTATGATGGTCCCATACCACAGCAAAGAGGAAAGCACCAAACCAAGAGGCATCAATAATTTACATACATATGAGGTGTTTTTGTTGGTGTGTTTTTCTACATATTAATGAAACATAAAGTGAGTTTTAAACGTTAGTCTGGTTTAGTGATTTTGATTTTTTTTTTTTTTGTAAATTTTTAGTTTTGTTTTTGTCTGAGTTAAAATTGTGATGTCAGGCTTCCGTTTTAAAACACGTATGAATTTGAAAAGTACAAACAAGTAACATGAGGTGAATTTAAATTGCTTTAAATTAAAAATATTTTTTTTAACAATAAAAAGTTATAAATTTTCATAAATAGAAAGTGACATAAGAATGGGAAAATAAAAATTTTGCATAAATTCTTTATTTTATTTTTTTTAATTTAATCAAGTATTTTGCAAAGGGGATTTTAATCAAATATTCGCTGTAGAAAACTTGTTTGATTAAGATTTTCGTAAGATTTTCTATATAAAACGTATTTATACGCCAGAATTTCTATAAAAACTTATTTATCCGCAAAATTGTCTATAGAAAACTTCTTTATGCGAAAGATTTTCTATAGAAAACTTATTTATCCGCAAAATTGTTTATAGAAAACTTGTTTATCCGCAGAATTTTCGATAGTAAACTTGTTTATGCGCAGAATTTTCTATAGAAAACTTGTTTATCCACAAGATTTTCTATATAAAACTCTTTCATCCGTAAGATTTTCTTTAGAAAACTTATTTTTCCGCATGATTTTCTATAGAAAACTTGTTTATCCGCAAGATATAGAAAGCTTGTTTATCCGAAAGAATTCATTAGAAAAGTTATTTAAGCCCAAACTTGTTTCTAATGAATATTTTATTGTCCGAAAACCTTTTCAATGGAAAAACTTTTTCCGCTAATTTTTTCTTCTCTTTTTTTTCTTGAAAACAATTCCAGTATCTGTACATTTTCTAAAGAAATTATGAACATCTGTAATATGTTATTATAGAATCATAAATTGAATATTAAATAATTTTCTATAATTTAAAAATTTTCTGAAAATTTCACTTTAAGAAGACAATAGTCTGACAGCTTTTTTAATTGACAGCAGCCGCCAAAGTGGAATATGTAAATATTAAGAGCAAAAAAATAAATAAAAATCTCGAAAATGCACTTGCATTTTTTCAATAATTGAAAATAAAATATTGACGATGGAATTGAAACGAAAAATAAAAATAAAATCATAACAAATCAATCTACTTAACAACATGCAGCAACAGCAGCAAGCAGCAACACTCAACCGTCAACAGAAAAAATTATTATCAAGGGATTGAAATGATTGAAAGTAAACCCACATATTTATAGTCAATATGGTTTTCATCTTATTTTCATTTTTATTTATTTTTCAAAGAAAATCAAATGCACAGTTTCGTGTATTTTTCAGTTTTTTTAATGTTTTGATTTTCTATAAACATTAAATCAAATATAATCTGTCAGTTCATGAGTTCTCAAGGAAATAAAAATGATGAAAATTTAAATCATAATATTATAAAAATATTAAATTATCTCTCATTTTTCTTTCGTTTTTCCTTGAAATTTATGAAATGGGAAATTATTTGATCACAATTGAAATTATCATAAAATTATTATTATTATTATTTTTTTTTTGAGATCAGTACATATGTGAGGCATTTTACGTAAATGAGATTTTGATGTATATGATGTAGGATTTTATTTAGAGATATTAATTTAAGTTTTCCATAGAAAACTTGCTTATCCGCAAGATTTTCTATAGAAAACTTGCTTATCCGCAAGATTTTCTATAGAAAACTTGCTTATCCGCAAGATTTTCTATAGAAAACTTGCTTATCCACAAGCTTTTCTATAGAAAACTTGTTTATCCGCAAGCTTTTCTATAGAAAACTTGTCTATCCGCAAGATTTTCTATAGAAAACTTGTCTATCCGCAAGATTTTCTATAGAAAACTTGTCTATCCGCAAGATTTTCTATAGAAAACTTGTCTATCCGCAAGATTTTCTATAGAAAACTTGTCTATCCGCAAGATTTTCTATAGAAAACTTGTCTATCCGCAAGATTTTCTATAGAAAACTTGTCTATCCGCAAGATTTTCTATAGAAAACTTGTCTATCCGCAAGATTTTCTATAGAAAACTTGTCTATCCGCAAGATTTTCTATAGAAAACTTGTCTATCCGCAAGATTTTCTATAGAAAACTTGTCTATCCGCAAGATTTTCTATAGAAAACTTGTCTATCCGCAAGATTTTCTATAGAAAACTTGTCTATCCGCAAGATTTTCTATAGAAAACTTGTCTATCCGCAAGATTTTCTATAGAAAACTTGTCTATCCGCAAGATTTTCTATAGAAAACTTGTCTATCCGCAAGATTTTCTATAGAAAACTTGTCTATCCGCAAGATTTTCTATAGAAAACTTGTCTATCCGCAAGATTTTCTATAGAAAACTTGTCTATCCGTAAGATTTTCTATAGAAAACTTGTCTATCCGTAAGATTTTCTATAGAAAACTATAGAAAGATTTTCTATAGAAAACTTGTCTATCCGCAAGATTTTCTATAGAAAACTTATTAATCCGCAAGATTTTCTATAGAAAACTTGTCTATCCGCAAGATTTTCTATAGAAAACTTATTAATCCGCAAGATTTTCTATAGAAAACTTATTAATCCGCAAGATTTTCTATAGAAAACTTATTTATCCACAAGATTTTCTATAGAAAACATGTATATCCGCAAGATTTTCTATAGAAAACTTGTTAATCCGTAAGATTTTCTATAGAAAACTTATTTATCCGTAAGATTTTCTATAGAAAACTTATTTATCCGCAAGATTTTCTATAGAAAACTTATTTATCCGCAAGATTTTCTATAGAAAACTTATTTATCCGCAAGATTTTCTATAGAAAACTTATTTATCCGCAAGATTTTCTATAGAAAACTTATTTATCCGCAAGATTTTCTATAGAAAACTTATTTATCCGCAAGATTTTCTATAGAAAACTTATTTATCCGCAAGATTTTCTATAGAAAACTTATTTATCCGCAAGATTTTCTATAGAAAACTTATTTATCCGCAAGATTTTCTAAAAAAACTTATTTATCCGCAAGATTTTCTATAGAAAACTTATTTATCCGCAAGATTTTCTATAGAAAACTTATTTATCCGCAAGATTTTCTATAGAAAACTTATTTATCCGCAAGATTTTTTTATAGAAAACTTGTTTATCCGCAAGATTTTCTATAGAAAAATTGTATTAAAGAAAACTCATAATTTAATTTTTTTACGGATAAATTATCTATTCTTTTTTTGTAATTTATTGGATTGAAAGTTTATCATACATTTTATCTTATTTTATCGTTAAATTTAATTTTAAATTATAAATAAAAACATTTGTAATCTCTAATAATTTCGAATATTTGTTTTTCTTATCTGTTAATTATTTTGTTTAATCTATCGTAAAAATTGACAAAGGAACAAACAAACACATATAGATACATACATACATACATGTAGATTTTATCACATTCAACAAATATTTGTATAAATATTTGCATGTCTAAAGTCATATTAAAATTATTATCCAAATTTCTTTTTTTTTTTGTTTGTAAATTTTTGTGTGTTTCTAACAAATTAAACATTTAAAATTTATAATCATTTCCAGCCCCCCTCAACACATGGTGGGCGTGATTCGTTATTGCATTAATAAGATATCGCATGCGAACAAATAAAAACTATCATTTTTCTAAATGTTGCGTATTGGAGTTATATGTGTGAATGTAATTGTATGTGTACTTTCTATAAAGAAATAAATAAAAATGAAAATTTGTTAGCCTCAACATGTCATTCATGCATGCCCGTGCATGTTTGCCAGCCTTAAATGTTAATGTTTATAATTTTGTTTTCATTTTTCACAATTTTTAGTTTATTAAACTCTCCACCATCACAAGTGGTGAAGAAGGAATATTAGCTTTGTCATTCCCTGAGTAACGCTAAATAGGAATCATCTCAGACCTCGTAATATATATATGTATTCTTTCATCTAATCTTCGTCCTTCTGTCTGTCTGTCTGTCTGTCTGTCTGTCTGTCTGTTGTTGGCGCTCTCACATTCACAATAATTGACAGAGCTTAATGATATTTGGCCTGAGTATTTGTTATAGTCGTAAAGAATTTCGCATTTAAAACCAGTAAAATCGGTAAAAAAAATATTAAAAGATATAGACCGATATCTGATACCCCTCCCCCTGGTCTTATCCGTCATACGTTTTGTCTAGTTCTTTGAGAAAGTTGTTGGGACCAATCAATGCTTTCGAAGGGTACTCCTCCTCCTGGTTCTATAGTAATTTTGTATAACCTGTGTTACTTTCAGGTAAAATGGGATCATTCTGTGACAATTTCATCAAATTAGATCCAGCTGTTTAAGAGTCTAAACGTTACATTTATACAAACATCCTATTTTATATATATAAATTTTATGACTCATAAAGTGTTCCTGTGTCACGTCTGTGAGAGGAGAGTATTAAGGATTCGGCATAGGCGGACTAAAGCATTCTTATTTGTTTTCATTCCATTTATTTTTGCAAAAAAAAGAGGAGATAAAATATTGTGGGTGCTAAAATTTTATGAAATGTTTAACAAATGAATATTTTAATGACAAATTTTTGTTGTGGCAACAATTTTACTCATTTTTATTTATTGTTTAATTTATAATTTCAGAATGTAAAATATTCTCATATTTGAATGTATTTGTATGTGTTTGTATGAATGCGTTCTCATATTATTTTCAATTTCATTTTCATAGAGAGTATTTAGTAGCTAATTTTTGTTTTTAAACAACAACAATCATTTGTTTAAATAATGAATTAGCTGTCATTTGTTGCAGTGAATTTAATATTTTATAAAACATTTTGTTGTATAAACAAATTAAAATGAGTTAGTAATTTGGTGTCAAACAAATTAGAAATTAAAATTATTGTTATCTCTTCGTTAGATAAAAATTCTATAAATTTATGTTAGAAAATATTTATTTAAATTTAATTTTAGAATTAGCAATTTCCTTTGATTCAAGTGTACGACAATTCAAGAATTCCAGTTATAAATTCAAGTTTGAATTGCACTTGCTTTTGACTTGAATATAAGTCGTTCATAATATTAATACGAAACATGTATACAATCCTGGAATGGAACTATTTTTCAGATCGGAAAATGGTTATAATCAACCTTAAATCTACACTATAAATAAATCTTTCAATACCAGTATTATTCCAGTAATAGAATGGCTGTTTAGGATGTTTTATTAATTCTTTAAAATATGAATTGCTTAATTTTACTTGTTCGTACTCATCAATCCAATTTCTCCCACAAATGCTCGATAGTATTAGGTTTCAAAACAGCGTTCTATATGGAAGGAATTGTGCTATATAATATAGGTGATCTCATGTGATTATTTCACAACCACTGACATAATGGCGTTATTTATTACTTTTTTGAATTCAGAACAACCATTCATGTTAAACTAAAATTTTTATAACATTGATGTCTGCTGAACAATCACATCAGTCACAGGGGGATATGTAAGCCTCATCCATCAATTTATATTAGTCCTCCTACTTAAATTATATATTTACTAATATCATTAACACGTTTTCAATTTATCCATAATAATGTTTATAGGAAATGCCAATGTGTTTTCGTAAAAATTTTAGGGGGTTCATACACTTTTGCAGTTCAAAAATATCGAGTTACAAAACAGTTTTCCTTGTTTTTATTTTATTATAAATTAGAAAGAAGTTTAAAAAAGATATAAAAAAATATTATAATAATATTAATATTATTTACTTAAAATTCATAAAATTGTTTTCTAAGGTAGTGTATCAATACTTATGCTTGACACTGTATGAAAATGATTGCATTTAAAATTTAATATCAATAACTCTAGAAATTCATATTAATAATTTATTTATTTATGACAGATTAAATATATTTCTGATCCACGGTCCGATATATAGATTTTAACTTTTAAACAAGATACGGTTTTTGATTCATTTTAATTCTTCAATCAATCGTATCGTTCACAGAGTTTAATTTAATTTTTTATCGTTTTTTGAAAAAGAGTTAAATTCTAAAATATAATAAAAATGAAAAAATAAGCAAAATCCGAAAAGGAATTTTATAATGAATTTTTTGTTCTCTTTTCAATCATTTCGCAATTTTGAGGAGTAAAAGATAAAAATCTTTTTTTTTTTTGCTCTTCCCTGAAAGAAGAATAAAATACTTTTTCCCGACTTTGCCAGCATAATCCAAAAAATATTAAAATTTTAATCGAAAAAAAGAGTTTTATTTTTTTAATCTCCTCAAAGAAGATACAAAATAAAGATCGTTTGAAAATAGAGATTTTGCTCCGAGTTTTTTCCATACTCCTCTTTTAAAATTAATCATTAATTAATTTAATATTTTTTCCAATAAAAAATATGAAGACCTTATTACATAGATATCGCTCTATAAGAGATATATTAATCGTTTAAACTGATACTAGAAACTTCCATGTTCGGACATCTCCTTTGATGGCTTTTTAAACTAGAGGAAGGACCATCTGAAAGTTTCAATTAGTTTAACTTAAATTAAGTTAATTAAAATTAAAACTTTGACTAATTTTAATTTTCTAACTTCTTCTCTTAATTTGAATTAAAAAAATGCATTTTGTTTTTTAACTTGATTATTATTTTCATTATAATTATTTTTTTTGTTTTTGTTTTTTTTTAATTATATTTAATTGGTAACAAGTTGTTTTAACAAAGAAATATCAAGAGAAAAATAAACCAAAAACAATAAAAAGTTTTTAACAGAAAAAAATACATTAAATTTAACATTGTCTTACATATTTGTAATTATTGTTGCATGCAACGTTAACATGCCTACTACTATTACTGCTATTCACTCACAACTACTACGACTGCCAGTGACTACTTATACCTCTACTACTGCTGTTATTTTGATTTCTTTTATTTTTATATTTTCTTATATTCAAAAAAAAACATGAACTTGATCTTGAAAAAGAAAAAAAAGAATCGTAAAACAAACCCAGCCCACCATAAAACAATTTTGCTAATATAAATAATAAGAAGACTGAAAAAAATCTCTTAGAAATTATAAACAATTTAAGTTGTTTCCATGTACTTGGATTCATGTGGTGAATTATGGATATAATAGTTTATGAAATCCAACTTAATGAGGTTTTCTTAACAGGGGTTATCAAAGAATATATTCATAGTGATTGAGGGACTTAAATGCTGACAATTTATTTAACCTAAAATCTTTAAAGTCATTATAGATTACAAAACTTCTATCTAATGGTTCCAAAAAATTTTGTTATTAATTCTATAACTTTTGAACTTTTTTGTTATTTTAACAAAATTTAAAAATTGAATTTGGTCGGTTGGATAGTGCGGTGGGCCCTACAAAATTGGCCATATCAGGTATGTTGAGTATTTCCAAATTCTATAACTTTTGAACCGTTAGATAAATTTTAATCAAGTTTAAAGTGGTTGTAGTCGCGATGTTTTCGAATTCATTTGGAAGTCTACAGGGGGGCAACCTTCAAAGTTGGGATATGTTGTATGTAAAATATTAAACTGTCAAAATTTTTAGAAACCAAAGAATTACTGCGTTAATGCCCTTAATTATAACTTTTTGAAATTTCTATTGACTGTTCAAAATAAAAACTAATTTACAAAATTTCTGTTGTCTACTTTTAGGTGCAGCAATTAAACATTCCATTGCATACTAACCAAACAAGAAACGTTACGAAGGACCAATTAAAGGTAAACGTTTATTAATTTTTGTTATATTTAAAAATAATAATTGAGAAGATTATAATATATTAAAAATTTTTCTTAATATATTTTTTTAATTTCATTTAAAATTCATGACATGAATCTTCTTAAAACTAAACTGTCAGAATTTTTCATTAAATATTTAAGTATTCGAAATAAAGTACAAACAAGAATAAAGAACAAATTTAATGAATTTATGCATTTTTAAATATTTTCAAAATTCACAAATTATCATTAAAACAATTGTAAAGTGTTAAACAACAATAATAATTGCAACTACAAAATATATGTATAAAAACAGCAATAACAACAATAACAATAATCAACAGCAAATACACACTTCCTCCAAAAATTTTTCTTTAACACTTTAGTTGAGTGGATAAATTTTTGTTAATGTTGTTATTTTTTTTCTTGTCTCTTATTTTTGTTATTAAGCGCGAATTTGCTTGAAGCATCCATGAAAATGGTAAGCAACAGCAACAACAACAACTAATTTTTTGCAACAAATGTTGACTACAAAGATGAAAATTTTCATGATGATGATAAATTAACAATTGTTATTTGACTGGAAGGCACTAGAGGAGAAGATATTTTTAGAACACATACATATATACATACATACATACATACATACATACATACATACATACATACATACATACATACATACATATATACAAATACTTAAATGCATTAAAATGTATGATGGTATGTGTATATATATATGTGTATGTGTGTGTTGAAAGTGTCTTCATATCATAATAACAACAATACACAAAAAAATCACGGTTACCTAAGTGGAAAATTTATTGGATTCATAAATAATAATACTCATCATAATATCATGGAACTGAAAATGAGACAGAAAAAAGAAAGAACTAAAAACGAAATTTGAAAATGTTTAAATTTAAAGCAGAATAATTGCGATTTGCACCCTATAAAAAGGAACATTAATTTAAATGTATATATAAGATTTTTATTATGGGCAGAAAATCAATGTAAAATTAAAATTGAAAATTGTTTCCAATTTAATTTGTTTTTCATTAAAATTGCCAAATAGAATTTTTTATATTGAAATCAACATTTGATATGGTTAAAATAATATAGCACAATGTTAATTTTTTGTTAATAAAGATAATTCAGAGTTTTCAAGACGATTCTTCTTCTTCCTTGGTTAAGTTCTCAAATCCCTAAAGCTGAAATCATCCATAAATTATCCTTATTTTATAGCTACATTTGTAAGATAAACATTCGGAAAGTATTTTTTGCCGGTCACCTTTAGAAACTTTATTTTGGAACACATTTCATACGGATTCAGATTTTGGGGATTTGGCATGAAAAATGGGAATTTATTTTAGTTCTATGATTCAAGGAATACTTTATCAATATTTAACAGAAATTTCAACAAAATTTTTTGAAATTTTATTAAATTTCAAATATTAATTTTACTTTTAAAAACTTAAATGTGAAATTTTACAGTTTTTGTGCAATTTTAACATAAATAGCATTTTGTCTGTACAATTTTCAATTTGCCTGCTCTAATATTTTCCTGGATACCAAATACTTGTATAAAAAGTATATGTCTTTGCCTAAAATCTAATTTGTTCTAGACAAAATTTATAAATTTTTTCTAAGATTTCGAAAGTTCACAACCGAATTATTTCTACAGCGCTGGAATTTTGAAATGACTCTTTTTCAATAAATAATAACTTCTTTTTAGTTGAATTGAAAATATTTTTTAATTTTGATTTAATTTCTTTTATTTAAAAAAATATCTTTTCAGATTTTAACAATTTAGAAAAATTAAGCGCTAATTGAATTATACGTATATCGTTCGAACTCAGAAGGAGTTATTTGTTTTGAGATAAATTGGAAATTAAAATATATATTTTTGTGTAAAATGTTTATTTATTTACTTTATCTGAGTACTAAAATAATAAAATTTACAAATTTTAATTCAATTCTTTTGAACAAATAATTCTGGAAAAATTAACAAAAATGCAATTTTCTTTGTAGCCCATGAAACTGATACTTATCTTTTTGATAGCAAATGATTTGTTAGCGAATAAGAGTAATTTAAAACCTTAATGAATGTCATTTGATTCATTAAGATTACGAGTCAAATTATTTACAAATCACAGGAATTTTAAAAAAGTTATTAATTTTTGGTTAAATCGCACATTTTGAAAAATATCGTTATTTTAATTTTAAAATTCTGTTCTTCTGATAGATAACACAAATTATTCGGGAAAAGATGGGAAAAATTATTTTTTCTTTCACTGAGTATAATTTATAGTCCCATGGAATAACATTTAACAAAAACCATTTTGGCCCATGAATTTGATGCTTCCCTTTCCGCTATCTTCTAATGATTTGTTAGCGAATTTAAGTAATTTAAAACGTCAATGAATGTCATTTGATATCATTAGAAATTATCTTTAATAATATATTTTTTGTTGCACTTACAACAAGCTTTGATGCATGTTAAACAAAAACAAACAAAAAATATTTATTTAAGAAAATAATAATTTTAAATCAAATTTTTTCATAAAAAATAAACATAAAAAATTATATAAAAAATCCATAAATTATTTAAGCATTAAATAGGTCATAAGTTTAAATTCATAATTTTTTGTACTTCTAGGAATTATAATTTTTTTTTCCATTAAAAATTTGCTCTTAATTAGAATTTATTCATTAATATTTTATATATAAAAACTCTTAAATTCATTGTTCGAGATAAACAAAAATCTACCTTTTATTGTATGAAGTTTGTTGCATCTTTGCTTCACTGTTAGGGTTTCTCTGCTGTTTTTTTTTTCTGTTCCTGGGAATTTAAGAAAAAAATATTTGTCATTCAAGGGATTCCCGGGAATAAATTAGAATATCATATATTCTATAAAATTAATATTTTAATAGTTTTCTAATGAAGTAATAATAAATGTGAATCCTATAATCACTTTGCCGAGTTTTAGATATTTTCTAGTCAAATGTGATTCGATCTAATTGAAATTCCTGATTCCATTAATTTAATTTTAAATAATTTCATAAACATAAAGCTTTGCTATTTCATAATTGTTGACTCATATGGGAACCATATTTGAATGTGGATTGATGTTCTTAAAATTCAAATTTATGCCAAATCCAAAGTTATTTTAGCCGAATTCTATTGAAATACATTTATCTGAGAATTTTATAAACCTAAATTCTTGTCTGGAAAATAAAGAGAATTATAAATGTGCTGATATTCATGAAATTATTATATTTAAGACAATTAAAAAAAATGGTGCCAAATTTTGAATGAAATATTTTTAAGCATAATCTCTATTCCGGAATGGGGCCTTATCGTTAAATTAATAACATATACTAAATACAGTAGGAAAAACTATTGTGTCGACTTTAAATAGAACTATCCCATATCTTATATAAGGTTTTATATGCCTAAAAGCTTATTCCGAACATGGTTCTTGTATTGGAGCTATGACGATGTAGTACGGTTGAAATCTGTCTTAGCTTTTAGTCTATAGCGATTGGAGAATTCAAAGAAATTTAGCCAGATTGTTATTTATTGCTCTCAGCGTTTTATTAAGAAAAAGAGAATACTTAGAACCATAACAAACAATCTGGCCAAATTTCTTTGAATTCTAAGTTAAATCTTTCCTTAGGTAAATGCAGATGCAATATACCTTTTCCATTAAATTCTCGAATTAGCGAATCCCGGGAAATAATAACGGGATTCGCAAAGTTGTTTTTACTGGAAAAATCCCGGAAAATCCTTCCCATGCGGAAACCCTATTCAATGTGTATGTCTGAAAATAAGTACTAGTATTAGTAACTCTCTATTCAGATGTGTTATGAATGTGTTTTTTTAGTTGTTTATTTATTGTGTGTCTATTGTGTTGTCGTTGTTGTTGTTGTTGACGTTGTTATATCATTGTAATTTTTAGTCATAGAATTCCCTGCGGTAATCCTAGTTTTGTGACACTTCTATTAAAGCTCTGTCTCTTGTTTTCGCATGCATATGTTTATGTGTATATTTTCATGCTTGAAGTCCTTTTAGTTAGTACATTTTTGTTATTGTTACAGTGTATTTATCTACACTTACACATGTACATATAGAAATTTATGTATAAATGAACAATGTATCTTTATAGTTAGTCTGGCGTTTTTGTTTTGTTGTTTAGCTATTTAAATAGACTTTAAAGCTTTCATAGTGTGTTGGTGTGCCTTTGTCAAGCTAATGAGTAAAAGGGAGTTTTAATTTTAAATACTTCCGATTTAAAACGTTGAAATTTATATTTTAAAGAATATATGACAAGAGAATTTTAGTATTATCAGATTTGGATCAAAGTTTTGATGTAATTGAAGTTTTTTTCTAATTCAGCTGGTGTATATCGGTGTCTTTTCCTGCGTAACACCAAAAGCTATTGTAAAAGACTCCTTAAACGTATATGGGATTGAAGATTTATGTATATCTGATTCAATTTATCTACCGTCTCCTATTTTCTCTTCCTAATACTCTCACATCTATATGTGATTATTCAAATTCGATAAGATTTGTCCTGATTTGTTACTTTATCACTTTACTATTTAAAACAAGATCAGGTTTTTCTAATGAAAATTGAATTTTGAGAGGTCATTTCAAAAACAAGTTGATAGGTTGATTGGTTTCGCATAAGATTTTGAATAGCGGTTGCAGGACAGTGTAGCATTATAAGTTTTGAAGTGATTTGCATAGAACATCCACAGACGAATATGTGAGGACTTCAATTGATACATACTTAAAGCAAGATTTTTCACATAGCTAAACATTAATAAGAGGAGAGCTGAGGTAAGAAATCCAACTTTAGGAATCAGATTGAAAATGTGATCTCTTTGAGAATTAATTTCATCAATTATGGAACCAAAAATAACAATTTTAAATTCACCAATAAATGACGTTGTTAAATGTTGTTTCCTAAATATTTTTTGCTGTCTAAAACCAAACATTTGTTAAACAAATTCTTTAAAAGCCTTCTCAATTACCTAAATTAAAGATAGAAAAATAAGACCACTTCTTTACTCTTTAACAGACAGACATCATAACATCAATAACTATAATCACCTGATGAACCACAACATTCAGCTACTAATCATTTAGTGTCGGTTGTTTCTATAGACATTATTATTTCCATTTTCTATTTCCTACACTTTTATTTCAATTTTATAGTTTTTTCTTGTTCGTTCTATCACTCGTTCCTAACTCTGGTTTTGCATCCTGTCTAAGAACGTTGAACTTGTTTTCTAACATTAAACCAATGACTGACTTGTGTGTGCTACATTCATGAGTTGTTGATGATAATGATGATGATGACGAGAATGAATGTAAATGCGAGTGAGTGAGTGAGTGAGTGTTTGGAATGATGCAACATTGACAATAATCAGTTGTAATACAAGTAGTATTCGCATTAATGGTGGTTGTCTGAGAAAAAACTATAACAAATGTTATGTGAGTGTGTGTAGGTAGGATGGATGTCTAATTCAGTATATTTTTATGCTAAAAGTTGTTGATTGTAAAAGATTTTTGTTTAATGTTTTTTTATTAGAAAAATGTTGCAAATACATTTTCTAAACATTTATTCTAAAAAAATACATCTCTATTGAGAGATTAAAAATATAACCGCTGTGACTTTTATGTAAATAAAAAAATGGAGAAAAGAGTGTACAAAGAGGGTTTAAATTTTGGGGTATAGAAGTTGCATTTTTTAGAATTTTGTTTAAACAGTAAAACTAATTTTGAAATAAGATAAAATATACCAGAAGTCCTTTTTACAATTTTGAGATCATGCACTCTTCTAGTAAATTTAGACAAAAAATTATATAAATCTAATTTTCCAATGTGGAATTATTGATAAATCTCTAAATATGTTGTTTAGATTAATTTTTTACTGTATTTTTTAACACAATTTTTTCGTTTACATCCTTTATCTTTATCGAAAGCTTGTTGTTTTTGTTACTGATTGAATGAAACATTTCTGAAACCTTAATGAATGTTGCATGTGTGTGTTTGTTTATGTTTGTATATGTATGAGTGTTAAAAGTTTTCTATTGATGTTGATGTTACTGCTGCTGCTGCTGTTGCTGTTGATTGTTAAGTTGTTATTTTCCAGGATTCATCTTAATTTAAATTCATGCTGTTAATGTGAAGTGCATTGTCAATGCTACAAACAAGAAATTGAAACTGTCATGTATGTCAGAATTTGTTCAACAAACTGCTGTTTAATATTGTTACATTGAAGACAAGTAACAAGGAGACTTTTTAATAGATTAAAGATGAATGGTAGAGACCCTTTTTTACATAAGAGTTTCCCAAAATTTTTAAACTTGAAAAGAACCTGTAAAAATTTGCAAGGACTTTATTAAGAGACTAAACAGGGAACCCTTTGAATTGATTATATCCTCGATAATATTTTTATTAATTTATGTGGCATACGACACTTCAATAAAGTTTTCCAATATTCAAAACCATCATTATTTCGGTATTTCCTTTGTCTTCATTTGTAGCGCATTTCTTTAAAATACGATATCATCAGCAGCCAACAACAGTAAATGGAAATTGAAGTGTTTCGTATGTAAAACTGTACAAAAAATGTGGGTGGGAGTTTAATTTGGATCACATTCATTCAATACTTATACATATACACACTTTCAAACTGTCGTTTGAAGGATGGTGCCCTTTTAAATTTCAATGCCTTTTAGTTGTGATATTTGTGTGTCTGTTTGTTTTAGACGTCTGAATCTGTGGTTGAAAATGTTAAGTATTATTTAGCTGTAATGCAAGCAAAAATATTTATGTGATGCTTTCATAATTTGTTTTTTAATTAATTAATAAATTTTTAAAACCCAAATCAGAGCAGCTGGAATATTTAAAGAAGAATTTAAAGGAAACTAAAAATTTGGGATTTGATTGGATTGTGGGGTGAGGTTTAATTTTTTTTTATTGGCAGATTCAAATACATTTCAAAAGCATCTCGTAAACCTTTAAAAAAATTGTCCAAGGAAACAGACGGAGAAATAATGTCAAATCCAATAAAACATGTAACATTTGACTTTTTCAATTATAGATTTTGTTTCATAAGTGAAAATAAATATTTCCAACTGGTTTTACTATAAATGAAAACTAACATTTTGATATGTCAAACCAATATGAAACGACTTTGATTAGACATTGTCCAAGAGGAACAAAGTCTCAATATTTTTTTTTAAATTATAAGTTTTTTCTAGTAGTATTACCACAATGTTTTAAAATATATGCAAATTAACATGGTTTCATATTGATTTAACGTTGTACAAAAGGGCGCAATAAAAAATCAATCTTTTTTGCTAAAAACAATCCATATTTTTTATGAGGTTTCAGTCTTTAGAATTTAATTAGTTAATTAGTCAGAGGGTTGTGTCCTGCGGAAATCCTGTAACGGGAAAGAAAGATAAGAGTAATCATAAGTTCAAATTGCTCTCTCGAAACTCCCTTAGTGGTGGACAAACACATGTTAAGTATAAAACAGTCAATACCGTCCAATCAATACCGAAACCAAACTCCTGACCTGTTCCCTGTTGAAAACAAGAAGTTTTGGGTTTTAAGAATACTTCAGTTAAAATCATGTGTTGGTAAAAATCCGTCAAATTCGAGAGTGTTACGTCTATGTTGGTTTGGATAAAAAATTAAATTATAAATTTCTTTGTCAAAAAATCTTTCAGAAAAATATAAATTTAATTTATTTTTTTAATAAAATTTAATTTGAGATGAATGTTAATATGACAGACCCAAGATCTTGCCAAGATTTGAAGGTTGAAAATTCAAATACAAATAACTCGAAAACTGTAAGAGATGAATGGCATGAGATGGTAAAAAATTTTGAAGTTTAGATGTGAAACAAAAATATGTTAATGTTCAAGGTATCCCTCATCCTAAGACCCTAAGGGTTTCAAAACCATAAAGTTATAATGCTACAATTCTATGCTATCATTGCCTTAAATTCAGTCGATCAAAACTTATAGATTTATTAAAAACAAATTAATATTTACAAATTAACATTGTTCAATGTTATATTTACATTTAACCATGATTGTTACATGAAAGATTTAGTTGAAATGAAATAATATTCTTTTCACTACACAACTTATATATTTCTTCACCTTTTGTCAATAACGTGATATTACACCTCTCTTATTCTAAAACTCCAAATTACATTAAATCACTTTAGACTTAAGCAATTTCTATAACTCAGCCACAATGTTTAAAACTCATTAAAAATCCAAATCTAACCCTAATGACTGAACAGAGTGAAATATGTTATTTACAAGCAAAATATGTTTATATTATAAACATGTAAATTTAAGATTTTCCCAAAACTGTTCTAAATATTCAACACGACAACGATGCAACATAAACATACTTCTATTAATTTCAACAAACAAATTAAGTGCAATTCCAATCATCCGTTGCCAAAATGCATATTTGGCAGGACTGTCAATATCAATAGAAAATATGATTATGTTTTTAAACAAGATATTAATGTCCAAAAACCCTTAATAGACAAACCAACCAACATTTCATATTTATGGTTTATAACTTTAATTTATAATGAAAATGTTTTATAATTATGAAATGTGTCTCCAAAATATCTATCTATGTATGTTTATCTATGTATGCATGTGTATGTGTGAGTGTGTGTATGTTATAAATAACATCTATTTGCAATTAGTTATAAATTTGTTAATGCCTTTAACTATGTTCTAGCATGATAATTTACTGCTAATCCTATTGCTAAGCGTTACAATCAAAATGTCAATATCATAACCTTCTTTCTCTCTCCCCCCACGCCCGCACCCACTTGCCATCCATAGAAAAACTCGAAACTAAAACATTAACACTTAAGGCTAGACAAATGATAATTTATTATTTGCATAAATTATTGATGTCAATGTATTGGTATGTTGGTTGTTGGACCCAACAATTTTTTATTTATTTCTTGAAATAGTCAAGAAGAGAAATTATTATTTTGGAATCATCTGTTTAGTCACGTTATTGAAGGAATTTAATTTGAACAAAATGGTGTTCACTGTTTATCGAAACATTTAACGAAGGGATTTATTTCAAAGTGACAGTCACATGACAAGTTATTGTCACGTTTTAAGACAATTTAACATCTTTAAAAATAAGTTCATTGTGAAAGTACTAGAATCATAGAGACTACATTTTTTTGTCACTTTGTCTAAATGCGCTAATCACTTGACAACTTCTAATCACTGGTAGTCACGTAACTAATTATTTTAAAATATATTTGTGATTTAGTCACTTCAAGTATATTCCCATGGCGAAGTAACTAAATACTAGTATAAAAGCTAGGTACTAGTCACATCTTTAAATAGTTACATGATTGACTACATTTATATAACGTGAGTGGGCACATAACCAAGATTTTGCCACCGAAAGTAAATAGTAAAAAATAGAATTAAAGGAGTTTTTTTTAATGTGTATGACAATGGAAAGTTAATTTTGACTTAGCAGTCATTTTGTCTCAATTAATTAAGTAAAATTTAACACTTCAAAACATCTTTGAAAATCATTGATTCTTAAATATTTTAACAACTGCATTTAGCTAATCACCTAACCGATTAGACTTGTCACGTAACCGTGATTTTATCCCTTAAAGTATGGATTTGAAACAAAGTTTTAATCAGCTTATCACTTAACTAATTAGTTTATAATAGTTTTATAATTTTGTCACTTTGTGACAAAGGTTTTTTTCAACTCCACAGTAACCATATAACGATATATAAATAATCTCATATTGATTTCCAGCAGCTTTTAACAACTGTACTGAACTAGTCACCCTACTGACTACATGTCTACATGGTTGCCGCGACAAGTCACTTTTACAGTAAAATAATAAACTGACTCAGCAATTTTGATTTATCACTTGTAGTCACGTTACTACTTAGTTTCTAATATTTTTTAGAATTTTGTCACTTTGTATCACTTTATTAAATAGGACATTGAAACTAGTCACTTTTTTACTGACAAAACTTAAATGACGTGTCTATTCATTTTAACAAGTTCTTGTCAGCGAAAGTTAACAAGAGAAAAAAGTGATTGTCAATTTTTAGTAAATTTACTTTATTATATTTTTATAATTAGTTCAATTAGTGACATGACTAAAAACAAGTGTGTAAGAGTAACAATTTCAAAGGGCTAAGGTGAATAACACCTTGCGACTAGTCACTTGACTAACAACCAATAAAAACATCTTTTAAATCTTCGGTGTATTTCAAAGTCACTAGTGCCCAAGTCACGTTATACAAAGTGACAAAACACATTAGAAGTATCGTCTGACTTTTACCACTAAGAATTTTTTAATCTTAAAAAACTGCTGGGTTATTGTAGCTGTTATTATTGTGTTGCATATTTTAAGGCTAAAAAAGGATTTTCATTTTTAGCCTTGAGCTTTTTTGTGATTTTGTAAACAAGCCAATAAATAAGTTTTTTTCCCTTCTACATCTTGTTGCACATTCAGACATACTCATATATTTTTCAAAATACATTTTATTCTTGCTTTAATCTATTTGCATTTGCCGTAAATGCTCATTATATTCTACTTTATATATAACTATGTTTATGTATATGTTAGTATATGTGTGTATATAAATGATTTGTGTATTGTGTAGTTGTTAAGCTCTTTAAAGTATGCAATACAAAGTCATAACATATGCAAAGCATATTTACCATATTTATAATATATGTATGTGTTTTAAGTATATGTGTTTGTATAGATTTAGAACTACTTGTTATTATTTATGACTGTGTTTTTTTTGTTTTCTCTTTTATTTTATTTTCTGTATTATTTTGCTGCTGCTCTCTTATAAGTTTTTTGTTAAATTTTTGTTGTATTTCTCTATAACAAAAGAATCAATATTTCATGTCATGTATAGTAGTTGTTGTTGTTGTTTTTATATAAGGAAGGAGGAAAGATTTACATTAGTGCCACAGATTACTTATTCACTTACTAGTGACTGTGAGACAATCATTTACATACATCTTACCATTACCTATGTAAAGTTAGTTGCACCTAAACCTATTTGCAGTCGAGTACTCTTCGTATAATTTAATCTTTTAAAACTTTAATATCGATTTTTCTTCTTATTTACTTTTTCTTTTTCACTTTAGTTTTTTCCTTTTTGAGCTTTTTCTTTGCCAGAGTAATCTCTGACTAGTTTAATATTTTCTATTTGTAGACTCGAGAGAAAAGTTTGGATGAATAGTTCTAATGGATATGACATCTAATTGAACTATTTTTTGGAATCCTCCGAAATTCTTATTCAACTTAAATCACATTTTAACATACGTTTCGAAACTGTTTCTTTCAAAGGTCATCTAACACCAAATTTATTTAAATATGGATTTTCACAGAGAAATTTTGGTTTTTCCAATTCTTCTCAAGAATTGAGCGAAATTACAAAACTTCAGGCATTTTTTCAAATACCTGAAATTTTTTAATCGTCTTTATTAAGAGTTCATAATTGATTTCGAATATGTAAATAAATAGCAGGTAAAATTTAAAATTGTTAGAAATTTAGTATATTTTTCAATTTGGTCTGATTTTAGAGGGACAAGAGTTCATGAGGTCTCTTTTGTTATTTTACCATAAACATTCCTATTTTCCACAGAATCAACTGCACGAATAAACACAAATGTAATTATATATTTTACAGACCCAATTTGATAAGATTTGCGCAAAATATCTCGATTTAAATGTAACATTTTTAAACTAGAGGCTTCAGCACTCTTAATGCTCTACTCATTGATGTACATCTCTCATTAATTTAAATTCTTCATTCACTAATTAGTTTCTATTTTTTTCGAAAAAAAATAAAAAATTTTCGCCAAGAATTCTAATTGTACACAAACATTAAAAATTTTCATCAAAAGTTTCAGTCATTTATTAAAAATCAAATTTTCCACAAGAAAAATTCCAAGTTTTATTAAAAATTCCATCATTTACAATAAATCTCTTTATATATGAAATAGAATGTGTGTATATGTGTGTAGGTATGTATGTTTGTAACGTATAGACTTACGAAAGGCTGGGCCAGCTTTGATGAAATTTTCACAGAGTGATCCTGAAGTAACATACGATATTAAAAGTTCCGTTAGGTCTTGAGGAAGGGGTACCGCCCATACAAAGTAAATATTGATTGTCAAATATCCAAAGAACTATAACAACGAGAATGTTTAAACTTGGTACCAACGACATCCTTAAAGACCGTAGGACAGATAGGACCAGGGGAGGGGTATTACCTTCGAATGTCTTAAGAATTGTAACAATGAAGGTTCTCAAATTTGACAAAAAGCCCTGGGGAGGGGTATTCCCCATACATAGCAAATATTGATTATCGAATATCTCAACATTTTGCAGCAATTATGCTACTGTGAGACACCATCACTTAAAAAAATAATGGGCTAATAGAACGAGGGGGAGGTACCTCTTATACAAAGCAGATTAAAATTGCAAATAACCATAACAGTGAAAGTTTTCAAATTTGGTCCCAATCACTTCCTCAAGAAACTGTTTTATTGGACAAAACGAAGGACGGTTATGACCAGGGGGAGGAGTATCCCCCTTCCGTAAAGATCTTTAACAGCGAGAGTCTTACAGTATGGAGCACATTTAAATTACTAATAATTTTCTTAAATCATATGATAATAAAACACTAATGTTTGCTTAGGGCCGGCAACGTCTTGAAAAATCCGTTTTGGCAAATTTTCATCAAAAACTATTTTTTTATTCTAAAGATTTAAATCTTAATAAAAATGTGATTTTTCAGGAAAATTAATAATTTTTTGGATAAAATATTAATTTTGAAAAAAAAAAAAAAAAAAAAACAATGAAAAAGGAATTTTAAATAACATTTTTCTGTTGTATTTCTTTTTTTTTCAAAATTAATATTTTATCCAAGAGATATTGTCTTTTTTCAATGGAAATTTCAGTGTTTTACATAAAATTCTAAAATTAAATTCGAGTCCAAAAGTTTTGTTCTAAATTTCAATATTTTTTTATTTTATTTTTCATAAAAATTAAACCTTTTGCAAAAATTTCTTCTTTCAACTGACACTTCAAAATTTAAAGATTTTTAAAAAAATATATTTTTCTTTTCACCATTTAATTAAAATTTTACATTAATTTAAAACTTCGAGTTTGTTATGTGTAAAACCTCAATTTATTCGTTTGGACAAAAATGCAATTTTTCACAAAAATTTCTATTTTCTATTTTTTCTTATGGATTTAAATTTTATTTGTTTGAAATTGGAATTTCTAATAAAAATTTTAGATTTTAAATTTTATTGGTTTTAATTTCTAATAAAATATTTAAATTTTAACGCTTTTTCGCCTAAAATTTCGTATATCGCAGACAATTAAATTTTCAATTCAATAATTTTTTCGAATATTTTAAAAATAAACTTTTTTTGGGGGAAATTCCATTTCTTTCATATTTTAAGGCAAATTTGAAGTTAAATTGTCATTATAAAAATTTCGTTATTCACTTTCTATTAAAACGTAAAGGATTTAAATAATTTTTCTTTTAACGAAAAATTATTGCTTGATAATTTTATAAAAATTGGAAAAGTCCTCAAATAATTACCCCGTTTTTTACCATCCATTTTTTTCGAGTCTAAAAAATGTTCTTCAATTCAAATGTGGAAAAAATATATATTTTTTAATTTTTCTTTCTTCTGTGATTTCCATTTGTTTGTTCTATTCTATTGGCTTATTTTCTTTACATGTTTTTCTTATGGTTATGGGTTTCCATTTTATTTTAGTTTTTTTCCTCTCATTCTTTGTGCGACACATGGTTTATGCTGCCAAACTTTACTGCAAAATAGGAAATACCATTATAATGTTTATGCTTGCTGCACACACACACATATATACAAGTATATGTATATATTTGTAATTGTAAAAGGATTTTTCCTTATTAGAGTTTATGCAAGTATGTATGTATGTGTGAGTGAGTGTATGTAATTTTGTCTTTTGGTGATTACCAAGCACCGAGTCAATTGTGTTGTTTGCCAATTCATTGCATTTCACGAGTTGTTTTTTTTTTTGCCTGTTTTTATGTTTTGGCAAAAGCCTTTTTCTCACACATCAACCGACATTTGTACATTTGCTTGTGTGTGCATTAGAGAGAAAAATAGAGTTCATGTGTGTTTGTTGTTTGTTTGCCTGCCTCCTTGTCTTTTTGCTTGAGTGGATTTTGTTTTCCTCTTTATTTAGTTTTTTTTTGCTAATTTGATGTTAGCGAATATGTTGTTGCATAAATCTTTTACGTTTTCTGTGTTTGCGGAATTTTTCCTTTTTCTCTCCCGCTCTTTTGTATGCACTTTATAGTTGATTATGTATGAGCAATAATGATAAGCAAATAAGAAGGACTAACTATCAATGTGTGTGTGTGTGTGTGCGAGTGTTTGTGAAAAAAATTTAAGTCGTTGTGTTCTTCTTTTTTTAGTCCTGGCGCTCAAATGACTAAATGTGCGCTTAAGGAACAATTAATGTGGTTTTATGAATTTGAAATTCATAGGGTGCTGCCTGTTTGCCTGCCGCTTGCTGCCTTCATAAACCTGCTGGTTGTTTGTTTACTGAGTGAAAATATATTTGATTTGCTTTCGCGGTAATTGAGCAGCAGCAGCATTCGCACAAAAAAGTAGGAGTATGTGTTTAGTAGTGGGTTGGCAAAGATACAGCGAGAACGCCTGATGCTATAATTATCAAAGGCTTGTGGTTATTTATTTAAAACATTTTAAACATTTTGAAGCAAATTAAAGAAATATACACTTGATTGGTGAGTTAATTAAATTCAACTTAAATTGTTCCATTTATTTGATCATCACTGTAGTTAGTTTAATGCATTAAGCATTTAGCTCAGTTCAAGAGAAGACTTCAAACATACGTTCGGTTATACCTATAGGAATAAAACAAACTAACATTTTAGTTGCAATTTGTTGCAAGTAGTTTTCGCGAGTTTCAACCAACCAAGTCTCTATATGTAGCAAATACTAATAATAATAGAAATTCACTTAAGAATTCATTGGATTGAAATTGCAACAGACAAATAAAAACCGAAAAAAGTGTTTTTCCGTGTAAAATTAAAAAAACAAACAAACAAATAAACAATTTAAAGTAAAAATGAGGGCTTTAAAGGAATGAAATCAACATTTCAACCACTTCATTATCTTAAGTCCAAATACAGGTATAAATTCGAGTTTTAGATTTTTCCTCTTGCTTTGCGTATGGAATTATTCAATCTATCGTCTATATGGGAAGCGTAGCCCTCTCACAATGATTTTGGTTTGAACCACAGCAAGAACGAAACTCCTCAAAGTAAATTACAAGTCCAATATACCAATATGACAGACTTAGGTCTCCCAGATTCGACACCAAACTGTTTAAGTATTGGTTAACTCTATCTGTACCTCATTTACTTCATCAATTAGACCACATTTTTCTTTTTCCTCTTTCACGTATAGTCTAGAAAGGAACTTATCTCCAAAAACGTCATGCCCCGAATTGGGCAGTAAACCAGCAAGCGATCGTCGCTCGGTACCATAAAGTATCCATTGCAATATCGTGAGAAGGTAGTAAGTGCATATAAGTGTCCCTATTTTATATCTTGAAAGGATTATAACGCTTAATAGGCTAAAAATAATAGTGGGGAGTTTAGTAAAGTGAATAGTGTTTTCTATCCTGTTATATTGATAGCTTTGTACATCCTCAAGAACTGTACCTAAAAGATGCTGGCCATAAAATGAGAGATAAAAAATTCGCCAGATTTTTGAATATAATTTGTTAAAACCGATTTTGAGGATTTGTGAATTTTAATGGTTTTAAATATATTAAGTTTTGATAATTAGTTTGGATGTGAGTGTCTGTCTTTCTTGGCGAAAAATGATGCTAGAGTTCTGAAAGAAGAGGTTCTGAAAATATCATATAAAAAGTTATTAAAGTGGGATTAAAATGGTTTTTACAAATAAATTTGTCGAAATTTAGCACCCTGTTATCTATAAAGTCCAATTTCTCACTTACACCTTTATTGTCACTATGTGAAATTACATTCAAATGAAATTTGTGAAATTTGAAAGTTAAGCACAAATTTTATTTTATATAAAGTTGTACATTGGACTTCCATCTTGGGTTATAAAGTTAAATCCGACTGCTCTATATTTGTTTTAGCAAACAGTTAGAAAAATTAATTTGATTTGGAGAGCAAAGAACATATTAGATCGACAGAAAGGCGATCATTACACAAACGATTTCGAATTTCTTTCTATTTTTCGAATAATGCAAATATTCAAGTCTCTTCTACCTTTTTCTACAACAATAACAAATATGGCAATTTTCAGATTTAAATGGTTTTACAAAACAACAACAAAAACAATAAAATAAAACAACGAAAAATCGCTACAGTATAATAAAATGTTTGTGGCACGTTCATAAACTATTACACGGTTATATGTATGTGGCGATGCATGTTGCATAAACACAAATGTGGCAATATAAATGCAAAAAAAAACATATACAAATTTACAATATTGTGAAAATTCTAAAAGTGATATTGAGATTGTGTGTTGTGTTGTTGTAACAAAAATGCCACAACAACAACTCCAATACAATAAAACACAATATTTGAAAGTTTAGTTGATTTAACAATGTGTTGAAAGCAGATTTAAGGATTTCGTTTCGATAGATATTGGATATAGTGTTAGTCTATAAGAGAATAGGAATTAGTTCCCTTAGATTTAGCGAGGAAGTCGGAAATTTTATTCGAATATTTTGAACGGTTCAAGGGTTACCCATAGAACGCCTCAGCAAGGGATTTGTGCATGTTTTAATTAAGTTTCAGTTTGATTTTAAAAGATTATCTAAAGCGTTTTCATAAGTATTTGGTATCATTGGAAAAGTATTTACTTGAAAAATAATTAATAAAATTAAAACTAAATTTCTTAAAAAATATTCCAAAAATTGAAAATTTGTATTTTGATTTAATTTTGTGAAGATATTTTCAATATTTGATCCTAAATAAAATCTTTGAAAATAAAACAATTATTATGTATTTTACCTACAACTGCCAACAAATTCCTACTGAGTGACTCGTAAATACCCAAATTTCCAATATGGGGGAAACATATTTTATTATTTGACATTTTTCAATTAGTCACTCAGTTGTTATAAGACATTTTGGCCATTACAGATATTTTGGCTTATAATGCTACATACCTCTGGTAATGTTATTGTATCGAAAACATCCATAAGATAAGTCTTTCAAATCTTCTGCCATTTTTCTAAAGGACCAATTTGATTTTTTTTTAATTTTAAAAAATATTTATTTGTTCAATTGTAATGTCTATAATTAGTGTTATTTTTACGAAAAATGTTTTTCTAGTGTTTTAAATTTTACTAATTGTTTATTATTCTTTTGTATTTAAAATGAAAAATTTAAAATGATGTAAAACTATTAAAATAATTATGGATTTACAGCTTTAAAAAACTTGTTAAACAAATATTTTCCATGTTGTTTTTAAAATATTTATATTGTTAGAGAAAATTTGTTAACAACAATAACAAAAATTTAAACAAAATACCTTAACAATTACATAAAAAAATATTACATTTTTACTAAAAACAACAAGCCAAAAGCATAAATAAATTCGAATACAAGTGAGTATATATTAATCGGTTAAAACCGATTACATAAAACTCTATACCATGACGTAGACGATCATTAATGATTTGAGCTTTTATAATATATGTTTGTGATACTTTTAAAGTGATTTTTGGAAGTAAAGGCTTTATACACACAATAAACTTGAATCAAAATCAACATTGAACAAAGTTGACTTGAGATAGTTACATTTCAAATAGTAAAATTACAAAATTATTCTCAAGAAGCTGTATTTACCATGTAACAATTTAAATATCCAATTTTTATCTATGAATCAAAATCATAAGTGAAAAAAATTAAATTATTTCTATTTTAATTGATTTTGCACTGATTTTTTTCTGTGTATATAAAGTGCTATAAAAAAACTTGTTTAAAAAATTCACTTTTTTCAGTGAATTTCTCACTCTGCCGTTACAAGAGGTTCGTCCCATTTCAGATTTTATCAGTACGAAACTTTAACATTTTTTCTCTCCTCAAAATAATGAAGAAAAATATTTGAAATTTAATGAAATTCGGATAAGGAAATTGTTTCTCCTTATGCCACCGGATTTGTTATATATGTATTTGCGTTAGAAGTACTTTCAGAATTAAGAAAAAATTGTCCAGAAGATTTTTGAGTGAAAAAATGTTACCACTTTTTTGAAAAAGAAAACAGAAAAAAATACTTTTTTTAATTTCTATTTCAAACTAATATAATTTTATTAGAATCCACCTAAGTAGGAGATTCTTACACAAAAATTAATTAGAATGTTGCTATGTACGGTTTTTGACTCTTCAAACGATTGGATCTTTCAAAGAGTTTAACTTTAATTTAAGAAAAGAGTTTTATTGATTTTTCGCTCATTGAAGAAAACTTTAATTCTTAATAATTATAAAAATCAAAAAACTGCAAAATCCATAAAATGAATGATTCGCACAAATGTTTTGATGTCGAGTGAAGAGGTAAAATGTTTTTATTAACCTAAAAATTGATGTTTGTATGTTTACAATCTTTATATGAATGTACAAAGGTACTCACATATTGAGATCTGTTGACTTTCGTTGTATGCATTTTTTTTGTGAAAAACTCTAACTATGACAGATATATACCCCACGTTTTTATATAGAATATGTTTGTATTTTTTGTCATTCAAATCATAAATAAAATTTTGGCGTTTAAAAAAATTACTCATCGACTAACATTTGTCCAACTTTGTAGATCCACCTCCCCAGGACCCACAAGATACATATCCATCTTCAAATCAGTTAAAAAACCTCTTCAAGAATGTCCATGTGAAATATTGATAAACAAGTATTTCAAAGTTACAGAATTATTGCCAAAAAAGTGTTTTTTGCACTTCTGTCACATTATTACACTTTTAAATCGACTCAAAGGGTGATTATGAGTCGATCGGTATACTTAAAGTTGGGGTGTTTTATATGTTACAAACATCAGCACAAACGCATGATACCCCAACCGATTATAGGTTACTAAAACCAATAGAAGGACAAATGTTGTTTAAATAGGAATATAAATTACACAATCAACCTCCTTGTTTTCAATAAAATATTTAACATTTTTACAAACTTATTATTTTGTAATGATTATAAATATTTGTTAAAAATAAATATAAATAAAATAATTCTTGATATCGTTCGTATTCTATTGTAGTCAATCTAACAATAGCAGAAAAATAGCAATATTTGTAGGTAGCTATCTATTATAGTTCTATAACAATATGCACACACACAAATATTCACACACAGACACACACACACATTTATAAATAAAAAAATAAAGGAAATATGTAAATTTACTAGAAAATCTAAAGAGAAACTGTTATAAACAAAATAATACATTTTATTTTATTTTGTTTGTACATTTTTTATTACATATTTTCTTTTGTCTTGTTCTTTGTTCTCTATTTGTTTGTTGTTGTTATTATTTTCTATAGAATTTTGTATTTATAACCTTAAACTTTATTGATACATTTTCATGTATTGAATGAAACAAAATATTATTTCATAGTTGTAGGTTGAGTTTAAAATTGTTTTGTTTGGACCCCTTTTTTTGTCTGAGTGTAGAGACACAAAGTTGGCTAAAGTACAAATAACCCTAAATAACCTTTTCATGATTGAAAAAATGAATTTAATATTAAAAAAATTTAACCCTCCGTTGAGCTTTCATATGGTCATTTCAATGGAATTGTTCTTCTGAATTCCGTTTGCTTAACTGATTCAACTATTTATATTTATAGTTTCGATTTTTAAATTAGATTCCTGTTTTCAATTCAGAACAACAATCGATATCTAACTGCATTTTTCATACCATTAGTGTCTGCCGACCGTCGATATAACGTTTTCCCTATTGACACTTTTGGAAAGCAAACTTTTTTGTTGGTGATGATGAATTATGAACCTAAAGCACACGAGGATTTTACAATTTTGTAACTTTGTGAATACTGAATACTGGAATACTTAGTATGTCTGGAGGACTGAGGGTAGAGCTTCAAAGTTGGTATTATTTTTTTTTCGAAATTGCCATGGTCAGAAAGAACTGCCGCCGTGCAAGCTGAGAAAAAAATTTATACTACAAAACAAGGAGGAAGTTATTACTAGGCAACGGCAGATGGTAGCCCCATCATCCTAAAACCTGCTACAGCAGATCACCTGCTCTATAGGAACGCGAACTGTTTACGTAAACTTAAAACAAAGCATAAATAAAGAGGAAAGACGCAAAAACGTTTGCAGAGCCAAATCATATATAGACCAAATTATCACTCTGACAAAATTACTAATTTTCACTTAAGAAAGTCATTGTTTGAAACAAATTTTGCTCGAATTGAAATTTAGAATATTGTGGATCAAAAAAGTCGGATTATATTTATGATCCTGTGTTTAGGACAACTTTGGCATAAATAACTCAGAGTTCACAGTTATAGCTTTTTTTATTGATTTTTTAAAGTGCGAAATGCATAATATTATTCCTCAGGTAACTGCTTTTCCAACGACACCCAATACTTATTTGAATGTGTTACATAACAATTAAAGATTTGATGACACTTGATCCCCGTATAATAGTGTATGCACCATGTATAATTTTTGAATCGTGAAACATATTTCGCAAAAATTTAACATATTTCTTGGTCCCAGCCAGATGTATTTCTTCATATTGTTTTATTTTGGTAGCTACCGGAAACTAATATAAAATAATTAAAAAAATCCTTTTTCTATTTCAAATATTTTTATTGGAAAAAATGTCGGATTTTTAAACAAACGAACAGTAAATATAAAATAAAAATTGGCTAATAAAATTGTTCAGCAACAAAAAAAAAAAAACAACAAACAAAGTAGAAAACAAGCAGCAGTTATGTTGTCATGTTTTTAAAGTTGTAACTAAGCGTGTCCTGTTTGTTTGTCACATTTTCGTTTCTTTTTTAACTTTGTTAACAATTCTAAACAATGTTGCCAACATTATTTACAAATTCTATTTACAATACTCTAAAACGCAATTTATTGAATTTTTAACAATGCGACACAAAAAAATGTCCATAAATTCTTTACTACTGTGTCCGTCCCCTTAGTCCTGGACTGTTCATTGACTTGTTATGAAACAATAGTTTGAGCCAGATATTTTTGTCATTTTGCAATTTTACTTTTCGGTTTTCCAACTGCAAATATTCTGCAAAAAATAAAATAAAGTAAAAATGAAACAGCAATTTAAATGCGTTTGATAAACAAAAAATCACCAATAACAATAAAAAAATAAACCTCAAATCCAATACAACCAAACACTTCTACTATCCAGCACACCCACCACCTGTACAAACAACAACAACAAATGCAACAACAATTTCATGTCAACTTAAAACGACGCAAACATAAGAGAAACTAGCAACAGCAAATATTTGTCTCAAACCCCATAAACCACAAACCAATCTACCTCGACATTAACAATAAACTAAAAACCCTTGTTGTTTTTTGTTTTCGTTTAAATGTAGATGTGGACGTGGATGTCTATGTGTATGTTTGTTTGTAAGTTTGGCAACGTTATGAAAACTTTTTATGCAGGCAATAAAATGCCGGCAAAGATTCAGCAACATATAGAGGCTAAAAACAAAGACACCAAGTAACCACAATAACCATCATATATGCAGACTAACATACACATACACATATTCATATCCTCTTAGAAGCTATTTTACTTTTGTGTGTGTGTTTGTATACCATAACAACAATTGCCATTGTCTTTTGGTCATTTTATGAATGGGTGTGTGTGTGGTTTTTGAAAGCTTCTTTTTTTAAAGTTAAGATCTTAAAAAAAAGAAAAATTAAGAAGGAAGAATAAAATTTTGCGCCTTTTCTCACTTATTAAGATTGTCACACACACAAGCACCTTGTTTAAAAGTTTATACGGTGATAACGTCTGAAGAAAATATCTTTAAGATTTTTAGTTGAATATTTTATGAAAGGAAAATTTATTTATACCAGTAAGAAGATTTTATACCATCATATCCACTTTTGTGAGTTAAAATATCATTCAGTTCTAGTTCAATTCTTGTTCAGTTATAGTTCAGTTCTAATTCAGTTATAGTTCAGTTCTACTTCAAATCTTGTTTAGCTCTGGTTCAGTTCTAATTCAGTTTTAGTTCAGTTCTAATTCAGTTCTGAATCAGTTCTAGTTCAATTCTAGTCCAGTTCTAATTCATTTCTAGTTCAGATTCATCTCACTTGTAGTTCAAATTTTATAATCAATGTGTTTTATGAAATAATCTAAAACTAAAGCCTACATTTAGTATTAAATTTATTTATTTTATAGTGCATACATTTAGGCAAAACTAAATAAAAATCAGCTCTCTTTTAAATAACCTTATTTTGCATACTTTAACTTAATTCTGAAATAATTTCTGCATAGATTTTATATTTAAGAACCAATACACAACTTTAATGCTCATTAAAAATTCATGACGAACTCCTTTTTATATCGATTTAGTTGTATTGAAAAATAACAACACTATTTTATGATTTTTCTTAAACCCAATAAACTTTTTAATTATTAAAAATGATCGCTAATTTCAACGTACATTCTGATTTGGAGGGATTTAAAAAAGGTCTATTTCGAGGATATGAAATAATTATGAAGTCGTTTTACTTATAATATATAAGGGGGTTTATTTAAAGGTCCCAAATCCTTTAAAAACGAAAAGTTTCTTAGCCATAACCTTCCCCAGTATTTTAGTAGGATTTTTACCTTGGTTTTATTATATTATATCGATTTAACTTGTTTGCTGGGTAATTGTTATTACTGGTTGTTGTAGTAGTAGTATCTACAAAACGGCTGTTTTCTTTAACCACGTGACTTGGTTTGTTGAACAAAAAAATGTGATTTAAAAGTTTTTTTTTATTCTCATTTTCTTTACTGACAATATGAGAACTACTGTTTTTGCCATAAAATAAAAAAACAAAAAAAAACTTAATTTTTATGCCGCATTGCTTGTGGGCCTTTTAATTCAGTTTTTTTCAAGTTGTTTTTTATGTATATGTATGTGTGTATATAATTCATTTTACATAATTGTTATCTAAATCCAACAAATTGTTATGCTTTCTAATGTATTCTCACTTATTTTGTTTTTGCTCTTAACTCATTTAAATTCTCATGAGGTTTTCAAATTGAAATTACAAATGAATAAAAGAAAATCATTCTAATTCTGTTTTTTTCTTATTCTTATTTTTCTTACAGATTTCTTAATTCATCATCATCATCTGCTTCAACATCATTAGAAATGTTTAAGTTTTGAGAATCAACAAAAAGAACACTCACACAAATCAACAAGCCCACTTTTTCACCATTTTGGCTAAAATACATTAATTTGTTTCATCTTAAACGGCCTTTTAGAAAAATTGATTTATAAGGTAAATTCTTTCTACTTTTTCTTATCTCTTCTATTTTCTATTTTATTACTAAAATTTTAAACGTAAGTGTTAATTAGCTGATGGGATTTTTTGTTGCAACAAAAGGTTGAACACAACATAAAGAATAAAACAAAAACAAAAAACAAAACGCGCAAAAAAGTTTTTTCCCATTTTATTTCATACTTAAAAACTCATAAAGTTTTGTTCTACGAAATTCTTAGTGGCAAGAAAATAAAAGCGTTTTGTTGAGCGGGAATTTCATTTGAATATTTTAGTATCTGTAGTTTTTGTTTTTGTTCTCTGCAGATTTTTTCTGCTGGTACTTTTGTACGGATTTCCTATTGTTATACGATAATTACAATTATAATAATTACTAAAGGGCTGACGTTAAAGGATAATGCCATGTAAGAGAAAAGGACTTCTTTGTCGTTGTAGTTTTTAAAGAAAATTTTGAAAACGGTTGCTGAAAATTTATGGGAATATTTTTTTAAAGACATATAAAGCAGCAGAGTTTATAATGGACTTTCAATAATAGGTACTTAACAAAAAAGGTACTTTTTTTCATAAAAAGTACCAATTTTAGTTGAAAATATTAAAAAATTAATGGTTAAATTTAAACAAACACAATTAAGGTGATTTTAAAATATATATTTTATGAATAAAAGTTAATCAATGTTGTTTTTAAATTTTGGAATAAATAATAAATATTTAATATTCCATATTATGATCGCATTGAAGAGAAATTGTTATAAATCAGAAAAACACTGTTAGACTTAAGTGGTACCTTTATTAAATAAGTACCACTTTTTGTTAAAATCGATTTAAAATAAAAGAGTTGCTTTATCAGAGAAGTTTTTGATTTCTAATTAAATTGTAAATCCTTAAAAAAGGTACCCTTTTGATAAAGTATTTTTTTCATTTAACGATTTTAACGTAAACTGTTACTTATTTAATAAAAGTACTATTTATGCAAAACTCTGTTATATTAAATTATTAAAGAAATTAAAAGTATTTTTTATAGAAAATTTTAAGATTGTTTAAAAAGTACCAAATGAATTAAAAAACGAAAAAAGGATGGTCGAATTAAAAAATCTAATACAGAAAAAATCAGAAAAATGCAAATTCAAAAAGTCTCTCATTAAAAAATGGTCACGTTTACCAAAACAAGTACCAATTTGAACCGGAAATAAAAAATAAATTCAAAATATTTTTCGTATTTTAAAAAATGTTTACAAAATCCAAAAATTGTAGTACTAATTATCCAAAAAGTACCTATTTTCCTTACATAAAAAGGTACGTTTATTAATTAATTAATAATTTGAACGAATTCAAAAGATTTTAATTAAAAAACGTGAAAAAAATTTAAATAACAAGTACTTTTGTTATATAAGTACTATTAAGAAACGAGTTTTAATCAAAAACCTCATAAATTGTAAAAAGTGGTACTTTAATTTGTTGGTACTTTTTTTAAATACCAGTCTAAAGAATAATATATTTAAAAAAATTGAAATATAAATACAATTTAAGAAACTGTGCGTAAAATGTAGTTTTATAAAATAAAGTACACAATAATTGAAAAAAGTACCAATATAAATATCACATATTAAGATCCAGTTTACTGTCAAAATATTTCATAATCAAATAATTATTCTTACAAATTTGTTTTAAAGACAAGACAATTTAACTAAAATACCTGAAAAATAAGATTCAAATAAATGGTACTATTATTAAAAAGTACCAATCTTAACTGCAGGTATATTTTTTGATTTTCGTTGAAAAAGGAATATGAGAAAGATTATATTTTCGCCAAAAATAGATCATTCTTGTTCAAATTCATTTCAATGGACTTAATTTTTATGTATTAAAAATAAAAAATACCAAATATTTTAGTACACAATTTTTTAAACCTGGCGTTTAATGGAGTTTAAGATTTAAAAGGATATAGTTAAAAAATACGTGAAAATAGTAATATGGGTATCAAAGTAGATAAAATCTCTGGAATATACATTTTTCTTGAACTTTTAGCTTTATTTGAAACTCATATCAATTTCATATTTATTTTATAAATTTTTAAAAATCGTATGATTTTTGAAGCTTTAAAATCGATTTAAAAATAAATTTGATCTGATTTAAAAAGTGATAAATTTTATTTGTTTATTCCATAATTTATTAATTTACTTATTACCATTTGTATCCTTTAAAGGAGTTTTGTAAAAGAAATTTTAGTTCAAAGTTTAATATTTAAAATCACTGTAATTTAGGACAAAATATATGTAATAAAAAAATAACAAACTAAAATACTAGATAAAATAAGGGACAAAAAGGGCCTGCTTTTTGTTAGACAGTAGTATTTTTATTTTATTCTTAGACTCTTGAACTTTATTAAATAATTATAATCTTGTCATATCCAACATATAAAGTGTTGTGGGATTTTTTGGCGTTGTAATTGGCGTATAAACAACATATATATTTTATTATATTTTTGCATATCCTTTGAAGTTTATATGCATTCTTATAGTAAAATTTAAAAATTCCTAGTTTTGTTTAATTGTCTACAATAAAGTTCACATTTTTCTTAATTAACAAAAGAAACTAAATATTTATTTCATGTTTCAATTAAAACAAAAAATCAATTGACAGCACTTTTATCCCTTTTCATATCAACTGATATTCATTACCAACAACCAAAAGTATCTTATAGCTTTGGCTCTTTTAACACCCAACAACCATTCATATGTTGACAAGTTTTAAACACTCGTATTACTCTTCATTTCGCCTGTCATGTCAAATACAAATTTTTATGGTTTTGTTGTCTCTCTCTCTCCATATTATTAACATACACTCACACACATATGCAACAACTTTGTGAACATTTGATCCATCTTTACTGCTAGATACAAAACAACAAAAACATTATCCTCGTCATCATCAGTGGCGTTTTTTAACTTTTGGAAAAAAAATGTCATTCCTCCAAAAATATAAAAATACCTTATTTTTTCGTCCTGCTAAAGCAAAATGAAATTAAATTTTGTTTTTGTTTATTATTTGCATTTTTTATTATAATTTTACTTTTACCTTTAGCCGGTTTTATTAATTTTTTTTATTTTTTTCTTCTTTTGTAAATTTTAGCGTTCATATTTTTTTCTTTATTATTTTTTGTATCCTCATCATTATTGTCATCCTTGAATCCTTTTTGGCTTTTTATTAGCTATTAACATTCTTAAAGTTGATTGAGCGCTTTTTCTCCCATTGTGTTCGTTTTATTCTATTTTATTATTTTACTTTTTCTGAAGTTTTTATCGTCTATGTATTTGCTGTATATATATATGTGTATGTGTTTTTGTGTGCGAATGTGTTCTTGTCATATCCAACATATAAAGTGTTGTGGGTTTTTAGGCGTTGTAATTGTTAACTAGTGTGGGTGTGTAAACAACAAAAATATTTCTGCTCTAAAAGTGTTGATTACCTTCTCTTCCACCTGTATCTTTTATATATATGTGAGTTTACGTATATGTATGTTGGTATCAATTTAAAACAACAATAATGAACAGGAGAAGAAGTCAAAATAGAAAAAAGTGGCCAAAATGATTTGTACGTGTAGTTTTTGACAAATTTAAGTTGTCAAAATAAATAAAATAAACTTTTGCTCGTTCTCCCTCTAAAGTTTATGATTTGTTTTTGTTACTCTCTAATTGAGTTATATTTATTATATGAGAAATGAGTGAAAGTTTTTTGTTTGTCTTTCGTATAAACTTTTGAGTGTTAAAGTTAAAAAAAGTTTTAGCAATTTATAATGAGTTTTTATATAGAGATGTGTTAACTTATTTTTTATTGTGTTGCATGCATAAAGAGCTTTTTTCACAGTGGTCTTGAAGTATTCAAATTTTAGTGAATAATTCACTGATAAAACCATTTTGTTCTGAACTTTATAATTTGTTTATTGTTTTATAAAGAGATGTTATCGGAAACGTGTGTAAATTAAATTTGGATAAACTTAAGCCCTTAATCCCTCCCCAAATTATTAAATTGTAAAAAACTAAATTTTTGTAATTTTTATTAAATTTTTTTGTTAAGTTCTCAAATCCCAAAGCTGGAATCAGTTTTTGATTATCCCTAATATATAGCTACATTATATATATTTTGGGTTTTCTGGATATTTCCTCATGGGAAAATTAAAATCTATTTAATAGACACAAAGACAAGTTCATATTATTATTCGTTTCAAGTTTATTAATGTTTAAATAAAAAATAATTAAAAAAATAAACCGAAATAAAAATTGTTTGGATCTTCATAAATTCTTAACATCAAATGATTAATTTAATTTAATTTAATTTAATTTAATTTTTAATTTGTAGATGCAAAATATTTGTGTAAGAAGTTTATAATTTGCCTAAAAATGTCTGTTAAACCAGACTTCTTTTAGTAAAATTTTACTATTTTCCATACATTTCTATATAACCAATGTCCAAGTTTAGATAAGTCCTGTACTCTTCCAAGTCAACCCGAAGAAGCCTAAGTTACAGTCAAGTGAAATTTCATTAAATATCTCCAATGTTTGAAAGGTTACAGCACTATTATTTAACTGTTTAAAACATCCTTATTGTATATTTTGGAGGCTTTCTTTCAAGTATTTCTGAAAACACCTCAGTTCCAACAATGTGAAATATTCTTAAAATATATCGAACGGTTCAAATGTTGTATCATTATTTCCAAAATAAATTAATTTGGATACAATGTACTACGTCAGTCTATTCAACTGTTGGAAAAATTCTTCTTTTATCCTCTAAAACCTTAATTGTACTGATTTAATCATGCCCACTGTAAGTTTTGTAGCCTAAAGCTTTTCACCACTTTATCTATACACTTTTATAAATTCACCACATTTCATAAATAAAAAATTTCACTCAAAAGCTTTTTTATAAACTTTAAAAATAACAACAATTTTACTCTCACTCTCTTTAACAAAAACACATGTATGTCACATAAGAAAGAAATGTCGTAACACACATACACACAAGTCCTTAAATTAAACAAAAACAAACCTGTACAAATACATACACAAAAAGATAGCAACCAGAAAACATGACAGCCGTTTTTGGAATATTTCTTCTTATACATATATAGTTTTTTTTTACTTTTTGAGGAAATATAGCAGCGCATGTATAGGAATTCAGTTGATACGCAACATTCAATAAAAACGGTTCCTAAAAGCGCATTAATGCGCGTTTTAACGCGCTACGTGTGATGAGAAACAATTTCTTAATTTTCTTTTATCTAAATATATAAATGTGTAATGTGTGTGTGTTTGAAATTAAAAAAAATTATATATTATGTGATTTTGTGTTGTTGTGTGTGGAAACATACACACACACATACTCAAAGCAAAGAAAAATTTAATTATTACAAAATTGTTTCAATTAAAATGATGTAAAATTTAAAAAATGAGAAAAAATTGTTGTTAAATTTAAAAGTTAAAAAACGAAAAGTTTTATTGAAAATTAAAAGAAAAAGCATTTGATTTTTAATAAATTAAAGATTTTTTAAATAAAAGTAAATTAAATATAAATCGAAATGTTTATGTTATACATACCTAAACAACAAAACAAAAAATATTATAAACAATTCCAATTTCTTGATTTCTAAATGAAAAATTAATTTTTTAATATTTTATTTTTAAATATACAATGTTTGTATATTATCCTTGTGTGTAGGATCCTTATTTTTTGTGTTCTTTAATATAAACGTTGTTATATACGTACATGCATATAAATTGTTTTAATGTCTGTAATGTTTTTCCAAACAAAAGCTTAAATTACAGCCCTACACTCTAACATTTACATACACACACATACATACACTTATTTACATATATCCAGAGAAATGTACAATCCTATTAAGCCACCAGAGAAGGCGGTTTTTTGTTATAACATAAATTTTTTTCTGAAGAAAAAAATTACAAAAAAAAAAAAAAAAAAAACACACACACAAGTCTAACAGAAAGCAGGACCTTTTCGTCCTTTATTTTTGTATAGTGTTAGTTAGTTTCTTATTTTTTATTTATATTTCGTATTAAATTACAGTGGTTTTGAATATTAAACCTTCTATTAAAATTTCCTTTAAAAAAAGTCCTATAAAGGACACAAATATTAGTAATGCTGGTTTAGATTATAAAAATACCTCAATTTGCATTGAGAATGATTTCTTAGAGGTTGTTATTTTGTTTCTTAAATCGGATCAGATTTCGTTCTTAATCGATTTTAAAGCTTCAAAGGATATAAGATTGCAGAAAATGTATAAAATAAATATATAAACTTTATGATCCCGATATGGGAGTAAAAAAAGCTACGGATTGAGGAGAAAATTATATCAAATATTTATGGAATATTTCAAGAAACAAAAGGAAAGAAATATCCTTTTAGAATGTTTTATTTTCAGTATGTTTGAAATTTAAACATGTTTAATGTTTGTAATTTCCAAAGATCATTTAAAATATTTAATTTAAAATTTACAGAAATGTAAAGGAGTTTTTTTTAAAGGAGTTTTTTATTGTTGTTATTATCATGGATTTTACATAATATATTTGCTTAGATTAGTATCGATAATTGGATACCAATATTGAAATTGTTATTTATAGTTTTGAAAAGTTAAATGTCCTTTAAATTGTTAAGTTCTATTTAAAAAATCTAATTCGATATTAAAAAGCGTAAAAGGAAGTTTTACTCCACAAATTATTTATTTCGGTGCTTATATATTGACTTGGTCATGGGTACTATTTTTTATAATTTTTATTGAATATCAAGTTTTAAGTCATGATATATTTTCCGAAAATTGTATTAGAATAATTTTCCTAAAAATAGGCAGTGAATATGAGTATATTAAGTTCATCATTCCTTTTATAACTCCTAGAAGAAATCATTTAATTCTAAGTCTATTTAACCACGATATTTTGTCTGTCTGTCTGTCTGTCCTTCCTTTCCGCTCTCTATACGTCTTTCGGTTGGAAATATTCTGTTGATCATCACTAATTACCTTAATTCCATAAAATCTGGCCAGATTTTTGTTTTCTTTAACAGTTTGTTATTTAAAATTAGCATAAATGTTCCAGTAACATACAAGTTATAGCCCAATAAAATTCAAAAACTAAAATTAACATATTCAAACATATCAATACCATTTTGGCCAGATTTTCAAGTCTGTATGGTCCACATACGTAAAAGCAATAGATCGAAGTGTGTTGTAACCTTAAATTTGAAGTAAATTAAAATTACAGTAAATATTTTAAAGTAAATCAAAAAGTTAATGGGTTTTTGAAAATTGGTTCAGTTAGAAAAAAAGTTATAGACCGATATTTGAGGTAATATTTAAAATTTTAATAAATAATTTCAGTATTTTTTTAAATAAAAATTAAAGTCATATAAATAAGTTTATCAGTTTAAAACTACATCGAAATATTACTGTGTATGTATGAGTTTTACTCACTCCAATTTTGAATTTAAAGATTTGTGTTGGAGAGTATTTAAAGTCTTCAGTAATTATTGAAAATTTTCAAATCAGAAATAAAAGTTTTTCGATCCAAAAATATTATTTCGAACATTTTACTGGTTCTTTTGAATTTAACAAAAACTGTTTAGAATTCATTTTATAGATCGGGATTTTTTATTTTAGGATTTTTTTAGCCCATACTGATTAAATCTTCTATATTGAATGGTGTAAATTTGCGACCTCAAGACCGTACTTCAAGAATCTGTCACAAGAAATAATTTAAGGACTTTTATTAAAATCTGAAAAATTGTTTTGGTAAAATAATAAATGTAGGCGCAATATTCAGACATTATGACCACTTTATAAAAAACATATCATTTTGGACTAACATTTTAACTTTCAACCCACTGTGTTACCAAGGTTCAATTTATATTTTTTGTGCCAAAAGCAAACAACAAAATCTAGCTGTAACTGTATAAATAAGAGAGCAAGAGAAGAATGTAAATGTGTTTGTGAGGATTTTTTTGTGTAAACGAAATAATTTTTATAGAATTTTTCTTACATTTATTTTGCACTCAGCTGTTGGAAAAAATTGCCTACGAAAATAAAAGTTAAAACATAAAGAACAAGAACAACAACAAAAAAGCGAACTGTAAACAAATGAAAGAAATGAAAAAGAACTTAAATGAAATACAAGAGGAAAAGCGAAATTTACTAACACATAAACAACTACGCACCTTTTAGACCCCTCTTCGACACATACACACACACAGGGACAAACAATACAAAATAAGTGATAAAAGTAACAGCATGATTTTTCTTTTTGCTTTCTTTTCCATTTTGATTTCTGTTTTTAAAGAGGACGAATGTTTTATATTTTTCTTTATTCTATTTTAATATAATTTGAAAAGAAAGGATGGATGGATTTACGATAAACAAGAAAAAAGGTGCGTTGGTGTTTGGTTAATACATATATATGTATTTTGACTACATGTAAAAGTTATAAATACATTAACATACATGTGTATGAATTGTTTAAGATTTTCGTTATTGTAAGGAATAAGTTTTTTTTTCGTTCGTAGACATTTAAAAGATCGAGTGTGTGTGTGTGTGTGCGTGTTAATATTTTGCCATGTCTGTTCATTGTTTTCCAAGTATTTAAAAATAAATTGCCAGTATTACTTAACTGCTACTGTATTTCTTCATCTTTGCTCCTTCTTCCTTTTTGCCTTTTTAACGCACAGACACATTTACACTTATGTGTGTGTAATCACTTTGCGTGGGTGAGTAAGTGAGTACTTGTGTACTCATATAATTTCTTGTTTATCGTATGAAAATTGATAAAAATGGAATTAAATTTTCATAAATTTAAACACAATTAAGTGACACGAGTGAACAGCAAAAACAATTTATTTATTTATTATTTACATTTTTGAGTATCGAAATTGTTTAAATAAAATTTTAATTAAGAAACAATTATTTTTTGTTTCGCTCTCTTTCTCTCTCTCTCTTTCTTAATTAACTCTGTTCATATGATTATTTTGTTTTTCTTTGTTTTTTTCGTTTTCCTCTCAAAATTACTTTAATATTAATGATACTTCACTGATGAGATACAGTCATTATATATTTATTCTTATTGTTGTTTTATTACATTTCTTTTTTTATCATTTTGCTTATAACGTCATGTGTGTGTTAAATATTTTAAGTGATCATTTATTAACGATTTTTTCCACATCAGACAGAACAATAATGATTTAAGCAGTATATAAGATAAAAATATATTATTTAATATTATTTTGGGATAAAATTCATTAAAAGAATTTAATGCTTAATCATGAATCTGGAGGATTTGTTCATCTTTTTTTGGAATCCTTATTATATAAATGATTTTTGACAATCTAAATTCTAAACTCAGAAAGTATTTTTAAAAGAAATTAGTTATGTTTATTTTCTCTTTTACTTGACTATTTTATTATCTTCTTTTTTTTTCTTTAAATTTACTTATAATTATATTAAGATTTCACCGTATTTTCATAAAATTCATGTGAAAGTTTTAATTATATGAGTCCTTATGTTAACAAAACTTTAGGATCTCTTCAAAATATTGAGTGTTGTACAAGCACTTTATTATTTTGCCATACATATTGTCAACACTGTTAAGTTTTGATTACTATTTTTAATTTTTATGCCCTACAAGAGCAAAGGTGGTAACTATGACAATTTGTAGCAAAACAACTTACGCTCTAACGACAAGACTAGAACACACAGGGCCAAAGATTGTCCATCCAATGACAGCTGTATCAATTGGAAGCTTTTCCCTAAGAAATTATGACTTAATACAGCCAAACTTCTACAGCAACCATCAATTTAAAATACACTCACAATCATCTTCTGACATTGAACGATGTCCGTCCGCCTTTGCCTGTCCATTTAACATTATTGACCCTTTAAAGGTAGTAATTTTAGCGATATATTGGTAAAATTTGGTAGAAGCGAGGCTTAGTCCAAGTCTATTGAAATTAGTGATAAGCAGTCCAACATTTCTAGTAGTTTCCATACAAATATATTCCCGGAATATTCTAAGAATAGTTCAGACCCACATGCCAATTATAAGCTTGATCCACAGCAGACCATAGCGCCCATATAGAGCCACTTCCGAAAAACAAAATTTGGTACTGAATATACTGCACAAAATTTGACGAAGGTCGCTTCATAGTTTCCTATAGACTTGTGCAAATACCTTCGATTTTCTTATAGAGAAAATCTTATAAGATTTTTTCTTTATAGAAAATCTTGTAGATATTTAGAGGAAATTTTCTATATATAAATTGTTTTATTTACAGGTTTTTCCATTTAGAATATCTTGTAGAATATCTTCCATATAGAATATCTTGTAAATACTTTAAAGATTTCTGTATATAAAATTTTTTAAATTGTCTACTAATTTCAACCTCATGACTACAATGTTCCGTTAAGGTTAAATTAATATTTTTTTCAATTTACACCAAGCAACAAACTCTATTATGATATCAAAAACTAATAACTAAAAGTTTAATTTCTAAAATATTATTTTATATATTTAAATATTTTTTTTTTTTCAAAATTAAAAATTATTTAAATCCATGACAATAAAATACCTCTGTAAATAATTCTGTAATTTAATATATAACCTCAAAAACATTTTGCTGTTGACTTGTGTTATTTCATTTTTTTATGTCATTCATATTATGCTCACATATTCGCTCTCTCTTATTTTTGTATCCTTGTAATAATATAATTTATTATATCATAAACTTTTTTCTTTTCTTTTTAATATTTTTTTATTTCTTCTTTCATTTTCATTATAATTACAATCGTTTTATGTGTTTAATCTTTTGAAAAGTGTTGTATATTAATCGTACAATTTTAGTATTCCCCTCTTTTTTCTCTTTACTGTTTTTTTCGCATATTTATAAGTTAAATTTATCATCAACGTTGTCGTGCGAGTGGTTGTTGTTGTTGTTGCTGTGGTTCCTTTACAACAACATTTTCTATAGAAAGTTTAACAAGTTTTAAAACAAGAGCTTAACATGTGAGGAAACATACATAAATTAATTATATAACAAAATGTGAACAAACCTTAAAAATGAAAACGAAGAAGAGGAAGACAAAATTAAGTTTGAGGAAGTTTTTAAATAAAGGAAATTAATATCTAAGAAATAGATAATCTTATGAATATTGTCGAAAATTTCTAACTAAATTATTGTAAACAATTTTTCTATGTAGAAAAGTTTACTGAAGCTTTCAGGATTTTTTCCTATAGAAAATGTTTTCTATAGAAAATCTTGAATCTGAAATTTTACAGGAGTTTTTTATATAGAAATTCTTTTGGAAATTTGTAAAAATTTTCAGGATTTTTTTCTATATAGAAAATCTTATGGAAATTTTCAGGATTTTTTATTTCTATGGAAACTGTGAAAATTAACAGGATTTTTTCTATCGAAAAAATTGTGAAATTTATAGTTTTTTTCTATAGAAAATCTTGTGAAAATTTTAAGGATTTTTTGATAAAAAATTTTGTAGAAATTTACAGGATTTTTTTTAAAGAAAATTTTAAAGATTTTTCATAGAAAATCTTGTGCAAAATATTTTATATAAAAACTTGTGAAAATTTTTAATAAAAGATATTTTTGGGATTTATTCCATATTTTTAGAAATTTCTTAAAATAATTTTTTTATTATGAAACTTTTTAAGGATCTTCCTTTTTTGGTTGTTATGTATTAAAAACTTTCATCAGCCTTTTGTTGTCTTACCTTCAAGTCTAAATATTTTATTTAGGTTCTTTTTCTTTTTATTCTCTTGTTTATTCCAATTAATTTTTCTTTTACCTTCCCCTTTGTGTTTCTTTCATACACCACTTAAGTTCTTTAATACTCCATTAAGTGTTGTCTGTTGCCAACATCAATGAGTTGTTGTTGGTCGGTAACTTTGGAAACTCGTCCATGTATCTTAAACATTTCGTAGATACTTTTCTTTGTTTGTTAGTTTATTTTAGTTTCATTATAAAATTTAATTGTCAATAAAATAAAAAAAAGTTCAAATTAATTTAGGTAACAAATGCATTTATGGTCCTTTATAAAACTATAATCTTAATAATAAATTTTAAGTGTTGTGAGTGTATTTGTGTTTAAATAAGTATGAGTTAGAATATAATAGAAGCAACAAATTTCAAAATTTCTGATTTATGTTTTCGAAGATTAAAGGCTAAAATAGGAAGTGTTAGTGTACTCATATACATATACTTACAAATACATATGTATGTGTGCATATGTGTGTTTGTTTTAAAGTGATTTATTGTTTATTTAAACATAAGTTTTAAATAATTTAAGTAATTTTTCTCTTTTGTGTCATAATTTGGTTATAAAATGTTAAAATATTTTAATAATTTTATTAGGAAAGCAATTGTGATTAATATATAATACATGTATAAATTATTTTATGAGTTTTGTTTTTAGTAAAATAGATTTTTTATTTAGCTTTTGAACTCTTTAAATTTATATTATAAAGGAATTATCACACACATATAAACAATGCAGAATATATAAGAACTATGGGCATCGAAATCTATAGATTCCATCTATATGTTCTTGTATCTTGTCTTAGAGAATTTTTTCCTATAGAAAATCTTTTGGAAATTTATAGGATTGTTCCTATAGAAAATCTTGTATAAATTTAGAGGATTTTTTCCTATAGAAAATCATGTGGAAATTTACAGGATTTTTTCTTTAGACAATTTTGTATAAATTTAGAGGATTTTTTCCTATAGAAAATCATGTGGAAATTTACAGGATTTTTTTCTTTAGAAAATTTTGTGTAAAATTTACATGATTTTATTTTTTATAAAAAATTGTGTGAAAATTTGCAGGATTTTTTCTATAAAAAATGTTGTACAAAATTTACCGAATTTTTGTTATAGAAAATCGTGTTCATATTTAAAGGTTTTTTTATAAGTTTTGGCTATAAATAAAAAATATTAAATTATTCATATCCTGTCACTTTAAAAGTACTTTTAAAACAAAACTAATCGCATTTAAGTCCAGTTGATAAATTGCGTAATTTTATATTTCATTTTAATGTCAACTAAATAATAAAATTCTCTAATTTAAATTATTATTTATGTCTCTTAATATTGTTGTGGAAAAAAACTTTTCCTTAAACATTTTCATTTATTTATACAGTCCCATTGTGAATTCTACATTTTCGATAATTCATAAGTCATGTTTTTGCTATTATTGTTATTTACCCAACGGGGCGTATAAGTGTTTGTTGTTTATGTAATTAACTCTAGTCACTCATTTTCCTTCATTTTCACTTATTCGCCTTACAAATTCATAAATGTTCATAATAATAAAGAAAATATTATGCAAATATTTTTACAATTTTCCCTTTTTTAAACATAATTAATAATGAATATTATATGTATAGTATATGTTAAGGGGCATAGACTTAACTCATACAAACATTTCTATTGAATAAGAATAATGATATTTACAAGATGAAAGTACATGAATACATACATATACATAATATTGAAAATAATAAGATAACAACACTGCAATATTTTAACACACAAATACTCATACATAGAAGTGTACATACATATAGAAACATGTGTATGTACTTAACACGCACTAGGATCTTTTTTTGCATAATGATGTTCTATATGAATGACAGTTAAATTAGCAAAGACTCTTGTGTACGTGTGTCTACTTTTTCATTTTAACTTTTTTTTTTTGTTAGAAAAATAAAGACAAAGAAAAACATTCTTTAGAGAAAAATGAGAAAACCTAGAAATAGAAGAATTCCGCATATTTTTTTCTGTTACATAACATTTGAAGCTGAACAATGACTAAACCAAAAAAAGTTGCTATAGTCATGCAGCCTATTCAGTTTGAGTCTTCGTTCTTTATTAAATATTTAATAAAACATTAAAAAGAATTATTGTTTTGAAAATAAGTATTTTCATGTTTATTGTTTGTTGTTACTTTGTAGAGCGGCAACATGCAACAATTTATCCTTTTATACCCTCCACCACCATAAGTGGTAAAGATTAACTTTGTCATTCCGTGTGTAACGCTAAGAGGGAATTATCTCGGACCCTCATAATGTATATATATTCATGTTTAAATTCAAAGTCTGGGTCGATGTAACTAGGGCCGTCTGTCTGTTTGTCTGCCCGTTTGTCTGTTATTAGCATGCTCACTTCATTAATAATTGGGAGAACTCACTGAAATATGGCATAAGCATTTAATATTGTCCTGAGAAGTTTCCAATTTAAAAGTAGCAAAATTGGTTCAGTATGTTAAAAGATATAGATCAATATCTGAGGCAACCTCTTAGTTCAAGCGAAGAGCTTTCGTAAAATTGTGTTATATAAATCGACAAATTAAAATGAAATTTTGCCATAACATTAAGCTGTATGTACTTCATTACCATTTCAAATTTTATCAAAATCGGTTTATAATTATGGTTAAGAATAAAACTACTTTTATGACCCATTAATTATTCCCGTATGTGTATGTATGAATGTGATGTTTGAATCATAATGTACTTAATTCAAATGCATTTGTTGTAGAGTGTATTGAAAATTCTGCATAGCCGAATTAATTCTTTTTCCACATTTCTGTTAAATGAACATGTTTTTATAATTTTATTTTTGTCTATGTATTTGTTTCTTAAAAAAGCTTCTTGTCAGGATGTTTATGCAGGTTATGGTTCATAAATTTTTTAATGTCTAGAGAAATATTTTTTCTTTCCAAGAATTAAGTAACCATGAAAGGAATTAAGAGAAAATTGTTTTCTTTTTTTCTTGATTTTATTGTAATTTGATATTTTGCTAATTTTTAGCATTTTTTCTTTTGTTCACAGCTCTTTAATTATTTCTTTATTCGAATACTGTTAATAAATGTTAAAAGAATTTACGAATGTTTGAAATTATTTGGAAATTGATATACATATCAAATAGAATTTCTATTAAGAATATTTTAGTATATTAAAGAATTCGAGTACGTACTGCCATACATTCGGGGTAAAACACAAAAAATTGATCTGAATCGATTTAGATATGTTCGTCTTACATCCATTAAAAATGGTTTTATGAAAATAGAAAATTTGCTAGTTAAGTTTTCATCATCCTCAGCAGTTTAATATTTAAAACAGGAAAATGGGCTCAGTAGACCTTTATCCGAAACAATTCAAAAAACTCAGAAGGAATAAGTTTTTTACTTAATAGTTTTTCATTTCTTAAAGGACTTGCTACTTAAAACCAGCAGAACCGGTTCATTATATAAAATATTGACCGATATCTGAGACTACTTCAAAATTCAAACAGAGAACTATGATTAAGTTTCAAAAGAATTTTGATTTTAGTAGTGTGTGTGTGTGTGTGACAGATCGGCAATATAAGGTTTTGCTTTTTTGGCGACAAAAAAACTATGGCACTTTGTTTATCAGGTCGTTTCGAAACGGTTGGTTACCGGATGGTTAAATTTATGTCTGATGATGACTGATAATGCTGTTAAATCACTTTAGTATATCTTGGAGGATATAGAACAGTATTTAATTCCCTTTTAAAATTACTAAAAAAAAGTTATCGATGTTTTACAAACACATTTTTTATTATTTTTTACATTAATTAAAATTTTCATAAAAAATACTTTTAATTAAATTTTTAAATAAAATTAAATTTTTCGATTTTTTAATAAAAATATAACTTTTAAAATTTTATTTTTCATTTAAAAACAAAATTTCAATAAAATAAATTTTTTTTGTTAAAATATTTTTATTTCTACTTTTAAAATAAATTGTATCCATCCACTCTACATTGAATGATTGCTTTCTCTACTTTCTCTGCTTTCTCTATTCAAATTGATGAGAACGCAGCAGTCGTATAGAGTGTAAGTGTGAAGTAAACAGAATTTGCAGTCTGTAATAGAATCGAGAGTTAATAAATCTGTATTTTGTTCAACTCTGATTTTAAACTATTAAGTTTTTAGAAACTATTTAATTTGTTTAATTTTCATGTAGACGTATGATTAATATTATATAAAAAAATAATATCAATCATACGTCTTAAGTATTAAACAATTTAGGAGAAAGAAAATTAAATTAAAATAAAATCCTTTTTAAATCAAATTACACAAATCACTTTAATTCACAAAACAGCTAAAAACTTTCCCTAAATCGATTTATACATTTCTAAATTACAAAATTATGATGTCTTTTGCTCTAAATATTAGCTAAATCGTCTTCTTGTTTTATTAAATTATTTTAAAAAGGACTATAATTAAGGTGGCAGCTCCTTGCACGCAAATGACAGTTTTGGAGCGATAAATTCCTGTCTTGACTTAATTTCATTAAAATGTCTTTAAATGAATTGAATCATTTTCTTGACTAAAAATCTTTTAGAAGCAAACAGCTATTTTTAGCCCCCCATAATTTCTAATTAAATGTAGAACCAAATACGTTTTCTGACTTTTGTTTTTCGTCATGAACACTAATTTCTATTAAATTCATTATTTTTAATGTTCATTTTATTATTTCGTCTAAAATAATGTTTGCAACACAAGAAGAAAAAAATTAAGAACAATAACAACAATTTAAAAATATAACTTTTGATGACAACAAAAATATTGCCAACATCATTAAATAGTTTTTTTTTTTTTTTTTTTTTTTTTTTTTATTTCCACCATATTTTTTACACCATTTTGCCGTACATTTTCATTATTTTCCCTAGATGACTTCACTGTACAGTGAAAAGAATTGCAGATAATTAGAGAAAAAAGGTATAACTTTTGTAAAACTTGATAAATTTCCATGCAATTTTTTTACAGATGTTGCAAAGGAGTCTTCTATTATAGGTTTGTAGGGAGAACCTCTAAATCCGCCCTGGAATGTAGGTGTGAGGCTTCAAAGTGGCCTATCTCGTTTATAAAATATTATGAAACGATTTATTTAGGTAAATTTTTTTGCTTCTGTTCCACTGTGCACTGTTGATTTTAAGTCTGTTTTCATGATTTTATATTGTTGGCAAAATTACCGTCTTCAACAATCTTTGCATTATTTTGTTGTTGATGAAATGTATGAGGCAAAATTTGATTATTTTTTATGCAGAGAAGAAAGAAAAGTAAAAGTTTTATGCGTGTAAAACGAAGAAAAGGAAAATATGCTTCTATTTGCGACGGTAGCAACAACACTCATTATATTATAATTTTTGAGAATATGACACTGGCAGATGGATTTTGTGTAATAAGAAAAATATTTTTAGTTTTTCTATCATTTTCACTTTATATATTTTTGATATAATTAGTTTTTTATATAAAATATTTGGACTTTATTAGAGGGGGAAATAATGAAGATGACTGTTATCCATTCGTCTTTCTGGTTGTCTGTAACATTGCGAAAATTCTAAGGTCAAAATTTCAGAAATATATTGATGAAATTCGGTACAGAAAATTTTTTAGTGCGGGGAAGGATTAGATATGATTTACCAATGTTTAGGTATTTGGATCCCATATAAATATCTTTCGGGAGTGGAATTTTTAGCTCATAAAACTCCCCATATAGACCCACTTCTTAAAATAACTGAAAAAATGTTAAATCTCAAAATATGTAGATATTGTGACAATTTTCTGCATATTTAATATTTAGGCAATCGGAAAATACCAAAGCAGAACCGGTTGTTAATTTCCCATATAGACCCACTTCCGAAAATCTCCTTAGATGGTCCAGAATGCAATTCACAATTTTAGAGATAGCAGCTGTTATTATTTTGGTCAAAGGACGATACTTAAATGAAATTGGTGATAGTGGGTCCAATTTTTCGCCTAAACCCCATTAAAATATTTGCCCGGAATAGCGTTCTAAGCTCATAAATGCCAGTAATTAAAAAAAAAACGATTTCAAAGTTCTATAATATTCTATAAAGATGTGCCAAATTATACAAGATTTGGTTCATCATTTCTCAAAGGTCCCATACAAGCCCTTTTCGAATATTACTTTAATGAGTTAAATATTATCTAGATATTGCTATTGTAATAGTAATTGGTCAAATCAAGGCAAAAAATAAGATGAAAACATTGTTCATAATTTTATAAGAGTTGGTCCATATTTCTTCCAGCTCCTATATAACAGTTACCGAAAAAAATTCTTTAAAAACGCATTAATGGCATATAAATATAAGTGTTTTAATAATGTAAGGCACTCTTAAGTATAAATCAGAAAATCAATTTATGTAGTGTAGAGTATTGTATAGTCGTGCTTTACGGACAATATTTTTTTTTTTTTGCTTTTATAAAACATTTCAACTTTATTAGAACGGAAAATAATGCAGATGATGTTTGTTGAATTTGTTTGAAAAAATAAATTTTCAAAAGTTCATAAAATAATTGAACAAATATTTTTTAAATTTATTTTAAGACTAAAAAGCTTTTAATATATTCAAATGTCAAACTTAAAATATAAAAAAATTTTGTCACCTAAACGTATGATTAATATTAATACCTTTAAAAATAATTAATATTAATCATACGCCTAATAACACCAGATTATTAAAACAAAGTGATTTCAGTTTTCACATAATAATTTTTCTTTATTTTATCAAATTCTTTTCTATTATCAAATTATTAAGATTTTGCAGAAGAATAAAAATAAAAAATACTCTGGAGTATTTTAATAGAATAAACCATTATCTCTACAAATAATGTCTAAAGACAACAAATTGTTTTTTTTGCAAATTGTGAGATGTTAAGAAAAATGAAATAAATTTCGTTGAAAGCTTTTAAAACAGAACCTAAATAAACTTCATGAATGAAAAATATGTGCTATTGACAGAACATTATGTATATGTGTGTATGTGTGTTCACAAAAAAGATGTATGACTTAAATTTAGAAAATAAATAACTGTTTTTTTGTTGTAGTTGTTGTTCTCGTCATTTTGTCTTGATTTTTTTTCTTTTTTTCAATTCATTTTGGTACAAAATAAACAAAAATCAAATAAATACACATACAATTTAGTTCAGACTGTTTGTTGTTACTTTTATTTTTCCTATTTTTGCTGCATTAAGAAAAGGACTCGCAAAAAACTATCCAAAAAGTAGAAAAAATAACTATTGACCTTTTTATGGTTTATTTATTCAATAAATGTATAGCAAAAGGGAGCAACTAAATTGGGTTGTATAAAAAAATATCTGGAGATTTTTTGGATTTTTTTAAGATCGATTTTTCAAGAAAAATTTCAAAACAAATTCAAACTACAACTTCTTCTAATGATGTCAAAAATATTCCTCAAGATCTTCAATTTTCATAAAATTCTGATTATTGATGGACTATGGTGTCAACAATAACATATAATCGATTCGGTTTAATGTTCAATCGTGTTGGAAAAATTAGTTATATTTTTTATATGACCCAATATTTTCTTTATTTTGAAAATAGTTTTTATAAAAATTTTCAAATTGATTTAGAAATTGAATTTTTACGTCTGCTTGTCATAAGTAGTAAATTATAAATTTGTCATTCTGTTTGTAACACTGTCTGTTGTTGACCTGTACAGCCTATGGACCTCAGTCCAACGGAATTTGATCGATGAAAACGGGAATAAAATATTAAGAGTTTAATGGTCGAATAAGATTCACTATATGATACCCTACATCATGGTGAAGGAATGAAAAATTTTGGACCAATTCTCGTAGAATTCCGTTCCGTTAAAATTGATTGCATTATTTTCTGATTGTGTAAATCTCAAATGTATATTATCGAAATACATTTTTGAGATTTCTGCGCTTTAAGGAGATTTTCAGATGTGGGTCCATATGGAAACTTATGCCATTTGTGAAACGATTTTCAGAAAATTGTGTTGAAGATTTCTACCAGTAAAAAATAGTTTTTTCCTTCAATGTGTGTATGTTTCCTGTTAACCGAACTTATTAAAATTCAGCCAGGTTATTTATGATTGATCTGAGAAGTTTTCGATTTAAAACCAGCAATAATAGTTCAGTAAATTAAAAATTATAGACCGATATCTGAGATAACCTTCAAATTTAAATTAAAAGCTTTAATTGTACTGCAATTGATTCAGATGATTTAAACATTTTTGTAAGTGTATATGTGTTGCATGTTGATTGTGCTTAATACTTGTGCTTAGTGGAGGTAATTAAAGATTCCTCATGATAAAATATAGCATATTTATTTGTTTAATATATTTTTCCCAGAAATACAAAGTAAGATTGACTGCCCTAAGGAAAATAAAATTATATCAGACTTGAAATTATTGTTTAATTTCAAGTAATAAAATTTCTTTGAATTTATTACTCAATATAGTTTTTCTCAATAATTTGAATATTAAATATGTATTTAATTAATATTAATCATACGTCACCTGTGTGAATTTTTGAATTTATTTCAAATAAAAATACTTTTCTTAATACAATTTGCATATTTTAACATTATTTAAAAGGAAAATAACTAAGTATCTGAAATGAGGCTTTAATTAATGAAAATGTGCTTAATGAAAGCAGTACAATAATTTTAATTTCAAAAATAGCAATTTTAATTGTTGTCTTATTTTTTTTAATGATCATCATCCTGTAAATCCTTAGTATCTCTTCGCAAAGTTTTGCTAACTAACATTTTGTTCTATTATTAAATTATGTCTTAGTTAATTATATATTTCTTATAAAATATGCCTTTTTTGCTGAAAATGTCATATTCTTTCTTTTAAAACTATTTTTTTCCTGCAAATATTGCAAAAATTTTATTCTTTATGACTTTGTCAGCAGTTAAAGTTGTCGCATTATTTTAACTTTTATTCAAGATATATAGTTTCATAACTGACAGTCAGCTGCTGGCTTCATCTACAAATGTCACACCCCTCAAAATAATGTTAAATTTGAGTTTGAGAAACTAAAAGGAAAAAGAATTGAATGTATTTTGCTGATATAGGTGGTAATGAATGTGGTTTGTTGATATGTAACAAACAAACCAAACAGAAAAAATAATATCCTTTTTTTGTTTACATATCCTTTATTATTATTTTTCCTTCTTTCTTTATGGCAGAAAAAAAATAATGATTTATGTCTTAGAAATAAATGTTACTACAAACTTCTTATGTTCAATAGTTAATGGTGTAGAAAAAATAGATATAAATATTATACCCTACACCATCATAGATGGTTGGGGTATTAGACGTTAGTACAGATGTTTGTAAAATAATGGCGCACAGAATAAAAATAATAAAATATCAGCTGATTATACGTTATCATCCTGAGAATTTTTCTACTTTAAACCAGATTTACTATAGTCCTCATATAAATCCGTCATAAATGGTAGTATAATGAAAAACATAAATCATAAAATCTAATTCTACAATTTTAGGTCCATATTTTATAACTTAAATTTTTTTTATTAAAAAATTCCTTTTTGACTTAAATTTTATTTAATTTTAGTTTCATTTGAAAAACTATTTTTAATTTAATAAAATTTTCCTTTTTTCTTTTATTTTCACAAAAATGTATTTTACATCTTTATTAAAATCATGTATTAAAAATATTTCTCCACCTTTTTTGTTGTTGTTGTTTGGCAATTACCCACAAAAATGCGTTTTCCCCATGAACACCAAATAAAATTCATAAAAATCTGTTTCATCAAAATACCTGATAATAATAATTTTATGTAAATATTTTTTTATACAAAAAGTCATAATGTGTGTTTTAAAGCCCTTATTTCCTTCCGTTAGTCCAGCAGCAGGCAACCAAAAGTTTGGCTTCCTCTCTTACTCTCTCTCTCTCTCTCTTCGCCTGTCTAACACCTGTCATTTTACGTATGTTTTTCATATTGGAAATTTTAATACAATTTATCATGTAATATTTTTTATTTTTTATTTATTTTCATATTTATTTATTGCTGTTCGTTTTTCTTCACACACACATACACACATTTATTTTATTTTTATTTTATTTTTTGTGCTTCATAAATTAGTGAAAAAAATTTATATCGAAAATCAAACATTTCACACGCAATATCGGAAAATATCCACAAGTAGTTGTAAATTTGTATATGAGTGTGTGTGTCTGTGTGTTTGAAAATTTATATAAAATATTTATATTTGTGAATTTTAAGTTGAATATTTCTGGGAAAGATGTAAAGACAGCTAGATATTAAAATAAAGTGGGTTTTATCCTTCGATATCTTCAAGTGTCAGGCAACTTTTTTTGGAAATTTAATTATTGACAATATAAAATTCTATGAAAATTGTCAAGTATGAAATGTCAATATATCAATACTTTTTGATATAGATTGTGCTATTTATTATTTATAACACTTTGCAAAACCACAAATTGTCTTTGTAAGGAGTGAGACAGATAAAAGTGTGACATGTAAAAAAATTAAATTCTTTTGGAATTTGGTTGATTAAGAGTTAAATATTTTTATTAATTTATTTACTTTAGATTTCAGAACATTATTTGCAGACCTTTATAAAACTACAAGTTAGGGACTTTTTCAATAATTTTTCATTTAAGGGACTTTTCTGAGTGCCTCTAATTTCCTTGGCTTTCGGTACAAGATTTCCTTTTAGGTGAATCGGTATAAGATTCCCTTTAAGAGGAAAGCAAATTTTGGGCACATTATTTGTTGTTGTCTCAAGGTATTTTCTGCTTTAAATCAGCACATTAAGTTCAGTATATTGAAAAATATAGACAAATATCTAAAATCATCTCAAGCAAAGAACTTTCACAATTATTGTACTTTGAAACTCGTGAATCACACAGTAAAATTAATAAAAGATCGAAATTTTATAACCAGCGATTTCTGTGACTATAGTATAATTCATGCGAAGAATATTTAATTTTTTTTTTAAATGGTTACTTGGACAACTACTAACTCAGATAGATAAAATTTCACCACATTATTTGAAGAACATTGGAACATATTCAAAAATGTTATATTATTAATTTTACTATAGAAATATTTACTATATAAAACCAGCAATATGGCGTCAGTATATTAAAACTATAGAACAATATCTGCCATTATCTCAAAATTTATATGAAGAATTTTGGAAAATTTTTCAAAAATATTATTTCAGACATTGTTAAACACATTTTGATCAAATTTTTAACAAATCAACTTAATTATTATTTTGAAGAATGAATGACAACTTGATCCCAAGAAAAATATTACATTAAAAAAACTATTTGATTTAGTTTTGTTTAATATTAAAATACTGGTCTGGGACCTCTATTATTCATGATTTGTTATGATGTCAGAGAGAATCGAGCTTTCACTGTATTACATCTTGATCCCTTTATTTTACTAGAGCTTTAATAAATATTTAAATAAAATATGCGTATTATTTTGATAAATTCTTAACAAAAACTTGGAAAAGAAATGAACAAAATTATGTAGATTATTGTTATTTACATTCGGTTATTATTATGGAAAATAATTTCATTTATTTAGCTCAAGGACATCATTCACACAAAGTAGCAAAATGAAAAATATAAAATTACGACCATAGAAAATATAAATATTTTATAAAACGCATAAATTAAAATGAACGAAAGAGAAATAAAATAAAATAAATGAGTGGATTTTCATAAACAATTTGTAATAAAAAAATTAATAAAAAATACAAGAAACGCACAAATGTTATGAAAAATATCGCCTCAGACCAAAACAAAACCGGAAAACGAAATAAGAACCCAAACAAAAAACAAGATTAAATGAAAGAAATTGATAAGAAATAACACCTCAAGAATGAAGTAAAAATTTAAGCTGAGAAAGAAATAAAAATAATAAAGAAACGGAATTTGAAATTTAAATAAAACTAAAATTAAATTTCTATTCATTTGCATCAAACCAAGTGAAAAGAAGGAATCAAAATAAGAAGCTGCTCTATATTGATTATATAAATTTCATTGAAATTGATTGCAGACAAACTTTAATTTGAGACATGTTTCACGATTCTTTTTTTATTTTTGTTGGAATAACAAAAACTTTTAACGAACTACTAGATTTCCAAAAGACATAAAAAACAAAGATGTAGGAATACAATATTCTGTTACGCCGAATCTATAATAACCTCTACCACAAATGAGTGTGAAGTAAATATGTTATGTTTCACATAAACACACACTCACTTATGCACTCACAGACGAATACAATATAAAAAAGTTTTCTTAAATATAACACGAACATTAAATGAGTCATAAAATTTGTTATATTTTGGACTATAACTTTTTTCAACTGAACCGATTTTGATAATTTTTGGAATGCCAATGGAATTTCATTTTAATTTATCGATTTATAATTTACAATTTTACAAAAGATTTTAACATGAACTTAGAAGTAGCCACCGATATCGGTCTATATCTTTGAATATACTGAACTGATACTAAGGTTAAATTTTATTGAGCTTTTCAATAATTGTGGTTGAGGTCCAGACAGACAGGCGCGCACACTCGGTTTTACGTTATGATGATCCCTTCTTAGAGTTACACACGGAGTGATAAAGTTAATATACCCTCTGCACCACTTGTGGTGTTGGAGGGTATAAAAACATTAATATTCTTAACACATAAAAACATAATAATGCGATGATGCGCCATGTTGTTGAAAAGAAAAATACCAAAATCATAGAAAAAAAATATAGAAAACAGATTTTCATTTAAATTCTAATATTTTTCATTATAAAAATGATAAAATAAAACTTAATTTACAAAACATCGCACATCTAAAGAGAAATGCATACAAAACTATCTCATCCTCATCCCCAAACAATCTCATTCTCAAATATTATAACTTTTTTTTTTTTTTTTTTTTGCAAAAAAATATATAAATTTTATAAAAAAAAAAACAATCTAATAGAAAATTCTAAAGCTTATTTATACAATATTTAGTTTTTATATGAACGAACTCTCAGTATCAAGAATATTTGCACAAATATTCCCTGTTTATTTTCATGAAATTAAATTGAAATTCAAGTATGCGTAACGAACAAAAATGAGAAAGAATGCAAAAACAACATCAGCAACAAAAATTATTATATAATATAATTTTCACAACAACCATAAAAATAGTGAGGAGAAAAAAATTTATTCTTCATACGTCAGTAGTTTGTTTTTTTTTCAGTTATGCAACCACTACTGTTGCTATTAAGGCTTTTCATCATTATAAAAAATAATCATGATTTTTATGATTGTGTTCGGATGTACAAACATATATTTATGTATATACAAATAAGTATACTGTACTAAAAATAGAATTGATTTTATTATTAAATTTTGAAAAAAAAAACTTTTTACATAAAGAATATTTATTTCAGTTATAATTCATCTACTTCAGTTATATATATTTCAGTTATAGTTCAGTTATAATTCACTTTCTAGTTCAGTTGTAGTTAAGTTGTAGTCCAGTTCTATTTCAGTTCTAGTCTAGATCAGTTCTATTTCAGTTCTACTTCAGTCCTAGTTCACTTCAAGTTCAGTTTTACTTCAGTTCTAGTACAGTTCTAGTTCACTTCAAGTTCAGTTCTAGCACAGTACTAGTTTAGTTCTAGTACAGTTCTAGTTCAGTTCTTATTCAGTTGTAGTTCAGTTCTAGTTTAGTTTTATTTCAGTTCTAGTTTAGTTCCATTTGAGTTCTAATTCAGTTAAAATTCAGTTCTAGTTCTGTTCTACTTCTTCTCTACTACATTCAGGTCTCAATAACATTAATAAACTTTAAAAAATTTAATTCTTCATGCTAATCGCTTTGGATCTATTTTTAAACTATAAAAAATAATGATGAATCCGATTTCTTTAAAAAGTCATTCTTTCTTAAAAGAAGTTTCATGTCGAAAACTTTATTTCATGAAATAGAAAAGTTACCACAAAATTAAATTTAAGCGAAACAAGTTTTCACTTTTCTCTTCGAAATAAAACAATGGCGTGAAATAAACATGAATAAATAATATGAAAAAACGGATAAATAAAAAACTAATAGAAAAACAAAAAGATTTAAGATTAAAAACAAGGAAAACCATAATAACGAAAAAAGGAAGGAGAAAAAAATTGTGCTAAAAGTGACAGCATGTCACTTGTGATAAAGGAACAGCATAGAAAACAAAAACAATAACAACAAACTTTGAAATATTATTGGGAACAACAATAACATATTAAATATACACAGTGCAACAGAATAAATATTATTTGTGGACAAATATTTACAAATTAAAATTATATGTTATTAATAAATTATTAAAACTTTTTTGCTAAAATGAACGGATAAAAACCTTTTTCCATTCCACTGTGCCCGGCGATGGGAATAAAGATACATAATGTAAAAAATAAAGAGGCATATAAAATTATCTGTAGAACATAGTGAAAAAAAGGAAAACATAAAGAAAGTTTCAAGTAAAAATTCATATACTTACACATGTACATAAACCTTTTGAATATATATGTATGTAAATATTTATATGCATACATTTACAGAAAACAACACAAATGGTAATATAAGTATGTATGTGAAAACATATACACAAATATACACACACTTAAATATGTATGCATAAAACAACAACATTGTACACTTTTGACAACAAAAGGAAATAATGACACAAATGACACCAGGAGGTTGGTTGACTGTAAAGCGAACAAAAAAAAATTATACAACTCAAATAACAAGAGACACAACAACTTGCACAAATATTCACACTCACTCACACTCATACCATTGCAAAAATTCACTTACGTTGATACAAATAAAAGAAAAGGATAATGAAAAAACGAAAAGTGTACAAATAAACTGAGACACCAAGTGTAATAGTACTAGATGACGTGGAAATTCAAAGCGAAAGCATAAGAAAACAAATGAAAGAGAAATGGTAAACAAAAATAATACTGAAAAATATCTACAACGGAGAATTGTGTAGTGAGCCTCCTTCATGATGCTGGTGAGGATGAGAATGATGATAATGATGACAACTATATTGTTGTCATTGTTGTTACTTGTTACATTTACTCTTCTTGCTGTTGATGGCGATATTTTTTACATAATATTTGTGTCTGTATGCATATGTGTTATCATCTACTAACACTATCTCAAATGCAGTCACAATACGAATACCAACAACAATATGTTTGTGGTTAAAACTGGCAGAAGGAAGAAAAGTATATAAGTGTGTGTGTGTAAAAAAGAGTTTTCAAAAGTTTTATTTATTTGTTTAACTTTACCTTTTCCATTTTAAGGAAAAGTTCTATTGAATATCAAGGAAAATAAACAAACTTTCTTTTATGGAAAAATTTTATGAAAAAAATTTTTAAAGTAAATTTATATAAAATAATAAAAGTGACTTTTAAAAGTAAAACACATGAAAAAAATATGGAAAATAAAATTATGTTTACTCATACATATACATATGAATATATATATATACCCTTCACGATGACATGGAATGGAGGAGGAGAACATTATATATATTATTCCGTTAGGAACTAGAACAGAAATAAAACCGAACTGGAAATTAACTTGAAGTGAACTTAAACTGAATTAGAACTGAGCTAAGACTGAACAAAGATTGAATTGAAACTCAACTAAAACTTAAAAAGGGAACTGAACTGGAACAAAACTAGAATATTTTATTTCACATTTGTTAATCTTCCTTTCAACTATGAACTTATGTTGCAGAGTATTTCAGATTCTCTAACTTCATGCTCTCCTACAGACGTACAGTCAAAAATATATATTATTTATAAGAACAAAATCTAACAGTATTTAAATACTTATTAGTGTTTCAAATTAAACTTTTATAGCACTTAAACTGAAACTCATTTAAAACTAGTTTGAACTAAACTTAAAATTAAACCCAAAATAAACTATGAAAATTTTTGTGAGTGTATTGTTATCAAACAAATCCAGAAAATTGTGTTTATACACAATGGGATGCAGTTGAAAAAGTTTATGTTGTAAATTATTTTAATAAAATTTCATTTTAAAATTTCGAAACAAAATAAATAATAAAGTTCAAATAAAAAATATTTAAAACAAGTAAAATTTATTTTCATGAAAAACTCTTTAGCAAATAGATTTCAAATGTATTTTCAAATTCAATTTGCAATCAACAAATTTAAATAAATTCGAATTACCCTACAAAATTCGAATAACTTATAAACAAATTTTAGTTAAATTTTTCTTTCAAATTTCTTTCTGGTTGCCAGCCACAAGAGGTCTTTCTTGAGGTTGTATTTGAATTTTTCGACAACAACAATAAAAACATCAACATCAGACTCCTCAAATAATAAACAGTTGATTGTTATGTAAATAAATTTATAGAAAAAAATACTACTTTCGTTCACTTTCTTCGTTCATACTTTTCAATAAAGTTCTTGTCGATGGTTATTATGGAGGTTGTTGCAGTTTTCATGATGATTTTGTTTGATAAAATTTTCTTTCTATTGAAAGGTTCTCTCCTCTCGCACAAACACCTACCCACACATACATTCGTATATCCATATGTATTTATGGCATATTTTCTCTTAAATGGCAATAGAAAAACCATCATCAAGTAGCAAACAAGTACAGGAGGCCACTATGAGCAATACCAGACAATCCAAAAGAAAATATCACTTAAAAATGCATAAAATTTATAGAAGGGAGCACGAGAAATATGCTAAGAAAAGGAAATTATTTTTAAAAGACTTTTAAATACATTACAAGTATTATGGGGTTTTTGAACAAAAAGTTAACAATCTTTGTTCAAGTATAACAACAAATTTCTTTATATTTTGTTCGCACAACAAAATGCAACTTGAGGTAACTAAAAATTCTATAAAAATGTAAAAGCTTTAGGGGCTGCATAAAAATGTTTATAGTTATTTTATCTTGATTTTTAAAATCTATCGATTTTTCCATTATATTCATTTCATAAGTTGTGAGAAATAAATAAGGGTAGTGCATTTACTCTTACAATAGCATAGCCTACTTATAGGGACAACTTTTATGCAAATATTTTATAGTAATTACTTTCAGTTTTTATAGAATTGTATAAAAATGTTAAATGAAAAAAACTTTAATCGCTTTAAGTGATAAAAATAGTTAAATAGATTTAACAAAAACTGTAGCATACTTACAACGACATATTATAAACATATATTTCAAGTTGTAAACAAATGTAGCATAATATAGGGAACATTTATTTTAAAAAATTTTTGGAATCTGAATTCACAGAGCTGATCTAGAACTGAACTACACCTGAGATAGAACTGAACAAGAAGTGAACTAGAACTAAACTAGAACTGTATTAGAACTAAACTAGAACTAAATTATAACTGAACTAAAACTGAACTGGAACCGGAACTGAAACTGAGCTAGAACTGAACACTAAAACTTAAATATAACTGTTGTTTGCTATGAAAATTTACATATTTCTATTATTTTTTTTAAATTTTTCTTTTAGTATTAAAATTAAGTTTTAGAAAACTAGATTTTAATTTCCTATTCAATTCAACATTCAATTACAGTTTCCCTTAATTAGAACTGATAAAAAATGAAAACAAACATAATTCTTAAAATTAGACATTAGCATTTTAATAAGCTTCAAAAATATGCAAGAATCATAGATTTTCATTAATGTTTTCATTATCTCTTTCATATTCTCTGAAGCTCTTCTGATGCTCACTCAAATACGTATGAGTAGTTAATTCTCTGGCAAAAGATTATAATCTCTTAATGCAAAATACCATAAAGAAAAACTAAACTGATTTTAGTTTTTGCTAGTTGTTGTTGTTGTTTATACGTATAAGTATGTACTCAAATTCCTGTATTCATAGTAAAATATTATTCAATTAAATAACTCTATGGGGAATTTGAAAAATGTTTCAAACCAAAACTGCAATACATGTAAACACATAAAGAAAAAATGTTGAAAAATATTTTAAGCACAAAATTCAATATGTATATAAATATATTTTTGAGATTTTCATAATCTGATTGTAAATGGATTTTCAGGAAATGTGTACTCAAAACTAAAATCTATAATAAAATATTCTTAGAAAATTAGTTTACAATTTTGTTATTTCCGTTTCGTTTCTTTTCCTTTTATTGTTATTTTGTAACAAGTTTTCTTTTGTTATATATTGATACAATTGCCATCAGTCATTAATGCAATTTCTTTTTTGTTTTTGTAATATAAATTGACATTTTAAATTTATTGATAAAATTTTTAATGAAATTTTCATTTAATTATTTTCTTTTATTACTTTATTTCATATTATTGTATTCATTCAACCATCCATCCATCCATCCATCCATCCTTCCATCCGTTTTGTATTACGAGCGTATGACATTTAATAATATTAAATTAAATATTCCACATACGTCATGTCTGCCCATAATGATATCATTACTATTATTGTTCTTATTGCTGTTATTGTTTTACCAAAGTGATTGCAAATTGTGAAAGACAGAGAGAGAGAGAGAAAAAACAAAAAACTGTATTGAAAATACAATAGCAACAAGAACTGAATGAAAAAAGGAATAACAATAATAAAAACAACAAAAACAAAAATCTCATTATATGATAAGACATTATACGCAAACACTCTTAACATTAATAAAAATATTTACAATACTTACAAGGTGAACAGGAATACTTGACACAAGTTTTTAGAAGAGGATGTAAGAACATAACTATTGGAACTGAATTATTATTAGAACTGAACGGAAGTAGATATAAAAATGGAATTGAAACAGAACTGAAGGAGAATTAGAACTGAAAAAGAACTAGAACTGACTTTAAACGGAAATGAACTAGAACTGAATTATAACTTAACTAGAAATAAACTAGAATTGAACTAAAACTGAACTGTAACTGAAATAGGACATAACTAGAACTAAAACGGAAGTAGAACAGAACTAAAACAGAACTAGAACAGAACTAGAGCTAGCTTAACTAGAACTAAATTAGATCTAACCTAAAACTGAACTAGAACGGAATTTAAACTGAATAATAATTTAGAACTAGAACTGGAAAAGAATAAAACATAATTATGTTATATTATTTGGTTTAGGAGGGTATTTCAAATTCCGTATTACCGGACTTACAATTTTTGTCTTTTCCATATTTTTATAAAAAAATAATATTAAATATGACAGAAATACCCTCCAAAAATTATATAATATGAATATGTGCTTTTCTTTTTTTGGTAATTTACATAAAATTGCTCACTATCTCTCTCTCTCTCTCCTCTCTCTTCCTTTCTCGGCCAGTAAAGTAGAACATTATACTTGTGGCTATTACAGTAGTAAATGAAATGTAAACTTTACATAAAATATTCGTACTTATTTTTTGGATACAAAGTAATTAAAACATTAATTATTACTGAGCCAAACTGAAATGGCAGTTGTTAACAGAAGAGCATATTAAGTAAATGATGCTCCTCACACACTACAAAAACTTGAAATATCAGAAAAAAATAATATTTTAAAAATTCCTTTTTACATAAAATTACTTTTACTCTTAAATAATTTACAAAAAGATAAACTTAATCAATTTACAAAAATTGTTTAAAATCTTATTTAATATTAAATGATTTATTTTGGGCACAAAAAAATCAAAATTTGTTTGCTGGCATAATTCCCTCAAGCTTTTGATTGTTTATGGGCCAAATGAGAAATATGACTTTTATATAGTTTATAAGTGATTTAGAAAAAATAAAATTTACAGCTTCACCAACGCCACCCAACATCATTATCGTTGTATTTGTGGGGGAAATGAATAAATGACTTAAATAATTAAACGTTTATTATGTGTTTGATAGAACAAAACTGCAGTTACAGCAACAACAACAAACTGTATTAGGAAGCAATTACTTTATAAAACATTTGCATAAAATTTTTGTAGCCTATATTTAGGCGTTGGTTGGTTGTTGGTTTCGTTGTATTGCATAAAATAAGGAAAACAACAAAAATATTTATTTTCAAGCATACTTTAGAGAATTCAACATAATAAATTATTGTTGGATTTTCTGTTCTTTCGATTCTCCAAATTTAGCACACGAAAATCAATAGTGTTAAAAACTAAATTTTCTAAAATGGGAGTAGACAGAAATCTCCAAAAGAAAATATATGAAATAATACAATAAAAGATTGTGTTTAAAGTTTAAAGGATTTTTAAGGTTTAGAGAGTATTTTGAAATGAGATCACATGAAATTTGTTGCAAGAAGTGTAGAACTCTATATTAGAATAGCTCCAAAAAATATACAACCCTTTTATACAAATTGATTTTATAGATTTCGCTTTGCTGCGCCCAAAAGTAGGTTAAGTCTTTTCAAAGAAAATACGAAAAATTAATCAGAGTGCAAAAATTTGAAATGCATACACATTTTTTCGTTCTTTATGAAATTTATTACTAAAAATATGAATAAAAGCCAATCTTTTTTTTAATTTAAGAATTAAATTTTATTAATTATTAAAAAATAATAATTATCTCTGACATCTAATTGTTTTTAATCTATTTATTAATCATATTATTTTCTGAAAACCATTTAAATGTTTGCTGAAAAATTTATTTTAATGATATTTTTATTTGAAGTTTAATTAAGCGCCTAAAAATATTCCTTTTTTTAATAAATACCAATAATAGTTATTAAATCTAAAATGTGTCGTGTCTCAATTACATTTACGTCAATATTAATTAAATAAATTTTCTGAAAATCAATAACAATTAAATATTTTGTTGATACTATGAATATTTTGTAATTGTTGATTTCTAAAGGAAAATAATATAATCAAAGTGTCATTACCCGAAAAAAGAAGGAGATATACAATTGTTAAAAAAGTTTGAAACATTAAAATACCTTTTTCATAGGGGACCCTTAATAAAATATTCAAAAGGTCATATAATTATATTAAACTGGGCAGAGATATAATAAAAGTATTTTAATGGAATTAAATTTAACAATGAAAAAATATAAAGGGAATTTTTGCCTTTTTTATAAACAGACGAAATTAAGACTTAATTCTGAGAATTCACTAAAATTAGACTTTGGTACAAAACAAATTTCTCGGAATGAACTAATGTAGTTCCAAGCACTTTAAGACTTTGGACTTTAAAAATTCCTAAATAAAATTAAACTGATAGGTGAATTTTTTCTGATTTTAAGCTTTAGGAAGTTCATTTTTGTTTGGATTTTTAGAAAGTTTATAAGCTTATTGCCCAAGTATTTGGGGTCTAAAAAAATTTTTATCAAATGTTAAGAAAAACAAATTTTAAATCGAAATTCCAAAATTCAAATAAACTTGCGCTTGAATCAAAACCTTAAAAGATCTACTTTTCCATACAAAAATACCCAATAACATGGTTTTTAAAAATTAGAATTTGTTCATTGAAATGTTATCTCCGTTTTAAGGGGCGTCGTTCAGCTTTTTAATTAAGATTTGAAGTTAGTTACTTTATTAATTCTTATTACCCCTCTTTTTACTACTCCTAATTAGATTTGAAAAAATTCCTTTTTAAAGTTATTTTCTCTTTTAACACTAACCTCTGCCTCCTGCAATCATATCTGATTTCAAATATTATTTTAGTACTTCTTAAAATGGCTCTTTATATAAATCAGATTTTCTTAAGTGTCCTTCTTTAATTATAGCAAAAGTAATGTGAATAAAAAAGTGGAATATAAAATCATTAATCCTTTAGAAAAAGTAAAGTAAAAAATTGAAAGAAAGGAAAAATTCACACAAAAATAACAACACGAAACTCTTAGTTATTAAAAAAATGAGTGTGATTAAAGGCAAAATGAGTAAATAAAATAAATGAAATATGATTACGTTCTCAAAAAAATTTTGGCAATTATATTTAATCAGACTAGGAAAACGAAACTTTTTGCAGATTTTTCTCCGAGTTTAATTGAACAAAGAGTTTAAATTTTAAAATGATTTTTATTTAACTGCTCGCAAAAAGAGCAAAAAAATGTATAAAGATTTCAAAAATTAATAACTCGGAAATTAAATTTCTTCCTCATCTCTTCTTGATTATGATCTCGATCACATTTCTTTGTTTATTTTTTAGTATTCGCTAAAGATTTCAAAAAGGAAGATAATCCAAAAATAATGATTATACTCCGAGTTTTTCGTACTTTGATTTAAAGCTTAAGGTCACTAAACATGAATCCACCTCAAATAGGGAGCCAAGAAACAAATGAAAGCAAAATATAATTTTAATAAAAACAAGAACAAATAGAAAAAATCAATAATCACGTAATGACTTTTAAGCAACGAAAAAGAAAAAGGTTTCCATTTCTTTGAATAAAAAAGATCTTGTAATCTTAAAAGGAATACGAATTTTTAATATATTTAAACCAAAACATCTCATTAGAAGTTATTATGTTAATAAGTTAAGGATTAGAATTTTTTTGTGACAAATAAGCAAAATTACTGCTCTTGTTATTTTTATTTTAATTAATTTTGTAACATTTTATTTTTGCCAAAAAAGAAAGTAGCAAATCCACCATAAGTTTTAATTTATTTTCACACTTTTTGTGTGTGTCTGTTTGAGGGTGCGACATATTCTTATTTCTAACTTGTTAGAGGATTTTTATCACTATTTTTTTTTTTTTTTTTTTTGGTTAAGGAAAAAAAGGTGTCAATGTACTCATCACCATCTCCTGCATCATCACCATCATCATCGTCATCTCTTTAATCCTTGTCGTCATCGTCATTGCTCTAGTTTATGAATTTGTAGTGCACTCTTGTAAAACATTGACCTTGTAAGGTTAGTGGCAGTATGTCAGAATTATTGTTTTTTATTTTTTTCTTTTACCATTTTTTATTATAGTTTTTTTTTTCGTTCTATTATTTTTTCATTTTACAATCTCTCACACACAATTAAATTCTTGAAAATATATATATTTTTTATTAAAGAGGATATTTTTTGTTATAGTTATGCAGGATTTTCTATTGTTTAAATGACCTTTTTTGTTGTATAATTTATATATTTTGAAGTGTATTGTTGTCGTCTATTGTTACAAGTATGTAACATTTTATTGTTGTATGACAATAAACATATTTAGGTTATTTACTTAATAATATTATATATACATTTTTTTGTGGAGATAGTTTTATTGTTGTATGTATTTGTTTTTTTTATATGTCTATCATTAGAAGATGATTGTTGTAAAAGTGATTTCCTTGAGTTATGTCATTTATGTGATAAATGTTTGTGTGTTTTTGTAATAGTAATGGTGATTTTCTTTCCCATAGTAAATTAATAGACGAAGTTGTAAAATGGTACAAATGTTTAGTTTTGTAGTTTGTGATAAAAGTAAAAGTTTTATGTGTCGTAAAACTATTTTATATTTTAATTTTCTAAAAGGAAAAAAGTCATGAGAAATTCTTCACAAGGTGAAATGATAAGACCTTTATCAGAAGTATTAATTAAATTGTGAAGGAATAAGTTTGAAAAATGTCACTAATAACTTTTTCAAAAAACTTAAAATTTTTATTTTCGGTGCAAATTTGAACATTTTAATGTTTTATTCTATATAAAAAAGTTATTAGTAAATTTGAGTAAAATATATATAAAAATATAATAGGAGACTATGAACAGATTCTAATTTTTTATTTCAAATAACCAAAAATACCGATTCGAATACCCAAAACTTGTTTCAAACTATGTCTTTTATTAGAATTTGGTCAGTCTGTAGCTATTAAAGGTTTATCTCCTTCTAGATTTTTATAATATATAGAGCAAATATGTATATAAACCTTTTCATTAATTCTTGCTTTGGAATATATTTTTTCTCTTCAAAAAAAACTGAATAAAAAACTTTGAAAATTAACGAAACTGTGATAGGAGAGCTAGCGGGTAAAGTATTTCCCTTAATGCCGTCGGATTTTCCTTACATGTATTTACGTTAATAGGAGAAAATTGTCCCCAAAAAATGTGGTTTTAAGCGAAGAGAAGATCACCACTTTTTCAAAAAGATCACAAAAAAGATATTTTAAAATTTATTTTTCAAAATAATTAAACATTTTATTTGAATTCGCATGTAGATTTTTTTCACAAGAATTGTTTTGGATTTTGTATAGAATTCATACAATATTTAGGAAAGTTGTTCGGACCTAAATTAAAGCTAACAAATTCAAAAAAGTAAAAAGATCCTTTGTGAAAAACAGATTAAAAATTTCTTTATGTCTAAATATCTCCTTAACTATAAGAGACATTCCTCATGATTAAAAGCATTTATTTCTGTAGAGAATTTAAGAACTACCTATAAGTAATTTTTAATCAAATTATTGAAAAAAAATTGGTGAAAAATTTCTGTACTTAAGATGACAGTTTTATGAGATCTACAACTCGTTCGCAGGACCCATTAGAACTTTGTGCTTATGGTTGCATCATTTGTGGAAAAAAATGATATAGAGTGAATTTTGCCACACATCGAAGCGTAAAGGCGCCGATTTCACAGATAAAACCTTCAAAATAGATTCATATTTTCACTTATAAGAACTTAGTTGAAGTAAATATAAAAATGAAGACAGCGACTTCAAAGATAAAAAGCTTTTTAGTTCAGCAGTTCAAAATTGATTCAGATTTCATTTAAAAGAACTTTACTAATTAAAGGATTTAAAATTTTTGAAAAAATATTAATAACAATTGGAATATGTGTCAAATTCGTAAGAGTCTTTTTAAGATATTAAAATTATATGTTGGAATCAATCAGGATAATATTAAAAAGTTTTTTTTTAATCCTGGTAAATAAAAAAATGTTCTTTGAAATTCATCTTAAACATGATTTTTTTTTGAGGGATTTTTCGTATCACATTTTAAGGACATTTATCCAATTGTTTAATGGAAGGATTAAAATTATTTTTTTAAGCATTGTTGATACTGGCATATCCTTTGAAATTTTAAGGTCCATTTAAATGGAAATCTGTTTCGATTATTTTAAAAATGATAATGCAGTTTTTATCTGTGAAGTCTTTAATTTATCTGTATAACGATTTTTCTATCCATTTCTAAACTATTTTTCCTTTATTTCTTATTTTAAATTATTTTTCTTTGATTTTTATTATTCTTTATAAAAATTTCCTTTTTTATTTAATTTTTATTTTCATTCATAAAAAAAATTATAGATTTACTTAACATTTATGAAAATATATCCAAATTGCTTTTTTACGTCTATTTTTCTTGTTATATAAAGAAAAATATTTAAATATTTAAAAACAATTTTTCATAATACAAAAAATATTTCCTTGAAAAACTGATATTTTCATAAAGTTTCTCTTTCCTTCTTCTTCTATTTTCTTGTTATTTCTTTTTTATTATCCATCATATCTTTGATAAAAATCCCTTATGGCATTTTATGTTTTATGAAACATTATCGCAGCAGTTTCATTCATCTTGTAGGTCTTATGCCGCTTAAACATATCAATACCAAATACTAACTGTTATACTATAGATATCTTCTTTTTTCCATTCACATTTTCCCCAAGATATATTTTACTATCCTCCAACACTTCCTACCTCCTGTTCACTCCAATGGCCAAAAGTTTATGAAAAAATGTAAAAAAAACATAAGAAACGACTGACAATGCCTGATGGCATTGAAAGAAATCGAGAAGAGCAGGAAGATGAAAAAGTACAAAAAGAATAGAAAAAAATCTTGTTGAGTCAAAATGAATTGAATGTCTGTATGGTTTTTTTCTTCAATTAAATGTCTTTTTTAAAAATATTGAAAAACTATAACGTTTTCAGTTTGAATACAGCACATGCTGGTTGAAACAACGATATATTGTTATATTTATATATTGTCAATAGAGATTCTATTATATTAATGTTTGTTTGTCTGATGCAGTGGCAAAGCTTTTATTTTTTCTTATTTTTATTAAAACAACTCTCTCTCTCTCCACATAAGTTTTATTGTTTTCCTCTTTTTGTATTTTAAACATTTTTGGTAAATATCAAAACAATAAAGGATAAATAAATATATATTTGTATGTATATGTCTTATTTATTAGAAAACAAAGGAAAATGTTTTTGATGTATATGGGTACTCAGGAGTGAGATCGAAAAATTCTTAATATACATATATGTTGATAAAAATGAAACCATTAAATTACAGGTTCATGTTTTTTATATAATTGAAATTATTTTTACAATTTATAAAAAAATTGTTTTATATCTTTAATCATTAGTGATGAAATTTTAAACCTTCCATTACTGATTTTCTGTCACATTGCGTAAACAGTTAGGCCATCTTCCATTAAAATCTATTACACAATTGGACATCCTTTTTATGGTCTCCAATTTCCCTTCATTGGCCCTATCTCCGGACAGTTTGGAGGATTTGCCTCTCATGATACAAATACCACATTATTGTTATTGTACCACTCAAGGACTTGTTTGCCATAGTGATAGAATGTCAAGTCAGGCCAAAAATAAATGGACACATTATGAAATTTTATGAATAGAAAAAGCATTTTCTTGTAAACATTTCTTGATACAAATTTCGGCATTAATAGAGTGTTTTTAACAAATTTTTGGCTTTATTTACCGCAACTGATTTGAGTTAAAAGTTTTAATGGTAAGAATTTTTCGATCTCAATCCTTATTTTATGTTTTCTCTCTCGTTCTCTATTTAATAAAATATTCCAAACCAATTTGTCAGTTATTTCTTTCTCTTTACATTTTTATTATCTTTGGTTTTGTATCTTGAGTTATATAGAAATATCATTTTTCGTATTTATTCTCATAGAATTCAACAATATTATATAATTCTAAAATAAACTTTTGGCATTGAAGGATTAATATTTGTTAAGTCATTTTCTGCTTTTAAAAATTTCTAATAAAAAACGGACTGAAATAGATATTTCTACAATAATATAGATTCTTTTCTAATTTTGTTATATCCTCAAAAAATCACAAAAGGTATAAAATCTATGATCATTTTGATAAAATATAAGCATTTTTCTTGGAATTACAGCGTGTAATCCAAATATAAATTCAAATTGCTCTCCTTTTTGTTTACGATTTTTTATATTTAAAAATTAGTTTGATAAAAAATTACAATAAAATAATTAACTTGTCTTTCAAAAGTACTTAACTCAAAGTTAAATTCAAACAAAATGTCAAGTACCTGAATCTTATTTTTTGGAGTGCTCGACTTTGAACTTTACAAAATATGTACTTTTAAAAGATTACGAATAATATGAATATTTGATTAGAGAAGCTTAGTTTATTATGGATTCGATAAAAGAAATAAATTTCTTATACAAGTATTTGGTATCTGTGAAATCGTTAAAATTTGAAGATTACAATTTGCAAAAAGAAAAATGTTAGTGACATGTTATTCGATGTCAAACTCTTATGATGAACTTACTTTTTAGTGCATTTGAATTGGCTAGATTTTGAAGTTCATTCGCAAGCCCCTTGATCAGATAGGGAGTATTTAATCCTCCTAATCAACTGGGAAACCCCTTTGCTATAACCATGTTAAATTTTATTAGAATATCGTCAACAGTTCATATGTTACGAAATTATTTTCAAATAAAACATTTTGGAAACACTGTGCCATGAAATTATAGCAAACAAATCGTACCACAGATATTTTGCTTGCTAACTTTTTTCTGAAATAATATTATTTAAATTTTCCGTGAACTAATTGTGTTCAAAAAATACATCTTATCAACTTCTTTTATAATTACTTTGTAATACAAAATTTTGACGTTTGTTTTTGAATTTTTAATTTATAAATATTAATTTTTTATTTAAAATAATATTAACAACTATTTGATTTCATTTCAAAATTTACTGTACTTTATTGTCATTTTAAGCAAAAAAAAATCATTTTGCCATTAAAAGAATTTAATATTATTATTTTTTCATATGTTTTGTGGCATTTATATAATTAATATATTTTAAAATTATTGTTATTGATTGACAGCTTACAGAAAAACGAAAAAACGTCGTAAAATTACATCAATTATATTAATCGTATTTTGTTTATTTTATTTAAATCTTAAATAAAAATAAATTATTCAATTTATATAAAGTAAAAAACATAATAATTGACTAAGTTTTTATAAATAATAACTTATTTTATGTAAAAATATTAACTATCAGAAATTAAATATTAATAAAAATGTTTCCGTAAAATAGGCAACATTTTCTGTATTAAACTTAAGCCTAAAAATAGGCAACAAATTCTTTTAATTTAAATTTTTCATATTTAACATTTTATTTAGATTTTTTAATTCAGATTCTTTTTATAATACCAATTTTCATTCCTCTTCTATATATATATTTATTTTTCGTAAACAAATAAATTTATTTTATGTTTTGTATACCAACATCATTTCTTATAGCAAACATTGTTGTATGTGGTATTTGCTACACAATTCTATAAGGGTATTTAAACAAAAGTAACCACAAATGTACAAGTGTTTGTATCTACCACAAATACTTATACAATTCATTGCTTCTAGAAGTTCTAAACCAAAAAAAAAAAAAAAGAGTTTTTTTCCTTCTGTCCTTCTTCTGAATAAAATGAAATTAGAGTTAAGATCATATTGTAGCTATAACCCAATATAATGTATATGTATAATTTCTCATACATATAAACAGTGTTTACTGACGCATATTCCTTTTTGCTGGTGTGATAAAGTGTATATGTGTATATATACTTTTTGTATTTGTCACTATGTGAATGTATAAAAGTATATGTGATTACTTGCGTGTGTTGTTAAAACATTTGTGACAAGTTCATTTTGTGTCAAGCGGAATGTCAATGTAAATACTATTGTGAAATTTATATCACAGATTTACAATGTTAGCCTGGTCATATAGTATATATGTATATGTAGAACAATCACAGTCATCATTAATTTTTTGAAAAAAGGGGAGAAATCGATTCGATATTTAAATATGGTGTGTTTTTGTTAACGTGTCTAGGCAATTGATTAGACGTTAGAGTAAACTAAAGACTACTCCATTAATTTGTCTTTTAACTGTACCACAAACTGTTTATATTCTGCCCCAACAACTAGTCTTTAGTCTGCCTCATAGTCTAGACTATAGTCGGTCCCTAAAACTAGACATTAGTCTGCCTCATAGTCTAGACTGTAGTTAGTCTGTCCCATACTGTGTCTTTTCATCAACTCCACCAAACTTATATTTTCCTCACAGATTGCAATATTATCTGTCCTACAGACTAACATTTATTCTACCGTAAAAACTATAGTCTGTCACATAAACTACACTACTGTCTGCACTATAGACTAATCTTTAATGTCCCATACTCTAAAAATTGAACTATTGTCTACTTCAGAAACTAAACTTTTACCTATTACACAGACTAGGCGATTGTGTGCCACATAGACTATATTATATTTTGCTTGGGATATTAATATTTTATTTTCTCCACAAACTAAACCATAGTTTGCCTCACAGACAGACCATTGTCTGACTTACAGACCAGACTATTCTCTGTCACGTAAACTATTCTGTAGTCTAGCCCACGGACTTATTATCAGCATAATAGACCAGACTTTGTTTATCCCCTAGACTAGTCAGACCGATAAATTCCATTACTATTATGAAATATTTTCTTTTAATTTTAAACTTTTTTAATGGAAAAGAACTTCCTCCCTCCCCAATAATATTGTAAAACACTTTATTTCCTGTACATTTTTTTAGTTTTTAAATTTTTATCTACAGTAAGTCTTGTTATGTCACCATCAATGTTCGCTACCAGTACCTTCCTTTTTTGTCCCCCTCTCTTGATCAAAAAAAAATATATATTTTTTCCATTCAAATGTCTATATTCTACAACGAAGAGAACGCGTTTTTACCCACCAGGTTTTACATTCTTTTGGAATCTCAATTTGTTTTTTCTTTTATACTCCATTTTGATGCAAGTGTTGTACATGTGTTGTTTTGTGATTTGTTAACAATTTTATGTTTTTTTCTGAATGTTGCAATAACAGGAAACATGGTTGAAAAGTAATCGAAAAAGGTTTGATGTGGAATTTTATTGTAACAATTTTTCCTATGACATGTTTCTTTGTGAACTATAAGAATGTATTGAAAATCTTTTTTTCCCAGTTGCCAAAGAGTAAATTGTTGTTAGTGTAAAAATGCATTTGTTGAATGTAGTTGTTTTTAGATTGTTTTTGAAGTAACTATAGCAAATACCTTAGAACAACATAAAAATACATCCTGTTTCCGTTTAATATCGATACTTTATAGAAATTGAAAAAAGAAACGGAATATTACTCATACCCTCTACATTAGATAAGGGGAGTGGTTTTAGTTCATAATGCATATGATGTAAAACTGTTTGTTTGTAAAATATTTTCATAAATCTAAAAAGCCGTTTTTAGCGCGATTTTATATTGTAAATTTTTATTGTCGTATATATTCACATACACACTCAAAACTACACTTTTAACAATCGCCGCAACACAAACACATACACTCAAAATTACAACGACCTTTATATCCTGTTTAAAAAGGATTTTGTTAAGCTCTATTGTTGTTGTTTTTAAAAAATAGTTTTACATTAATACCATTACGATTACAACAACTTGAAGTAGCTGCTACAGCTGCAACAGCAAAATAGCAACTAATATTATAGTTTTATTATCAAACTCAAGTGTTTTACATGTATGCTCTCATACATGTATTTGGGTTTATGTTTGTTTGTAGGAGTGTTACGCTATACAACATCAGCAGTAATAATATTTATGTTTCTATATAAACTATTTTATTTATGCCAATATTTCCTTTAGTATTCTCTCTATCATGACCATTTTATTTTAACCGTCATATTTGTTTTATACCCACATACAGATACTACTACTCTTTACATATACATTTATCTAAAAAGCTTATTTTAAATGTTAAGAGCTTAAAGTTGAAAGTGTTTTAGTGTATTATACTCTCGGGTCTCTTATGTATTTTATACGTTTTTATGTGGTTGAATTGCATTCAATATTTAATTTAACTGCATCTATTGAATAATTATATGTGTAGTTGTGGTATTTTATGTGGTAAATTTTGATCGCTATAATGAATTATTTTTTGTGTGTGTGTGTGTTCTTTTTTATTTATTTTTTTATGGGGAAATCCTATTAAAGGGAATCAAATATCAAGGGTTTTTAAAGGTAGAATTTTATTATAATTTCTTATGTTTTATTTAAAAATTATTATTTTATTATTAGGTATAATTAATATAACGTATACGCCCCGCAATCATAAAGAAAGATATAAATTATAAATAATACTAAGGTGTTCCCGACGTTTGCCATATATAATAGAGCATAATGGGCCTACAGTAGTTAACATTGAAACGTATGAGTGATTTATGTTATAAATAGCAAATGTTGTTTTTAGGACAAGTAATCATATAAAAAAATCAAAACTGTTATTTATCTCATAAACTAAACAACAGTCTGCTCCATAGGGTACAGATGAATTCATAAACTTTAATTTGCTCTATAAGCTAGTCTACAGTATGTTCGACTGTAAGATAATAATATTCCAGTTTGTTCTATATAGTGTGCTCGGCTTCACGTGGCATCCCACCATCCAGTTCTTTTGGGGACCTTTTTCGTTTCACTAAGATTGTAACTGATATTGTATAATAATTCCTTGAAGAGAAAAAAAACTTGATTACTTTTGGCTTTTAATGTTTTAAATATATTGAGGTTTCCTTAACAAAATCATAACTTTGAGGCACATTCCAATGGACATAAAGAAATGCAATTCAGACAAATATTTCATTATAATAATTTATTAAATATTAAAATTATTTAAAATAATATGAATTTTTATTTCCTAAAAATAACTTAATAACCTCTAGTACTATTTAGTACATTTAAGAAAACAAAACACATAAATTCGTAAATAAATATTACTTATACACATACACATGTATTTGAATTTATGTATATTTACATAATTTTGTATAAAAAAATACATGCATATGTATAAGTCAAGTACAAATATACGTGTTTGAAAAAAAAGAATTCAAATAATTTTTGGCAATATTTTTTTTAATAGATTTACACACACACTGTCACTATTCTATCAATTCAATGGTGGTATTTATGTAATTGTTAAATATGTTTTATTGTGATTTTTTTTTGTAAAATGTGTGCATATGAAAGTGTGTACAACTTTTTTTATTTAAAATGCCTAAAAATTTATTTCTTGGATTTAAGCCAAATGCCATGTTCCAAATATTTTCGGTAGCGAGTAAAAGAAAAAATACCCATACACTTTTATATAAAAACCAATACAAAGGAAACAAATAAAACAAGTAAAAATGTTATAATCAGCAATGCCGAATTTTCACTACCCTACACTCCAAATTCGTGTGAAGTAAATATGTTATGTTTTGTACATACACATGTACACAAACGTATACATTATATAAAGGTTTTTCTTATATATAACAGGAACATAAAATGAGTCATAAATTTAGTTATATTTTAAGCTATAACTTATTTTGAACCGATTTCGACCATTTTTGGAATGTTAATGAAGTTCACATGTGTTAATATTATGGCAAAATTTCATTCTAATTTATGGGCTTATAATTGAAAATTTTAAGAAAGATTTTTACTTGAACCTAGACATTGCTTGAGATATCGCTCTATATCCTTTTATAAACTGAACCAATTTTTAAATAGAATAGTTCTTAGGACTAAAACAAATACCTTGACCAAAATTCATTGAGCTCTGTATGCTGATTAGTTCTTGACAAAGTTAACAGTATCCTTTTCACCACTTGTGGTTGTGAAGGGTATAAAAATACTTATACGATTACATATATATATATATATATATATATATATATATATATATATATATATATATATATATATATATATATATATATATATATATATATATATATATATATATATATATATATATATATATATATATATATATATATATATATATATATATATATATATATATGTAATTTTACACAGATTTTTATTTAAATTTATGTTTTATCTCACACTCAAAAAAAAAAAAAAAAAAAAAAAAAAACTGCATTATCAAACCAAAAATAACACCAGCAAATGTAATGGAAAGTTAACCATGAATTTAAAAACAAAAAAAGTGATAAAATAAAAACTAAAGATTTATTCATTTTTAATGATTTTTTATGTGTTTTTAATTTTTTTCCTTTAAAATTTCCTGTGTTTTTTGTAGTATGAATCATATCATAATATAAATAACAATCATAACAAGAAATTTATATAAAATTTTATTAAATTTATTTAAAAAAAATGAACAAAATAAAACTTCAATTAATGTAAAAAAAGAAATAAAAACAATGCAAACAGATTTTAAATTTAAATCAATTATACAATATACGTAAAAATAACACATCAATCATATTTTGGTTTGCATCATCTGAGTGGTTATTAATACAAACAACAACAAAAATTATATATAAAAAACTATCGTTATAAGAGGCTGAAAACGAGAAATAAATCCTTCAACATGTTGGGTTGCATTTATCAGTTATGGGATTGGTAAGTTTGGGTGTTTGTTTTTTCTTCTGAAATCTGTTCTTTTTTTGGTTATTAACAAAAAATAATCTACTTTAATAACAAACATGTTGTTTTAATATCAAAATTGATGTTTCTGCAAAATATTTATCTCTTTGAACAGATATGTTCCGTAAAAGGCACGTAATGAGGTTAATGAAAAAGTGATTCTCGTTAGTCCTTAAAATTTGTTGATTTTAAATAAGTTAAGATTGAATTAAAGTTAAAAAATACTTCAATAATCTAGTATCTACATTAAACTACAGTTTTTCCCCAAAGGTTATACTAAAGTATGCTTCAGGACTATAAACTGGATTATAGTCGACCTTATTTACTACACAATACTAAACAACAGTTTCCTCAATAGACTGTATTAAAGATCATAAACTATTTTTTAGTCTGCCTCGTAAACTGGGTTTAAAAATTTTAAATTTAAAAAATAATTTTATAAAATTTACACAAATAAATTATGTATTATTTTGATCATGCATGCATGGTATTTTGATCATATTTGGAATAATTAAGATTTATAAATATAGAATATACAAGGAGGTTTGGATCATAAGATACATTTTATTCTGAAAATTTAATTTTGTAGTAAAAAATTATATTGTGTAGTGAAATTATTATTTTTATTGAATAATAATACATAATACAAAATGAAGTTTTTTTATGGAAAATCAATTTTTTAATTGAAAGTTTATATTTTTTATTGTGAAATTTTTAGTTAAAAAATTTATTTTTCTTTTAATCAAAAATGATAGTTTTAGTAAAGAATAAAAATTTTTAAGTTAGAAATGCAATTTTTTAGTGAAAAATGAAATTTCTAGTGAAAAATTTTATTTTTAATGAAAAAAAATTTTTTATGAAATATAAATTTAATGAACAATGCAGTTTTTAGTGAAAATTCAATTTATAAAAACATTGAAAGTCCAATTTTTAGTGAAAAATGCAATGCAATAATGAACATTGAAATGTTTAGTAAAAAGTTTAAATTTTAATAAAAAAATCAACTTTTCGTTAAAATTAAATTTTGCGTAAAAATTTTCGTGAATATTAAATTTTTCGTAAAAAATCAAAATTCAATTACACGTGAAAAATTAAATTTTTTCGTGAAAATTCAAAATTCCATTTTTCTTGAAAAATGCAATTTTTCGTAGAAAATACAATTCTTAGTGAAAAATTAAATTTTTAGTGAAAAATGCAATTTTTCGTGAAAAAATAAATTTTTAATGAAAAATGTAATTAGTTAGTTATTTTTAGTATAAAGTAACATTTTTTGTTAAAAATGCAATTATTAGTGAAAATTAAATTTGTCGTTAAAATTTTCCTGAAAAATCAATTTTAATGAAAAATCCAATTTTTCGTGAAAATTAAAAATTCATTTTTTCATAAAAAATTCAATTTTTCGCGAAAACTGCAATTCTTAGTGCAAATAAATTTTTTAGTGAAAAATGCTTTTTTATTAAAAATTTATTTTAAGTGCAAAATGTAATTCTTAGAGAATCATCCAATTTGTAGCAAAAAACAATAAAGATTAATTTTTTGGCGAAGAATTCATTTAATAGAATTTTTAAAATTTGAGTGATAAAATGCACACCTAAAGTTATAAAATCTACGACATACATATTATTCAACAATTTAGTTCTTATAAACTAAATATCACCTAAATTCTATTTTACAGCTTTTCACAAATTTTTTGACTATTTTATAAAACAAAAGAAACTAAAACACATTGTTGCATCATCGTTTTATGTTTTTATTAAATATGTACGTACATACATGCACACATACAAAGATATGTGCAACGACACATTTTGCCACATGTGCATATCTTATACATTTTTGGTGCTATTTCACATGTTACTATTATTTTGATGCTGACCAAGCGACTTTTCCATAACACTGAAAAATAATAAAAAAGAGGGTCGTCTATTCATTGATTCGTACATGGCTTTTGTCCGTATTTAATCAATTAAAAGCAATTATATACTGTGACGGTTTTTAGTACATAAACTTATACGTTCGTATGTATATATTTGAGGTTAGAAACTTTTGTGTTTGGTTTTGTTATTTTTTACCTTGTCGGAGGAATGTTGTTGATAACAAATATGCAGCAGGTTTAGAAATTTGTTGCAACTCAGTAACTTTGGAATTGAGGTATAATATGGATTAAAAAGGCAAAATGTTTAAGCTAAAAATGACAACATTTAAACATTTGACAAATTTTGTGTGTAATTAGGTTTTGTACAGAGGACTGATAACAGTTTTATTATTACTATTATTATTGTATAACTAAAAATTAATTTATACTTTCAACATTTCTAAAGTATCCCACTGTATCAGCTAAATATAAATATAAAAAAACTTAATTACTACATTATCATTGTATCTAATTGGAAAATGTATGTCTACATACAAATGACTAATTAAAACATCTTTTTTTATTGTAATTGTAGGTTGGAAGCGCCACCGCTTTTTAATGCGGGCACAATGGACGCAAAAAAGTTGCAGCAATTACAACAAGCACAACATTTACAAAAGAAGATACCATTAGCGTATCAAACGAATATTGCTGACTATCGTACGACAACACATTCACCAGTCTTCCAACAGCAGCAGCATGGTAACTATCATTTGGGACATGTAGCTGCCGCCCATCAACAACAATATCAACAAAGTCCGACAACAACGTCATCATCAGGACCACTAACTCCAATTGATATACAACCACATGCCAGTAAATTACTGTTAAAGCATCAATTACAAAGCTCTGGGAGTGGTGGTAGTTCAGCCCATAGTTCGCCATATCATCAGCCATCCACCTCATCGGGTTATCCTACTAGTAGTACGGGTGGTACGGGTGGCACAGACCAACTATATCAGTCGCCAACAGAAAGAACATATTTAGCGGCAGCTGGTCGCATTAATTCTGCCCATAATCAGGCTACAAATTTACAAATACAATATCAACAGTTGCAACAGGCTAAATTACAAGCACAATTGGCAACACAAAATGAGGCAGCTCAAAACCAACAGAGACAATTTGCTTTACGACAAATGATAAATCCTCCAGTGCCACAGGGTCATTATCATATGAGTCAATCATCAAGTATGATGTCTACTATGACACAGCAACAACAACAACAACAACAGCAGCAACTACAACAACAAACGAATCAATCACATCAGCAGCAACAGCAACAACAACAGCAGCAACAAAGAGCTCCTCCTTCATCATTAAATTTAACAAATCAATTTCAGCCAGCTTCTGGACCATTAAAAGTAACTCAACAAAATGCCCACAAATCTGCTCAACATTATCATCAACAACAACAGCAGCAACAACAACAACAACAGCAGCAACAAGAACAAATTTATGGACAACATCAGCATCAACAATTACAAATGCAATTGCATCATCAACAGCAATTGCAACAACAGCATCATCATGCTTTACAACAACGTTCTAAATCGGATTTACAAACACCACAAAGTAGTGATCAAAGTCCAATTTATATACAACAAAATCATCCTGGTCATGTTGTCAATCAGGCAGTACAAACACAAATCTCAACTGTAGCAAAAACTTCATCGAATCCACCTCTAATGACTAAAACTCCCAGTTCAGAGGAATCTTCTTCGGCTTCAGTCAAGAGTCCATCTCATGCACCTCTGGATCGTAAAAAATCGGGTGGTGGTTCCGCATCAAATTCACAGGCTTTGAAATCACCTATTACCAAACGACCGCCCAATTCTCCTGTAACCATATCGGGTTGGTTGTACAAGCAAGGATCAGATGGTCTAAAAGTTTGGCGTAAAAGATGGTTTGTTTTAGCAGAATATTGTCTTTACTATTATAAGGGACCAGAAGAGGAAAAAGTTTTAGGTTCTATACTATTACCATCGTACAAGGTATCGGCCTGCTTGCCAGAAGATAAAATTTATCGCAAATATGCCTTTAAGTGTGAGCATCAAAATATGAGAACTTATTGGTTGGCCGCTGAAAATGCAGAATCAATGGTGCAATGGGTTAGAGCTTTAAGTGCGGCAACCATGATGCAAGCTCCCAGCAGTGCTGGTGAATCTTCAGAGCATCCAAGTGGATCTTCTTCACAAAATCATAGTGGTGAAAATTCTGATTCTGGTATACATACCCTACAATCGCAACAAAGTAAAATGTCGGGTCAAGGACAAGTAACACCAGCCTCAGATAATGGTGGTGTAACAACATCTAGTAGTAGTGGTGCTGGAGGAAGTGGTCAGCCTTTATATGCTAATGCTCCTCCCAAACCCAGACGTATAACTGATGGTGGTTATTCTTCGCCTAGTCCTGAACATTCCATGGATAATGAAGGCATGCGTCAGCATCAATTACATCTTCAACAACAGCAACAACAACAGCAAACTAGTCGTAGATCAGGTATAATGTCTCCCACTTTACAACAAATGCAACAGTACCAACAGCAGCAACAACAATCAAGATCCCAACATCATGCTATATATGATACACGTACGGGTAATGTTTCCTCAGCCATGAGAATACCCCAACAACAACAATCCAACTATCCCATAGATACCTTAGAATCACAATATCAACAACAACTAAATCTTAGCCCAGATGATTACCCACAATCTCCAACAGCCCAATATATGGATGCTCAAATGGAGCAGCAAATTATGCAATTGCAACAACAGCGTGTGGCTGTCGATGATATTTACGGTGAACGTGAATTATACATGCAACGTCTTATACAGCAACGTTATCCTCCTCATATGGCTGCATACGTTTCTGCAGCCGAACGACGTACTCCCGATGCTTATGGTCGTTCAAAAAATCGTGTTTTCTCTGATTATGAAGATATTTATAATTTAACTGGTGGCACTGGTGGTGCAATATCAGCTCAGGAAGCTTTAATGCAAGAAGCAGCCAGTTATCGTCGTCCCCTCTCGCCACCCAGTTATGAGGGCAATAAACATGTACCTTCCGCTATGACAGCACGTTATACACCCAATCATTTGGAGGTGAGTGGAATACGATTTAAATTTTTATATTAAATTTTTATTTACTGTGGATTTCCTCTTTTTACTATAAAAACTTTTGTTGCTTTAACAAAAGTTTCCCAAAACATTAAGTCTCTGATTATCTTTAAGGGCTGTTAAACATTTTCCTATAACTTTTTCTATTCTATTTTGGCTAATGTGCCAGACATTACCGAATTATATAGCACTGTTTGTCTTTATTAAATCAGGTTCATAGGGTTATTTCAAATCCTAACATTTGCTCTTAACTAATACATATGTATGTATTTTAAATGATTTTTATATATATAACATTATGTTTGTGTGTATTATTTTTAAATCCTTCATGTAATATTTCTTTTGTAAAATAGTCCCACATGAAATTGAGTTTGGTGTATTTTTGTAAAATGAATAAAACAAAGTTTCAGAGATGGAAACTTTGAGATAAAATTTTAGAAATTTATTATTTCATTATATTTAAATCTTAATAATTAACTTCCATATTAAAATTGCAGATGTTTAATTCGGAAGTAGATCTGTTAAATTTATTGCAGACTAGAAAATAAAAACTTTTCACGGATTAATTCAAAATTTTAATTTTTAGAATTATGTAAAGAAAAAGTGGAAAAGGAAAGTTTAGTTAAAAAAACTTATTTTACTTCAATAAAATTATAAAAATCTAAACTGATAAAAATTTTAAAAATCAGATCCACTTATCTGAGCAAATTTTTTTTATATTTCATTGAATATTTTATAATCCCAACAAAAGTCTTACCAATAATTCAAGAAATCCTTATTTTAAACAGTCTTTAGAAATTCCATTTTTGATCTATTAAATTCTCCTACCATAAGAGAATTATACATTTATGCAGATTCTTAGCTTCTAAAGACTGGCATGTATCCAATTGAGTACTAAGTTCATTTTTTCTCTCTCCAACATATGGAGTGAAGTCGAAACTTTGTTCTGTCACTTTGTTCTAACTGGTCTCCGTTTAAAATCTATCACACTTTTTTGTGCTCTTCAATTTTCTTTAAACACTCTCCACAATATGTAGATTTGGGCATGACATCTTTTTGTGCTCTTCAATTTCCTTTTAACATTATCCACTGGCCTTAGATCCGGGCAGTTTGAAAAATTTGTCTCCTTGGTACAAATACCAAGTTATTGTCCTTGTACCACTCAAGAGCTTGCATGCCATATAACAGGATGCCAAATCTGGCAAAAAATAAGTGAACATTTCTTGATGTAAATTTCCATATTCATAGAGACCATTGTAACAAATGATTGCTTTCTTTAGCCGCAACTGCATATTGTTTGTCATACCAAGAACATTTAGGGAAATTTTGACAGTTTTTGCATCTTAAACTTTTCTGCAACATTCCCTCGATTATTAGCAACAAAAAATGTTGACCAGGTAGTTACGAAAAATCTATCAGAACATTCTTTTCATTATCCATTATGTAGTAAGAATAATTCGTTTATTAAGCGTGACTTCAATTTCTGTGCTCTATTTGGCCTTTAAATTTTAGGCAGCGTTCTTGTCAGAAACTTTTCAAACTTTGTTTATTTATAAAACTACATTAAATTTAACTTTTCGTACCAAATAGCTTACTGGACTGCTTTCATATCATGTGTTGAGAGCTATTTTGAAAATGCTTTCTATTTTTTTGCTTTAGAAACATCCTTTTACCAGAACCAGGATTTTTGTAGGACTAAGTAGACTTTTGTTGACAATTTTCTGATCACTAATATTAATCAGATTCATTGACATTAAATATGTTTTACAAAGCTACCTATGAGCACTTATCCTATAAGGCTTGAATGAAAATCTAATGAAAATCTAAATGAATTTAGGTATTACCGCCTGTCATGTGTTCAAAGTTATTTTCAGAAGTCAACTCGAAAATTCTACGAAAGAATATTTGCAATTTTTTATTTTTATATAAAAAATAATTCGAGATTTAAAAAAAAAAGCATTTCTTGCATGTTATCCAATTTTTGGTTATTACCTTAAACTGATCATTGTTAAGCACACAATTGATATTGGATGATATTGTTACCAAGAAATTAAACATTTAGAATATTAAGTTCTACATCTCTGTGCTGCATGTGTGTGTATAAATCTTTGTATTTGTGTTAAGAAAGCTTGAAAGAAAAATGCAACCTACAGTGTTTTTTCCTCTTTTCATTTTCGGTATAGTACCGTATTACAAATTCACACACACATAACATATTCAGTAGTGCATACAAACACATTTACTAAAAAATAAAGAAGTGTAAAAATATACAACAATAAAGATGGAGAAAGAATAGAAAAAATAACACCGAATAAGTTGTATTTTGCAATACAAAAATACAAGAAGAAAAAAGTCATCATGTGTACTATACCTGCAGGAAATGGGTCGTGTCATATGCGTGCTACCAAAAGATTTAAATAAATTTTGAAGTAGAGAAATTCTAAAAAAAATTCTAAGCCAAGAACTCCCTCAGAGGTATAGCGAAGGTTTACAATTTAAATTTAATAAAAAATAACAATACATATATTAAATTATAAAATATGAATACTAAACTTAATTTAAATATATTTTTTTAATTTTTATTTAGACATATTTTTTGTCATCGCAGAACAGTATCTATCTCTTCTTTCTCCCTTTGTAATCATAGAAATTGCCTTTGGAAAAAAGGATTTTTGTTTATTTTTTATTTCTATATGTTTAATTTAGCTTCAGGTATTTTTTTTTTTTTTTTTGTTTTGTATTTGTTCCTTTTTTATTTTTTATTCATTAAAATATAGTTTTCGTTTTTAATAACAGAAAAACTCTATTGTGCCTTAAAGTGCCACTAACTTAGCAACAAAATTTTTCTTAACATTCCATTTTTATATTCTCTTTATGTTTCATTTCAAGGAGAAGAATGAAAGTGGACATTTGCTACAAAATATTTACAATGTTTTTAACTATATACATTTATTTATATATGTGTATGTATTCGTTGTAGTAAATGACATAGTTTTTTTTATCGAGCAATAGTGCAAAAATAAAATTTATGTGTTATAAGATTTCTTAGGAAAAAAGTATATAGAACTTTTAGGAACAATTGTGAAATAGATATTAAATGAAAACTGTTAAAAAATATTAGATTTGAAAGTTTTTATATCCTTCAATACCAGCAGAAAATTGTAAGGAGTATTAAATTTGTCTTATAGTGTGTGAAAAGAGTTTCGCCTATGACCCCACATAGTATATGTAAAGCATCTTGCATATCAGAGACGATTGAGCTGTGACTGTTACATCTGCTCTATTGTTGCTGCTTACACATCGGAACAAATATTCTGAGATCAATGAAAATTTTGCAAATTGACACGTTTGCTATTTACAACCAGCAAAATTAATTTAGTAAATAAGAAGTAATAGACCGATATCTCAATTAATCTCAAAATTAAATTGGGAAAATTTTACAAACTGTCCGATGAAACACGAATGCATTTAAACAAAATTGGACCGTCCAAATGAACTGAACAACTGAAATTATAGAATTCATAGAATTTAAGTGTATCACGTAGACCGAACTTTTTGAAATTTTGGTCCATTACAAAATCTATTGGATCCAAAATGTATAAGAAATTGTTCACATTTTTAACTTTTATCCACTTAAAAGCCTATTCAGTGAGGATTTTGGTATGTGAGCTAACTGTTATATTGGACAGTGAGGCAGAATCAATATTTTTGAAAATAAATCTATAACTTTTGATGGACTGGATGGATTTTAATGAAAATTAACATAATGATAGCAGAGTCGTGTGGAATTGTAATTTGGCAGGAACATTTAATTTTTTCAAACGTGTTTTAATGCCTTATAGACCTTGATGAGACTTTTAGAAATATGCTCCATATAAAGAATCACTCCATATTCCATATATAGAATCAGTTTTTTAATCTATTCGAAAGTCTATTCCCCTATTGAAAATCTATGTTCTAAAAGGCGAAAGTATGTTAAAATTTTCTGCACAAATGCATAAAATCGTATACATGATACTGTAGGATTAAAAAATATGTAATATAAAGGTAACTTCAAAACCTTGGGAGCCCGTGCACAATAAATATAAAGGGTGTCCTGTTAAGAATGCTGAATGTCTAAGCAGAACCACCAAATTTTTACTTAAGTTACGCAAGAAAATCAAGTTTAAATGTGATTCCTAATAAACATTGTGAGTTTTAGTTGGACACTCTTCACAAAGATTGTTCATATAATTATATATGTATATGCATATTAAATTTAAAACACTTAATATATTTAAAATATGCATTAAATTTAAATTAGATTTTAAGCTTACGATTACTCTTCTACCTAAATAAATTTAAAACCCCTTAATCAATGATTAATTCTATCCGTTTTTAAAAACTTTCAAATTAACAAAAATATTTAAAAATATAAAAATGTTAATTAAAATTTCTTTTTGTGTTTTGAAATCTTACGTATCCCTCTATTATATGATCATATATCCTTCTAGGATATGTGACCATTTTTGTATCGTAAAATTATTTTCCCTTTTTTCTTACAAATACAAAATTACATGTATCTTACGTTTATGTACTTGTGTGTGTACCTTTATAAATATCTATGCATGCAGTTGAGCAATTAATTGAAATTCTAAAATTGTCCATTCATACCAACACAAACACATATACACATGTTATGTAAACACACAAAAAATGTGGTAATAAAGTAGATTTTTTTCTGAATAGTTTGTAGTTATCTGAAGGAAAAGAAAACATACTCACGTTATAGAAGTTAATAAAGATGGACATGATAAATGAGTCGTCGGGGAGTGTTTTAACAGCAGATTAAAAGGACTTGAAAATCTTTTAAAGATTTTTTCTATTGAAGAGGTCAAAAAAGAAAACATAGTAATTCATTGTAAGAGAACATTTCATTATGTATATAATAGAGGTCCAGTTTATGTAGATGGAAAATAAAGTATTCATGTACCCAATTAAAAGGAGAATTTACTTCATGTTATAGATTTTGTCTCTGGCTTGTTATCGATAAAGAACAGTTATGCAAAGGTTTTTAATATGTCGAATTAAAAATAAGAGACTTTTCATTAAATCTATTAATCGGGACCAAAAACTTTGAAATTATGTTTTAATTTAAATTTATTTTCAATTTGCAACAATGTTGAAAAATTTTGCAGTATTTAGTATTAAATAAAAATTAGCTAAATTTAACTTGAGATGCCTTAGTTAAGGTTAGGTTTCAAGATAACATCTGTGAACAGTTTGGGGTTGAAGACTTTTAAAAGAATATTTAAGTAGAATATCACTTGTAAATAGAATTCCCAAAAAACTGAAAATTTACCACTTTTGTTGTTGTTAGAATTAAAAAAAACACTTATCTTGTGAAAAAATCCGAAATTCCAATCTTTGTGGTTTTAGAACTATTTTTTCAAAAGTGATAAATTTCACCATATAAATGCTGTTACATTTTTTAAAATCATCCAAAACCACCACAACATGGTCATTCCGTTTGAAATTTAGTTTGTAAGGAATCATCCTATCTTGCAGCAAACTGTGACCTCAGTCGATTTAGCTAAGTTCGTCTGCTTGTTATTGGCACGCTCACATCAACAAAAATTGACAGATCGTAATGAAATTTGGCTTTAGTGTTTTTTTTCTGAGAAGTTTCCCATTTTAAGCCAGCAAAATTGGTTCAGCAGACAAACAGTTATAGGCCGATATTTGAGAAAACTTACTAAAACTGTAAAATTTGAACGGTTTGTTCAATTTTCATAATATTTGGCAGGCTGATTGCCTTTAGCGTTACGCACTATAAATTTTTTAATATATCGGAAACTGTTAAAATTAGTTTCTTAAAGTCCTACAAAGTTTTGTCTTCGAGGTGGGATCATTACTCCTCCAAAATAACTTGAAAACACCTGAGCTTTAATCATGCACAATTAAATAAAGAGATATACAACGACTTTAAATATTCAAACGTATTTAAAACAAGTCATATTGGAACCTCTGTGTGATCGGTTTGATCATTATATAAAAAAAAATTTGTCTATTATAAATGTCTAAAGTAATTAAAATCTTTTATTATTAATTGTAAAAATATATGTTAACTTTAACCAATAGAAATCTTTAAAAAATGTTTAAAAACAAAGAAAATTAGCAACAGTTTGACACTTTGTTGCCGTCTCTCAAAAAAAGAAAAAAAATTATCTAGCAACAATGTTGCTTTCATTTATAATTAGAACTTTAGACCAGAAAGAAACTAAAAGAAAAAGTGACATCAATTTGTTATTTAAAGGGTTTACTTCTCCTTCTTGTTTTATTTGACTCTTCACAACCAAGTTTTTGTGTACATTTTTTCTTAACATTTTAGTTTTATAAATCTATATGTATGTATTTGTATCTATATACATATAAAGGCCCCATTTAGTGAACGATGCACAAACATATTCGTTGTTGGTTATTTGTATAAAAGACTTTTTACAGACATGAGTTGAACTTTTAATTAGACATTTTAGTGTGTTAGTAGTAGCAACGGCTTAAAAGGAAAATTTACATTCATTCTTAACGCAACAACAACAACCAAAATATACAAACACACACACACACAACTAAAACAAAATAAACAAGTTATAAAAAAAGTAACAACAACAGCTTGCAGTTACAAACAACTTTCATTTGATAGATGAAAGTAGCAGGTATGACATTATAAAAAATACTGCCACTATTACATAGTACACATATACAATGAAACCTAAACTAACACCAACCCAATCATCCTTTTAACAACCCCCCTCCCCCCTCAATGAAACACTATAAATGTTGAATATAAAGTGCAACCTACATTTTTAATAATCAACAACAACACCATCACATAAAAATAACAACAAATTCATCTGTAGCAACATACAACATAACTAAATGCTGCAACAAAGTTTTTTTATTCGCTATTCTATACCACTATTACAACAACACTCACAAACTAAGGTACATCGTTAGATTTAAATTTTATATACCCTCACCTATACAGATGCAAAACAAAATAAATATTTTATATTACATATACATACATATAGAAGTGTAATGGAGTGTAGGTGTATTATAAACTCCCACAATCTTACGTGTAAATTTCTATCACGTGTACAATTTTGTTTTTGCTATTTCCACAGTACGTGCTCTTATTGTAGCATTGTGGTACTTATACTCTAAAGGATTTTTCGTGTTAGTATTTGTGTGGAGAGTTGTTAACACATGAAATGAAGATTTCAGTTCTATTTTTCTTGTTAAATGAATTTATTGTTTTTAGGTTAAAAGAAATGGAAAAAGTGTATTTCTATTAAATGGAAAAAAATTACACGTTTAGATTTTATGTAGAAATGTCTTTTGTGAAAATGTTTAAATCTTGAAAATCTGTGAGATAAGATATTAATTACAATTAAAATTTGTTAGTTTTAATTGGAAAATTATAAAGTAGAAAATTTCATCGATTTTGTTTTTACTCAAAATCCCTGTCATAAAATAATCCATTTCTTATGATTTTTTCAAATTATTATATTAATCACAGGAATATTTTTTATTTTTGGTACGTATGATGATGCAACAAAAAAATTTATTTATCCATAAAAATTCATTTTTTTAATAATTCCATGTTATTTTCCATTCCAAAATTTTTTTACTAAAATCACTTTTCTTTAAAATTCATATTTCAAACTTTTATTAAACATAATATTTTTTTGCAATTTGAATAATGCAACCAGAAATTTAATTTTTCATTCAAATCATTATAACTTTAAAAAATGCATTTTTCATAACAAAATTCCTCAAATTCAATTTTTATTAAAAAAAAAAAAAAAAAAAAAAAAAAAAAAATTAACCAAAAAGGTCAGATTTTTCATTTCATTTTAACCAAAATAAATTATTAAACTTAAATTTATAATTTTAACCAAAATAAATTATTATTAAAACTGTAATCTTTAAATCTTAAACAAATTTGGAGCATTAAGTCTCACACTGATAACTGAATTTTTACTTTTACCGAAAATTTTATTTTTATAAAAAATGTATTTCTTTTTTAATTCTCCAAAATTTATTTTATTATTATATTAACATGATGTAGTACCGAGCCCACTGTAACTGTCGAATAATATAATATTTTCTGCTGGAAATATAGATTTCGCTATATAACAGATATTTTTATATTTAAAAAGCGTTATAATCATGAAATGGACACTTCAGCGTATAAAACTGTATTTTTAACATTGGGTCCGATTTTTTATATCGAAAAAAAATAAAATTTTAGAAATATAAGATCGTAATATAAAAATAACATTAAATATTAGCTAAGGATCTTCCGAAGTTACATCACGTGTCTGTCTATGAAGTTTTTCTACATAATCAGGTTTCGAAAAAAGTTTGGTCATGAGGACAACAAATGTAGAAAGTAAATTTAATTGAATTCGAGTTATTAATACAATATCATGCCAATAAAAGACGAACATTGCTAGATAGACTCATATTTTGATTTGGTCCATGACCGAACAGTACAATTTTTACTTCTCATTCTCCTTAGTCTCTTTTTATTTCATTTTTATAAAATGACTCCCTAATACAACATTAAGTGAATATATTTCGTTTAACCAGATTTATATATATATATATATATATATATATATATATATATATATATATATATATATATATATATATATATATATATATATATATATATATATATATATATATATATATATATATATATATATATATATAATTTTCTTTATTTAATATGAAAATTGCGTGTAATGTGTGAAAATGAAATAATTTATTTAAAATTCAGTGTAAGTTTTTCATTTATATTTTTATATGTGAACGCAGTCATTTGTAATTTCAAAGTTTTATTATTGAATGATTTTATGGGTCAGTTGAAAACACGAATGTGCGTTTTTCCTCCTAATGTACACACACATACATATATATATGTTTACCACCTAACTATATAACTATATATAGTGTAGTACATATTTTTCTTTCAATTTGTTGTTCTTCGAGTTTCTAAGAAAATAAATAAAAGAGGAAACACTACAGAATGCATTATTCATTTATATATTTTTCCTCAAACTTTTTATTTTATTTTATTTTTATAATATAAATTCTCAAATAATAAGTTTTTTACATGTTTACGAAAGACGAAGTTTTCTTTTAAAGGATTTAAGAGTTTGAAGAAGAGAAAAAATTAAAACTTGTATATGGCAGGAAGGAAGGAAGGAAGGATTGTAATAAAATGAAATTTCAAAATAGTTGATTTTTAAAATATACTTTCATTTTTCTTCGAAAAAATATACTTGAACCAAATTAAAAGTTATATTAATTAATGTTTTGTTTTTTTTCTTTTTAGTCATCACCTGGACACAATGCTGCTGGCAGCAATATGAATTTAAGAGCCAGACCGGCAGCTGCTATAATACGACCACATTCGGCAGATTTCTTAGAGTTTGAAGCTAGAGCTGAAGCGGCTGCAGATGCTGCTGCTATAGCAGCTACTGCCTCAATGGTTAAGCCAGATCCTGTACGTGCACCACGTCCCAAATCCAGTCTTGATATAAATCGTACACCAGATAGCTTTTATTATTCCGAGGAAAATTATGCTGAAAAGATGCGTAAAAGTGCATTGTATCTACAAAATCCTCAGGCGCAACCCCAGCAGGCGGGTACATATCGTACTACAAGTGGATCTACGGACTTTTTAAGTCCTGTAGCGAGTGGTATGAATACTATCGGTTATGAGAATCCTTATGAAAGGACATATAAACGTAATGAATTATTACAAGATGCGTTAGGTAATCAAGCAGGACATACTAGCATACCACGTATGAGTCGTTCACAAACCATGGGTAATGGTTCACAAATTCGTTCATCCTCCTCTCATCCTCATCACTCACAATCACCACCATCTCAGCAACAACAACAAGAGCAATTACAATTAGGTCAATCGCCGGCATATCAACAAAAACAAACGTCACAATCGTCATTACTTTCATCAGGTCTCACAACTCAACAAATTATACAACAAAATGAACAGTTCCTACGTTCAGCTAGTGCTCGCTTACCTAAACGTTCATCGACATTTGACGATGAACCCTCATCGACAGCAACTACTCCTAATACAACTACTACAGTTACTTCTCCACCCACAGGCACAATTTCACCACCAGCCACTACATCTGCTACCGGTGCTGGAGGTTTAACACACTCCACACCCACCTCTCACTTAGAAGGGGAACGAAAACGTGAAGAGTCTATGAAACGTTTATTAGAATGGAAACAACGTATGCTACAATCACCACTTACACGTAAAGGTGCTCAGCATTCTACATCGTCTGCCATGCAAAGTGGTCAAACAAATGCTGGCAGTAGCAATATGTCAGCCATGTCAAAGCTGGGCAGCAATCCTAATATACTATTGGCCTCAACAGCTGTAGCCAGTGGTGCTCAATATCCGACTACCATTAATACCACTAAAGGGGGCATTTCATCAAACACAAATTCTTCGGGTGGTGGCATACAACGTAGTCGTTCAGAGACTCATGCCAATGCGGGACCCACTACTGGCTACAATTCCTACTCTTCAGATGATGAAGGTAAGTTTCATTATAAATATTTTATGTTTTCTTTCTTTTTTTTGTAAATTAATGCACCCAACCACTTGCTCTCAAATAAAAATAAAAAATAAATATTTTTTTAAGAACTTGAGCCAAATTACAAATAAAACGACATACAAACCTACATATTACTAAGAATTTATAATTTTAATGTGAAAATGAAAATTGTTATAGTTTTTTTCATCCTTCGTATCTGTAACATTTCAAAAAATGCTGACTTGACTTAGACGTTTTATTTGTAATTTGTCTATTATATAATATAATTTAAAAAAATTTATTATAAAAATCCTTAATTCTCTCATTCCCCCCTAACTCTTGTTCTTACTCTCTCTACATCTCTCTCTCTCTTTCTGTGTCTCTCCTTCTCTATTTTTTCTCTGTCTTTTTTTGAATATTTTTACTATTAGTCTCTATGTATACTCTTTCGGGATATTTAACTTGTAAATTATTTGTATACTTTATGGCTTAAATTAAAAAAAAACAAACCCTTGAAAAAGGATTAGTTTTGCGTTTGCATTAATTTATTCTCTTTTTTGTTATTATTTTAATGCTTTTAACCTTTATTTTAGTGTGTTTGTGTGTGCGTGTATTTATTTTGCTTGCTTTTATATATATATTTTTTAAATATTCTTATATTCATCCTTTTGGCTTTCCTCTAACTGTGTTTCTAATAGTATCTCTATCTTTTCTATCTATCCAACTTCTATGTAAATTTTATGTTATTTTTTATTTGTAATTTGTTTAAAATATTATTAAGCTTGCAAAACCATTTTACATGCAAATATTAATTTCACCCCCCCCCCGCATTTAATAAGAATTTTTTGCAACCTTGATAAAATAAGTATTTTATATATTTTTATGACGGCTGTAGGTATTTAAAAATTAGCAGAAAGGATTTTCGACACAATTCTCCTTAACTTAATTAAAAATTTTTATTAAAGGATTTGTTTACCAATCGTTTTTGTTTTAGAGATTGTATGTAGATTTTATTTGAAAAATATCGATTTTTATATTATCTTCAAAATAAAATATTTAGAAATATAGATTGATTAAACATATCGCAAAATTGTTCTATTGGCCAGGAACTCTTAACTAAAACAAATTTGTAATTATCGGGGAATGAATGAATTTTTTTAAGTTTTGATTTTTTTTATATTTTTATTAAGTGTTGATTAAACCCAACATCACAACATTATGTGCTGTGTAAAGTATATCCTTCACTTCACTTTGTAAAATTTTCCATATAAATTTTTTGAAAACAAAAACAATTTACATTAAAAAATTACTCAATTGAAGGAAAGTGTTTTATAAAATCAAACTTTAAGCGTACACATTATGAAAGTCTTCTGAATGGAAGCAGCCTTCTTGTAAACATACTTGATGTAACAAATAATTGGCTTCTTTTGCCGCAAATGCATATTGCTTGTCATATGAAGAACTTTATGGGAAAACTTTTCTTCAACATTCTCTCGAGCATCAGCAACATAAATTTTTGTCCAGAAAGTGGCAAAAATTCTGCCATCCATTATGCAACAAAAATATGTTTAGAAAGTTTGACTTAATTTCCGTGCCCTGGTTTTGGCCTCTAAATTTTTAGCAGAGTTGTTTTAACCTGCAGTACCAAACAGTCCGAGTAGTGAGCTAACCAGGCTGCTTTCCCACCAGATGTTTTGGAAGCTATTTTGAAAATGGTTTCCAGTTTTTGGCTTTAGATTATTATTTGAACCATTGCTTCCTCTTGAATCAGATTTTCTATCAACGGACAAGTCTCCCGCTACAGTAACATTATGAAACAGTTTGATGACAGACCTTTGAAAGCTTGGTCAACTTATTTGGGAACAAGTTGGATGTTGTTGAAAATATTTCATAATTTAAGTTTGCACTTTTTTATTAAGCATAAAAAATGTCATTTTTTACAAAGGTAACTTGATCAAAAAGAAGTCAAATAATAGTTGAGTTTCACAATTTTAATGAAAAACGTGTGTTAAGAATTTTTCGATATAATTTCATATAAACTACAAAAATCAACTTAATTTAATGATCTGAAACGATAAATTTTATAACTAAACAAATTTATTATTAATATTATAACATTTTAAAGGAATCGTCTCTTTTTAAACTAGAAAGTTAATTTCAAATCTTTTCAATCCGAAACTCAATAAAATTAAAGTTGAAAAATGTAATTAAAAGAGAAAATGATTTCTACACTATTTTGTTTGAATCAAAAAAAAAAAAAAAAAACGAACGAACTGATAAATCGCTATATTCGTTTAGATTAATTAAGCCATATCTTGTTAGGTTTTTTCCCCTCTTTTTTAAACTTAATGTAAATGAGAGTTTCCTATTTTGTTTCCCTTGTTTAAGTATCTTTATCCTTTTTCTATTTAAATATTTGTTATGGTGGTTAAGGATTTTTTAAAAATGAACATTTCTGGGTTTTATATTGACTGCACTTTATTTCTAATTGCTTAAATCAATTCTTATACTATCGCCAATAGTTTTTGTTTGTTCTCTTTTTTATTATTTTACTTTTGTTTGATTTTTGTTTTATTAAAAAAAATTATCATTTTATCAAGAATTACTCTCAAGCACTGTATTTACTACTTTTATATAAAAATAGCAAAAAATAAACGAAAAAAATAAACAAAATTCAACAACAAATAGAGCCTTCCTGCCGAGCGTTTTAACAACAAAACATAAAAATCAAATTAATAATATAAAATAATCATAATTAAATAAATAATGGTATTTGTAACCAAAGAAAAAACGCATATTAATTCGTTAATAAAAGATTTAAAAAATGCATTAAAACAAAGCAAATACATTAACAATTTATATTGACAATTTACACAAATATTTAAACTTATTTATTAAATTACACTTTAAGTAGAAACATATTTTAGTATTTAAAATAAGAAATATTTGATATTGCAGTTAAATTTTTTTTAACAATTATTATTTATTTCAGTTGTTTAGCAGCATTTAATATTTATACGTTCGAAATTTTTAATTTTAATTGAAATACAGTTTATCAAATATATATCTGTGTAATCATTCATAATCGCTATCATTAAAAATTATGAAAAATTTTAAGTTTTAACTAAAAATCCTTTAATTATCCATTTTTTCTAAGACGTCAATCATTTCCAAACAGACGGACATATTACAACAGAAACAATAAATTAAGAAATTTACTCATTTTGAAAAGTGCAAAAATTAAGAAAAACATTGAAAATGTGAAACTTCTCGGCGATTGTTTGCCATCTGTTTTTCTTTTATAAATGGATTGTAATTTTTGGGGAATAAAGAAATGTTCCTTGTAAAGTTAAGGCCATTAAAGGCAACAGTGACCTCACATTTGGGTGCAAAAAGTGCTTGGTAGGCAATTTACAAAGGATTGAAACATTTCAACTATTACCATGCAAATCCGTTAAGAAAATCGATGATTTGTTTTCATATAGATATTCTGGATTGTAAGGAAAACTCAAAGTCATCCACATTCTTCATGAGTACTAAAGAAGGACTTCTTTTAGCGAAAATGATTATATGTAAAGTGTATCTAATAAAACTATTTAAAATGTGTTACAAAATCTCAAATATTTCTCACTGCTGGCTAGGAAAATAACCTCACTTTTATATCATAAAACCGAAAAAAATAAATTTTGCAAAGAGACACAATTTTGATTTCAACAAAGCATGAATTTTTCTGGAAAAAATCAGGAGGAACATAAATATCTATTCCCATTCCCAAAATTAAGTTTCATTTTTTCTGAACAAAATGCATTTCACAGTTAGTGAAACGTGTTTGGTGTCAAATTTTAGAATTTTTAATAAGCGCAGAATTGTTTTCCTAGACATTGGCGGATAATGTTTCAGTTTTTGTAACAAATTTGGGTAGAATGATATACCTTACCCATATCATATTCACTGGAAATATTCCTCTATTTATACTTATTATGTACAGGTTAAAAAACATAACTTTTAATTTGCACTGTTATCTTCTTCAACGAGCCTGTGAGTGATTTTAATGGTGTCTTTTTGCAATTTTGTACTGGGATATGGGGATCGATATACTTAAATGATTTAGCTCTGTAAAAATTGAAATTTACCAATCCTTATAAACTTGCCTTCCAAGCACGAATTCAAATGAATTTAAAACATTTATTTTACAAGAAATATTTCTTATTCCTTAAAAATTGCATTTCTTTCCAAAATTCTACATGTTCAATGTTTTCATATTTTTTGAAACATTTTGACACTTTCAACCTGACTAATTTTTTATTTTATTGTCTGTTTGGAACATTTTGGTATCTTGTAGTCGTAAACAGGTATAAGAACGTAATGTGTACAGGAAAAAATATAATTGAAGGATTTTTAGTTGGAATTCATTAATGAAGTTGAAATTTGCATTGCATTTTTATGTTTGCAATGATATATTTGACAAACTCTTTATATATATTTTTCAATTTAATTCGAATATTATTTTAATATCATTAACATTTAATTCAAGATTACTTTTTATTCCCTGAATGGGAAATATCAAACAAATTCACTGTTATTGATCAGTTCAAATTGACAGTTTTCATATATTTTGTCAACCAGAAGATTTTAGGTTTATTTTATAATTTTAATAATTTTTATTTAATTATTTATCTAGTTTTTTTTTTTTTTTTTTTTTTTTTAAATAAACTTTTATTGTATTTAGTATAATTGTTTAGTTTCTTTTTTGTTTTGTTTGTGGAATTGGATTTTGATTTAATTACAAAAAAGTTTAATTTTTATATTTACATTTTTTAAATTTTCTTTGGGGTGAACGGTTTTTAAATTTCACATACCATTAAAACTTTATTTTCCTGTAGTTAATGTTATTTTCCAAATAAAATTCTTGGGTTAAACGGTTTAATTTTTTCTTTTAATTCTAATCAAAAAAAAACTTGCTCGTTTTCGCACTAAATACCATCATTGCTAAATAAATTTTCAGAACATTTTTTAATACCTTTTGATTTTTTTGATTAGTTTTTTTTATAATTAAATTAAAATTATTGTTTTTCTTTGTTTTCTTGTTTTTATTTCAATTATTAAAAAAAATAATAATTTGAAATGTTTTGTCATAAACAATTAAAAAATAAAATGTAAACACAAAAATTAAACATAAACACAGCTGGAATTATGAATGCGCCGGCAGGAAGGTCTTCTCTACGTGCCAAAAGTTTAAAATATGGCCACAATACTACTAGTTCTAGTTTTAGTACCATCACAACCTCTTCTAGTATAACCACCTCCACCATCACTAAAACCAGCACCAATATTACCACCCATAAACCACAAATTCTTATGGCCACTTCTAGTCCAAAATCGCCAACAACAAGTGGTCAAGTTTTAGAGAAATATAATGCAATAAACTATTTATACAATGACAATAATGCAACAATAACAAATTCAAAGAGAACAATAACAATTAATGACATAGAGTCATTAAAGCCACAACAACAACAACAACAACAGCAACAAAAAAATATTGAAGATTACTCAAAGATGACAATCTTAACTGACACGACTTTTACAGCACAAAAAACAAAAATCTTAAAACCAATTCTAAAAACTAAAATAATTAATGTTAAACCAGTTCCATGTGCAGCATCTCCATCCACCTCCTTACTAGAATCAAACGTTGAAGATTGTTTAGATAGTTCTATTAAAACTAAAATAATTTTACCTAAACTACCCAATTCCATAACAATACCCTTAGGTGAAAAGTCCCTGAATGAACCTTCATCTCCCCAAATTTCATCTTATGTCCCGGTTTATAATACTAAGACTGTAGTACCTACAAAATCTCATTCACTTTCAAGCAATTATGAAAATATTGAAATACAATCGTTAGATTTAAATAAGATAGAAAAAGTCGAAAATGTAAGTGTAACTTATTCTAAAGATGAGGAATCGTTGAAAGTCAATGATATTTATGATAGTTTTGGCGATAATCATCGAATGTTAGAAACAAATTCTATTGGGGAAATAAAGGAAATTAAGGAAAATTCTCAGCAGCAAGAAAAATCTATGGAAAGTATTAGCAATGATACTGAGGCTATACAAGATGATGAGGCAACACCCATGCTAATGAGTCTAAAACGCTTTAAAGAAAAAGAAGATAAACGTCAAATGCTACAATTAAATTTAGTAGAAACAAAAACTAATGAAGATGAATTAAAAACACCTACGCAAGACACTATTGATAGTCAATCAAGAGACAGTGCAAGCAATAATGATCTCGGAAAAATGCAAGATGAAGACGAAGATGATGAAGATACCACTTGCGAATATACGGATGATGATCTAGACGAGGCTTTAGCCGAAGAAGCTGATGTGGAAGAAGATACTACTATGGATACCACACAAATAGAGTATGATTTACCTAGTGACAAAGAAATATCTAAAATATATGAAAATGAACCCATGACTCCACAAGATAATCTTCATAATTTAGATGAATCGCATTATTTGCCAATGACTCCTAAAAGAGTTGACTCGGATCAGTCTGGAAATGCAGGAACCGGAACGCTTACTTTACACCCCATGCTTGATTCCAACAATGAGGAAGAGGAAAATCATTATGTTGAAATGACAAAACAATTGCAAGATGACGATTCAAAGAATAACTATGAGATTATGTGTATAAATAACTCTTCAAATTCACCATCGAATGAGGCAGGTTGTAAACCCAAGCAAATGAAAACTTTGAATGAACCTCTATATATGGAATTACAAGGTGGTAAAACACCTCAAAAAGTTGAAAAATTTAATGAAGAGACATTATTGCCATTAGGAAAAACTTCAACACTAAAAAAATCTAAAAAGTCATCGGATACGCTCAAAAAGAAATCAAAAAAATCTCAACAAGATCGTAATCAACATAAACGTAAAGATTTGCCAGATATTTTGAAACCTTCACAAAGTTCAATGGTTTTAAACTCCGATAGTTCAGATGCTGATGATGAATCCTCCAAACATTTGGATTCAAAGAAAATGAGATCTCGCACTAGATTTAGTTTGTCTGACACTTTTAGACCAGCTTCTTACTATTTGGGAGCTTCCACGCCTCTCAATAATTGTATAGAAAGTTCTGATAGTGAAATTGTTTCCCCACCACCCATACCCAATTCTCCACCTCCTATGGAGGAACTGAAAACAGAAGAAATTTTTTCAGCGGAAAATTATGATACTGTTAAGCGTAGAGATAGTTCTTCCTGCAGTAAATTTAATATCTCTTATGAACAGTTACCAAAAATGCATGCCAGTAACACTTCACTTAATTTTCCCAAGAATGAAGCTGCTCTAAAATCTAGCCGACTTTCGCTTCCTGATCAATTTAGTAAAGTCAAAAGTCTTAAAACGCCTCCTCATTTACTCCTGTTGAAACAACATGAAAGGACATTATCTGATTCTAATTATAGCTTCCAAACCGACAATAGCTCAAATACATCCTCTGACTTCGATCTTTACAATAAATTAAAACAAAATTCTCCTTCATACGTAGCTACTCCTATACGTTATCAATCGAACTCTTCACTAAGTTTAAGTCAACAAAAAACGTCTTTGCCAGGTACTGGAAATAATAGTGAAACTGATACTGTAGAACTCAGACATAGGCAAGGATCGGATTCTGAGTTGGAAAGGCAAAGATCTCGTCGACCTTTATCGGAGGAATCTATAAGTGAAATAGAATCGTTAAGTGAAAAATTTGAAGATGCTTTAGAGACGGCCGATTTGGATACTTATCTTAATGACTTACAAAATAGTGAATTATACCTTTACCAGAATACAAAATTTGAATCATCTACCACAACAATTTTAACAGATGCAGCAGCTGCTCAAGGTGCTGGTATTTTAACAAACCTTATCAAGCCTCCAAAAATATTTCGCAATCAAGATGATGAACATTTTTATGGAAATATACATTTCGTATCGTCCACCGATTCTTTACAAAAATTAGAAGGACCCAATGATTCATTTGATGTATTGGGAGCAAGTAGCTTAACGCCGACTAGATATATGACCCCATTACATAGCCGCAACAATAGTAATATATCAGAACAATCTGTTCCCTATTACTACTCCGAATTGAGCAGCAGCCGTGAATTGTTATCAACACCCACTACTTTAAACAATCAAAGGGATATACATGCCCAGGGTTCTAATATAGATCACATTCACAATCCTATAGAAAAGCCACATAACATTAATATGGAAATATTAGCCGACAAGGATCAGACTATAGATAGTAAAAATTTATATAAAATGAAAACAAACATTGAGAAATTAAGTTACAGTTCTGGTAAAAATCTGAGATCTGGTGAACCATTTCATCCTAACTCCTCCAATCCATCTACATTAATTGCAGCACAAACATTTCACATACAACAAATTCAAAATCCTGCCTTAAAAATGAATAACTATAAAATGAATTTAAGACATCAACAAACATTAAATACTATTTATGGAACTAATGCCAATTCACAGTCAATAACACAACCAGCCATATCCACTTCACTATCATCGACCACTACTACCATTTCATTATCAACAACATCATCCACATCGTCAACTAATACCACTACACATAATAGTAATATGATGACGGGTAAGGTTGATGTTATCGCTAAAAACATAAATTTACAAATGGGTAACAATGCTTTGGTGGCACAAAATACTCTAACTGCTGCAAATAATACAAAATCCAATGAATGTGAGAAACCTGCAAATAATTTGGATAAATCTACAGTTTTAGGTGGACCAGTAAGCGGCGAATTATTGTGGGAAGAAGATACTCTTTGGCGTGAAAGTTTGAGAAGGGTATCGCAAAGACATGCACGTTCTCTAGACGATTTAGATCGTATAACTGTTAGTCCAGCACGTATTGGTACTCTTAATCGCTCTCATAACGTAGCCCCAGAAATAAATAGAAAACATCGTTTGTCACGCGATGTTACTTATGTTAACGACAATGTGTCACAACATTTACGATCGAGCTTCAAATTGCGACATACGGATTCAAATTCTCAAAACACCTACGATGAGGTATGTGATGATCAGTCTATAAATGAAGAAACTCCTGCTTTAACTAATGATAATGACGTTTATGTACAGCTTACAGAAAATATACTATCTCCGGTCGATCTCAATTCCGATCTATATGAAGTTCTACGCGAGGAAACATCTTCTAATATATCATCCAATAAATCTACAGAAATTGATCGTGAAACCATACGACAATGGGATTCAATGTCAAGTGGTCTTATGAAAAATTCTCATATGTCTACAAATTTGGATCAAAGTCCCTCAACAAGTAGTAATGTAAAATCTATTATTGATCAATTAAATTCGAATTGTGATTCCAATGGCAATCCCAATATTATGAATGACAATAAATAAGAGCAAACAATCTGTGAGCTCAATAATTACTCACTCTGTGATAAATTGCTTTGAGTACAAAGATACATTTTAGAACATTGAAAACTTCCATATGAAAGCTTTAAATAATTTCTTTCGAAATAAAAATGAAACAAAACAAAAATATCTCTACTTTTTCTATAACATTATAGTTTTTCTTTAAATCGGACGGACAAAACCCGGACTATAGAATGTTGCTTCATAATTTTAACAATGATTTATATTATAGAAGTACTTTTATAGTTAATTATAAAAAAAATCATATCATAAGACAATTAGATTTAACATATACTTTTAGGTTAATAAATAAATTGAATGTATTAATAGATTATTAAATAAGGCTTTTAGTTGTATAGACATATTAATAATTAGTTTTCGGATAGAATGAGTTACGGTTATATTATTTTAGTTTTTTTCACTTTTTTCTTTAATTAAATTTTAGTTTTCTATTACAATTTTAACACTTGAAATACATCCAATGCAAATTTATTTGTTAAATAAATCTTTATATCATTTGTTCATTCCATTATATGTCAGTTGTATGTATGTATATATATATGTATGTATGTATATATGTATGTATGTATATATGTATGTATGTAAACGTTTATTATCACTACAAATACTATTACAATATTCTACACTGAACCAGTTACAATCGTTTTCTCATACAATTATACATTTATCCTTGTTAGAATTTTACCACTTATCCATTCATTCACTCGTTCAAACATTCATTTACTCATTCGTTTGTCGTTTTGTCATCAGTCAGTCATTCATTCACTTTCTGCATCATTATTATTGTTGCTGTTGTTGTCGTTATTATTATAAGTGAAGTTGCTGTCATTTTGTGGCAACAATTTGCAGTTGTAAATGTATTTTATTTAATTTTTTATTATTATTTTGTAAACATATTGTTGTTGTCATTGTTTTTTTGTTTAAATGTATTATTGTCTTTTGTTGTTGGTGTTGTTGAATTTTTGTTGGTTTTTTCAATTGTTCTACAAATAATGGTAAGACATATTTTTATTTGTATTTAATTTTATTTTGTATATGAATGTATGTGTGTATATATTATTTAAATATCAATTATGAATGTATAAATATATATTTTTATTACTTTGTTTAAATTATTTTATAATAGTTTAAAATGTTTTCATAAATAATTCCTTTTTTTGTAAAAATTATTAAATTGTTTTGTTTTATTTACAGTTTGTCAAATATATTTTTACAGAGATAAAAAAATTTGAAAAATTTTAACTTCATTTATGAATTTCAACTTAAATTCCTTAAATTATTCATTTAATTCTGAACAAATTTTACCTGTTCCCGACTGTAGGATACTACAAATTTCCAAGTAGATGGAAATATTACAGCTAAAACTGTAAAAGAAAAAATTAAGAATACATTAAAATTTGAAATTTTTATAATTTGTTTTTCTTTTATAAATGTAATATTTTTGGAATAAGTGACCTAAGTGAAGTGAATAATGACCTCATATTTCGGTGTAAAAAAAGCATGGGAGGCAAGCTACAAAGAATTGTAACATTTCAACTATTAGAAGGGCAAATGCGTTAAAGAAATCTATGATATGTTATCATCCATATTCAGAATTGCTTACATTCCCATATTCCATTAAGAAAAACTCATACTAAGACCATCCACAGACTAGTTTGAGTAAGTAACTCTTCGAATTGAAATATACTGTTCATCATAAGTATCAAAGGAGGACTTCCTCCAGAGAAAAAAGATTATAGGTTAAGTGTTGCCTTTGAAATATTTTTACCGACTGGCTAGGAAAATAATCCTACTTTTATATCTTGAAACAGGAAAAAAAAGCGATTTTGCAAAAAGACTCAATTTTGCTTTCAACAAAGCACTGTTTTTTTTTTTTTTTTTTTTTTTTTTTTTTGAAAAGAAAATCAGAAAGAATTTAAGCATCTATTCCGAAACGTGCTTGGTTGCAAATTTTAGAGTTTTTCTCATTATTTCCTAGACATTTGCGAAGAATGTTTGAGTTTTTGTAACAAATTTGCGCTGGGTGATATACAATTTTTCACTGACCATGGATTGTTTTATCTCTGGTCTTTCTTCAATTTCATACTGGGATATGGTATTGTATATGATCCTTATTGTGGATGGTGACATAGGATCGGTTTTCTTGACGAATTTGAAATGTACCAATTTTTTAAACTTCCTTCCAAGCAATCCCCTTTCAAGGGAAAAAATTAAAATGAATAATGAATTGAAATTTGTCACATTTTTAAAATCGCAAAGATATTTTTAACAAACTGTATATATTTGAATTTTATAAGTACATAAAAAGTCTCAAAATTGAATGTTTTTTTTTATTTTTATAGGTTTTTCAAAACATTTCAATTTTTTCTTAAAAAATTAATTTGAATTTAATGTATGAAAATATTTTAAAAATATAATATTCTTTATTATAAATTATTTTCCAAAATCAAAATTATCTCAAAACATAAAAAACAACAAAACATTTATTTATCATATTATTTATTTATTTTTTTTTCTTTTTATGCCTTTAAATGGAACAAATATCTAGCTTCCATATCGGTACGTAATGTACGTAACTTACCTAAAGGTAATTTAACTGTTAAACCTGATCCCTCGGATCCCTTATTACAGCAACAACGTCAGCTACAGCAACAACAACAACAACAATACAATTATGAACAACTGCAAAAGTTAGAAAACTCCTATTATGGTTCAGCGCACGATATGAAATACGCAAAGACCACAATGTTGACAGATCGTAATAATTTGGCTGCAAGCAATGCAGCCATAAATGAAGCATTGTTAGGAACTGGAGGTACATATGCTACTTCGACACCTTTACATCGTTCTAGTAATAATGGTGGAGTTTTGGGTCAAGATTATTATGGTACTAGTGGCAACATTTATGAAATGCACAATAGTTACCAACAGCAACAACAATTACTGGCACATCCTATGAGACGTGTTGGCAGTCGCGCTGAAATCGATATGTTAGAACGTGAAACGAGCACACAAATACGGGTAAGTAAAATTTATATCAATAAAATTATAACGTTTTTTCTATTATTTAAATTTGTTTCTTATAATTTTATTTAAAAAAATGCATTTTTTGTATGCAGAATTTGGATGTTTCTGCTGGCGATTTATTAAGTCGAACCCATGAAGAATTGGTTTTATTATTGATACAGTTGAGACGACAAAATAGCAATACAGCTCGAGCAATTGAGCAATGTTGTAGCGATATACATGATGTTCAGGTTGTTAAAAATAAAATTCTTATTTTGTTGGGATTTTTTGTTATTAACACAATTTTGGTGTTGGTGGAATTTCTAATTTATTTTTTATATGGAAACATGTTTCGAATGAAAGAAGTTTAATTTTAAAATTGAATCAAAATCAATTTAATTATTTTTAAACGTGATAAAGATAAAGAACAAATTTTACTAACTATTTTTTACTATATTATTAATTTTTATTAAATAAGGAAAATTTAAAGATAATTTTAATTACTTATCTACAATTAAAGAAGGAATTTTAGCGATGAAATATTCTTTAGTAATTGGTATAGTTTAAAAAGCATTGTCACTAACCTCAACTATGTATCGGTTTGGTTTCAGAATTTTCTCATTTGTTCATTTTATTCTAACATAATATATATAATTTATATTTATATTTTTATCATTCCCATAGAATCGTTTACGGACTGCTGAAGGTCTAACTCGTGCCGAAAGTATTCAACGTTTAGATTATTTAAAACAACATTTGCTTGATCTAGAACGTCAATATGAAAAGAGCAAACCATTAGTTAATCTAGTAGATAATATGGTTAAACTTGGTTCTTTGTATCGTAATGATGCCAATGGTAGAACACAAAGACCTGAAGCAGTAACATTAGATCGTTTAGAATTTAATCAACGAATACAGGAGAAACGTTTATTACAAGAGGAACAAAAACAATGGGATCGTTTAAATCCTGATCATAGTGAACTACAGGTAAATGGTTACTGTCATTGGAATTAATATCGAAATAATTATTATATTGTACTTTCTATTGTAGTCTAAAGTTCGTCAATTATATCACCTGGATCAATTATTACAAGAAGAATCGGGAACTTTACAAAATTTACAACGCGATAAGGAAGATTTAGAAAGAGCATTAGGTGGTCTTAAGGCCCGCATACAAGATACCAGTGGTCCTCCTTTGGCTCTGGAAGCTGCTAAAAAGCAACAAATAATGCTTGAACGTGAACTGTCAAGAGTACATCAACTGCTGGCCGAAAATTCAAAGGTAGCCGAGGTGCCTAGTAGAAGTTTGTCGTCTATTTTTTTGTTTATATAATATTTGTGATGCCGCTCATATAATTAATATGCGCTTTTTTCAACAATGCAAATTATAATAATATTAAATGTTTCTTTTTATATTTTCCAGAAAGCATGTGCTTCTCAAAATTTATTCATTTTAAATATGCCCATATGACTGATATGCTTTTGTCACTAAAAAAAAACATACCGTTAGCTATGATTCAATACTAATCAGATTTTAATTTTTTTTTTTTTTTTTTTTTTTTTTCAAAATTATGTTTCCTTTTTTGGATTTTCTTAATTTTTATTATATGAATATTTGAAAAAAAGTCTGATTATTATATCATGGCAATTTTAATTTACTAACATTTAACAAATATTTTAAAAAGTATTTAGTTTTGAACCGAAAATTCTAGACGAAAAAATGTTAATATGACAGTTTTATTAAAACTCCATCAAAGTAAATATAAAAATAATTTAAATTTTGCGAAATTGAAATACATAAAATTAATATAAAAATTAACCAATTAAAATCTAGAAACATTTTGGAATTTTCTCTTCTTCGAATCCATAATAGAACCACAAAAAAATGACGACATTCTGACTACACATAATTTTCATAAAAATATCATGCTTTTCGTTATATCTACAGCATGTTTATCTATAATTTTAATACATAAAGTTTTACAAATATCTTTTTTAACAAATTTTTACTAAACTTCCAGAAACTTGAGCAAACCGTGGCTGGAAATGCACGTTTAGAACAAGAACTTTTAGTATTACGTCAAAAATTACAATCTTCAAGAGGAAGTCAAAGTGCTCTTCAAATATCCGATACATACACGAGTAATACTACAGCCATGTTGGAATCAGAACTAAAACGCGTTCAAACTTTAGTGGGCGATATGCAAAGACAAAGACAGGAACTTAGTTCTGCTGTTAAACAGTTGACGGAAAACTCCAATAGATTGTATCAAGAAATTGGTAATAAAGAACATGGTAGTTTGAGGAATGGTGAAATTAACAGTAACAGCGGTAGTATTAAGAAGAGGACCAATTCAGGATGTTGGATAGAAACTGATTTAGACACTATGGCATGTGTAAATCGTACTCTGAGTGATTCAACTATGAATCTATCGACTCCTCTTTATGTTGATACTAGTTCCAACAATACTAGTGGTAATTTATTAAACTGTTCTTCGACATCAAGTAAATTAAGTGACTACAATACAGGCGACAGTATGACCAATGAATCACAGAGACGAGTTAATTCGTCTTATCGTTATAATGATTCCAGTGACAATTTGGAGACAAGTGGCGTGGATAGTGATGGTTTCTTGGAAACCAATCCATTTGCAAATTTAACTCAACAAGAGAAACAGGAAATTAAAACAGTGCGCATAGTCAAAAGGGAATCTGAAAGAAGGCATCGAGATCGCAACGAGCGTTCTGGTTTAAGTAATTCAATTCAAAATCTAGATCAAGTGGCTGAGGAAGAACAATTTAATATTATAAATGGTAGTAATGGTATGGGAACGGTTGGTAATTTTCATGCTAAAGAGTATCAACCAAATGAGAGATCAAAATCATTACCCAGAACATATACTGAACCTCCTAAATCCTCATCGAGACATCATCATAGACATAAGCATGGTAGTGGTAGTAGTAATCATCATAGTAGCGCAAGTACATCCGTATCGACGACTACTAATTATAATGATTATTATGGTCAAAATGGTTCTTCTAAAGTTTATGATAAAAATAGTAATTACTCTTCTCATCACCAACAGCAACAACAGTCGCAACATAATCATCAACATCAACTAACAAATGGCCATGGTAATTCACAGCCTCGTGAACATCTAAATCCATTAGCGAATGCTTATTTTGCCAAACAAATGCAACAACAACAAAAGCAACAAAATTCTCATAGTCATCATAATCATCATCAATCAAATAGTACATCATCTCATTCACGACATTCTTCTCAAAGTGCATTGCGTCAAAAAACCGATTCAGTGCAAAGTCTTAATAAAAGTCTAAGCGATTTAACACCTTCATTTCAAAGTGAAGCTGCCAGACAAATAATGAATGAAATGTCTGCAGGATCAGCATCTGAAGATACCGAAAAGGTACATGAAAAGGTACCTTCCCAACATAAACATCGCAGAGCAGTGCCTAAAGAAAAGCGAAGACACTATACTGCTCCAAATAATGTAGTGCCAGTAAAAACTGTAGAAAATGGTCAAACCGAAAATGATATGAATAGAAATGTAAGTCCTTTTTGTTTGTTGTTAATTAAAATATTTTTTTTAATTATACATTCCTCCACTTAAGAATACCAATTGGCGTGCACGTGATGATTTAGACATGGAAGTCGCTCTACGACCACGAATGAATGCACCTGATGTTGTGCGCTCAGCTTTAAGACATGGCGAAAAAATATCTGAAAATACAATTGATAACTTGTTATTGGCTCCTAACAAAATTGTCATACCCGAACGTTACATACCCGAAACGGTAATTTGATACAAAAAATTTTAGATTTAAACAAAATTTTATTAAAAAATTATGTCAAAATTTTTTTTCACAAAAAAATATACAAAATAATTAGACACCTGAGTTATCACCCGAGGAGAAAAAGAGACGTCAAGAAAAAGTTGAATCAATTAAAAAGATGCTGGCTGAAGCTCCTATAAGTGCAGCAAATGTAAGTCTTAATTAATAACTTGTAATTATTATTCTTTTTATGTAATTAAACACTTATTTTCATATTTAATTATATTCTACTTGAACACAGGAGACAACTGCCACTTTGCCACCAAGCAAAATAAATGAAGAAAAGAAACAAAGAGAACATCTTTTACAATTGAATCAAATTTTGGCACAACAAGTTATGCAAATGAGTAAAATTGTAGCTGGTAAGTGAAATTTAAGCAAAACTAATAAAAAGCATGTTATGCTAATTTTAATTAAAGCAAAAAAACACTAAAGCACTTTTAATATTTTGTTGAATTTGTGTTTAAGAAATTATATAAATATTCAAGTTGTTTTCATTTCCAATTTTTAATTGTTTTTTTTTTTTATTTAACATATAAATTTTTTTGTGTTTTAAATGTTACTTTACGAACAATCTTTTGTTCCATATTTAATGAATGTTATTTTTCTTAACATTTTATTACAATATATATTTTATTTTCTTTTCAAATCGGTGTTTTTTCAAATAAATTTATATATTTAAAATTATGATTTATTTTATTATATCCAACAGTGAAGTTGAATCGATTTTTTGCAAATCAGTCTGTAGCTTTTGATCAGCTGAATGCATTTGCATTATAACTCAGGTGCTTAGTCCTAAAACTCCGCCTTTTATAGCTCTTATAAGGTTTCCAAAAACATGCATACATGTTAGTGTTGCCATATAAAATCCTCTAAAATTCATCAAATTGGTTGAAAATGCCTTTTTTAATTTTTCTGGTGTGAAAAATTCTATTCATTTTTCGCTCTTAGAGATTTTTGTAAAAATTTTATTAAAAAAAGACAGTACAAAAAACAAGTAGTCATATTCAACTATTCCAAATTTTAAAACCCTCCACGACGATCGATTTAGAAATTATTGTGAGAACACATTGAAAATTCTGCTTGTAAAAGAATACCTCTATCACGAGCCCAATCCTGAAATTTTTTAGGCTGCAATAATGCGCACGTTTCATGTGCCAAATTACGTGATATTTTGTGTATTATTTTTAGAGATATGAGATATTACCTTTTTGGTGTGTAAGGGAAATACCCCGTTATGCCCTATCAAAAACTTTTTTGTGTGTAACGTTTTTCATTAAAGGCGATATTATCGTACCAAATTTCATGAAAATTTAATAAAAATTTTAACGATTATGAATCGTTGGCAAAACACAGCTTTAAGGAGGTTTTCTAAGATATCAGAGTTATTTTACTTATTTTAAATAAGAAAATTCTATTGACAATAACAACTAGTTAGGCCATCTCAATCTCAAAGAGTTTTGTAAATTTTGTGGATGTGGGAGTTCTAATAACAGACAAACGGACAGACGCACATAGATTCATCGACTCAGATTTCGTTTTAATGCAAACATATACTTTTTGGGGTCTTAGAGGATAATTTCTTGGCGATATACACGGAATGACAAACTTAATATGCCCTTATAATCACTTGTGGTGATGAAGGGTATAAAAAGTAATATTCAGAAAAAAATCCTCTTTTTGGTAAATATTAAAAATAATAATAAAATAATAAAATATAAAAATCCCACCTATTTTGCCACTGAATGAAATTTGCATTAAAAATTTCATCAAAAAAGAGATATTTCCTCCATCTGACATGACTGATTCATGTATTCTTTATATATTTTTAGAGTTGAATTTTGAGCTCCAGATCTTTAGTTCAAGCAAATCCTTCGTTTAAAAGTTACCGATTTATTAACAAACAAATCGATGCAGCTCCCCTTAAGTATTCTCAAAATTGTTAATTATTTATTAATTTGTATATTTAAAAAAAACTCTATGCTATTTCTTTACTAAAACAAAAACTATTTTCTTTTCGTATCTAATTTTCTAGATGATTAAATTAATACAAAAAATGTTTACACTTAAGATTTACTAATAAAAACTATCATGTGTCTTACGTCTTAAACTTAACAAACAATTATCAATAAATTTTAATTATTTCGTATAATAAATAAATAAAAGAATTAAAATAAATCACGTACAAATTCACTAATCATCACTTTGGCATCATTTTGTAAAAGTCATCATCAATTAAAAACATCCAAAACCATAAATAAAATCACCACCAGAGATCATAGAGACATTTTCCCTTTGCACCGTAACTTTGAACTAAAAAAATAAACTTAGTATATGCTAAAATCTCATAGTTGCACATCATCACCATCATCATTTGGAAATATTATGTTTAATTCCATTAAAATTCAATAATTAAAATCAGTTATTATGATTTTAAGTTTGTAAACTAAAAACCGAAAAAGTTTTATAATATAAATTATATTTTTATATATTTAACATTAAAACTATAAAATTGTTTTATTTTTAATGAAGAATTTTAAAATTATTCTATAAAATAATTTATAGGTTGTAAATTTCGTGAACACCTAAACGAAATATATTTTAATATTATTTTTATAAACTGGAAATGTGGAATTTACTGGATATATAATTTTGTTTAATATTTATTAGTTTTATTTTTATATTTATTTTAAAAAACATTTTGATTAAAATGTTATTGAACTAATTTATTTTTATGCATAATTATTTGTAAACGATTTTTTTACGAAAATCTCTGATATAAAATATAATATTTAATAGTAACAAATTCCTATTACATTTTAATATTTAAATTATTGTGTTAATTGTTGTTATAATATTGAAATTTATTGAGACATTCCAAAAATATTAGAATGAAAAAATGGAATTTTAAAAATCATCATCTTTTTCAATTTCAATAAAAAATAAAGTTCTGACCACGAATGGTGATGAGAGGGTATATTAATTTTGTCATTAAGTGTGTAACGCTAAAATAAAATTCTGCGTCAAATCAGAATCTGAGTCGATTAAGCTATGTCCGTCTGTCTGTGTGTTTTTGGCATGCACACATCTACAATAATTGTCAGATTGTATAAATTTGGTCTGAGTATTTGCTATGTACACTCTCGGTTCATTACGTAAAAAGATATAGACCGTTATCTGGAAAAATTTCTTTGAAAAAAATTAAAATTACTAATATTACGACAAATTAGTTTTTCCATAATATTAAGTGACTTCATTACCATTCCAAAAAATGTCAATGTCGATTCAGTAGAAAAAATTTTATAGCTAAAAATATAACTAATTTTATTACACATTAATTAGCATTTAGGGGATAAAGAATCCCCTTAATAATCATTTACAACATATATAAAATGTACAAGATGATAAGGGTATTCTAAAGTTATCCATAATTGGAGAAGGTTACGTACGGTGTGAGTTTCTCTATTAAAATCTGATCCTATTATATTTTAATCAGAGTTTTTGGTAAAAATTAAATTACTAGTTTATTTCCATTACAAGTTTTTATTTGTAAATATATTAGAAATCCCTATAACAATCTATATTAACTTTATTAATCTTATTTTTATAAACTTAACATATTTTTTAGGAACGCAATTTTTATTTCATTTATTTAAAGTGCTTGCAAGTGTTTTTTATTTATTTATTTTTATTATTATTTTTTATTTTGCATTTTTTTATTATTTTGTTTTTAGGTAATCCCCATAGTCAAACTAATCCCAAATAATTGCTGTTTTCGTTTGAATCAATCCTTGTTAAAGCAAAACAAATATTCATTCAAACACTTTGTATACAATTTTTTATTATAAAAGTGTTTGGATGTAATTAAAAATTGTTTTTGTTTTTTATTATTATTTTTTTTTAATGTTGAGTTGAATATTTCATTAATTGTCTAAGTTATTTGTTATATGAACAATATCAAAAGCCATATAAAATTCATAAAATTCATAAAACAAAAATGCCAGGCTATTGGCAGACAAGTTTTTTTGTATAAATATTGTTCATGTGTTCTCGTTCTTATTACATACATATATTTACATTAACATTTGACTAAATTACCAAAAAAAAATAACAAATTGACAACAAAAATTTTAAATAATTAATCTTTCATATAAAAATAAAAACAACAAGAGAAGAAAAAAATATATAACTAAAACAAATTACAAATTTGAAACAAAACAGCTAAAAACAACAATTGCCATAATACTGCTCCTACAACATGATGTACAATTGACACGCAAAAATACAAAAGCATGTTCACCAACGAAAGAATAAACAAATGAAAATTAAGTCATATATGCCATATATACATAACAATACATACAATATAATAAACTACTCTACTACTATTACCAACTTCTTCTATTACTACTACTACTACTTATACCCAACTATCAACCTACAAAATCAATATTAAAAAATAAAATTAAAATACCTTTACCAACTCATAATGTACAACTACATACAACATAAGAAAAAAACAAAAAGCCGAAAGTTTGATTTGAAACACACAAAAAAAAAACGGTTTATTGAATGGTTTTTAACAGCTCGCTAAAATAATAACAGGTTTGTATAAATTATCATATATTTTCTTTTAATCGTCTTTCTTCATTTATTTAAGTGTCCTTGATAAATGTATTTTGCGCTTCTATTAGTCTTAATTTCATTAGAATGTAATATGTTTTAATTGTTAAATTTGAATTTGCTTAATTCAAAATTGCTTAAATATTTTAAAATTTAAAAATTATAAAATTCTCAAAAAAACAAAAAAAATCATAACAAAATTTCATTAAAATCATTTAACACTTAATGATACAACAGTTAATAACCCATAAAATATATATAATTTTTGTTACACACTCTCTAATATTTCTAAACACTTTTACATATATTATGCAACATTAGCACTTAGCTGCAGCTGTTGCCATATCTGCAAAGTAAAAATTCACGCACTTAGTTTTAGTTAATGTAACTTGGAACATACAAGAATATTTAAATAAGTTTACATTTTTCAATTTATTGAATAATGAAAGAATTGTTATTCAATAAATTGAGATTTATTTAAATTAATTTTAATATTTTTGATATTAAGTCACTATTAGAAATTCCTTAATAAGTGCACAATTTAAAATAATTATAACAAAATTATAATTATACATTTTGATTTTTAATAGCCTTTTACACAGATTCTTTTTGAAAATTATTTTATGTGAACAATGAGTCGAACTTCAAGTTGAACGAAAACGAAAGAGCTTCTACGAAACTATCAAAATTTGGTTTTACATAATTTTTAAATCCCTGCGAACGAAAGCTTCGTAGATAGGGAAGCCCAATTTTAGTCGAATTCAAGTGACTGACTTTTGTTCGGCATAGAGAAAAAGGCTATCAGAAAACAAAGACTGTTATCCTGTTTATTTTAACCTCTCCTGGTAAGAATACCACATTATTAGGCTTGTTTACCATACTGAGAGGATGCAAAATCAGACCAAAAATAAGTGGACACATTTAAGATCTTATGAATGGAAGCAACCTTTTCCTTGATGTGTACTCCGTGGTTTAAAGCCATTAAAATGATTGGATTTTTTTGCTTCATCTTGCTGTTTTTCCCACTAGATATGTTGGAAGATCTTTTGAAAATGATTTCAATTTTTTACTTTTGAAAAATTATGTGAACGATTCCTTCTACGTGAACCAGGTTTTCTATAAACGGACAAGTTTCCCCAGAACTGTTTAATAACATTGGGTTATTGAAAATATTTATTAATTTTAGTACTCACTTTTTTCTGGGCACTCATTTTAATCAGATTAATAATATATTCATATGTTTGACATTTAACATTATAAATGATACGTTTTATAAAAAAAATCAAAAAGTACTTTAGTTAAAAGTTTTAATGAAAAACGTGTGTTAAGGATTTTTTCGATATCGCTTCTTATGAAAACGTAAGATCATGAAGGCTCATTTTTTTTTAATTTATTAAAAAAAACTTAAGATTTTGATTTTTGCAAACCAAATACGTAAACGTATTTTTATAAATATTGACAGCGACCATATCTATAATTACTATGGGATTTTCAACAATATAGATATATATATAGAAAATCTTAGTATTTCTAGTGTAAGTGAAAGGCTTTAAAAATCAATATATGAAACGTTGCACCATACACATAAATTAACCCAAAAAACACATTAAGTTTTAACACCTTAACAGTCACCACCAAGAACAAAACACAGTTATCAATTACGAGGTGTAAGTACACAAATTAAAAAGAAAAAACAAGAACAAACAAAAATATTTAAATTAATTTCAATTAGAACACAATGGTTATGGGTATAAATTGTTTTCATATAACCAACAAACCAACCCTATAAATAATTCCATAAATATATGATATTCATGTTTATGTTTTCAATTTTCATTTAAAATAGAAAAAGCGATGTCTAAAGTTGGTAATGGAGATAACAATGATGATGACGATGATAACTCACCAAATGGCGACTGTGAAAATGAACGCAAATCTGAATCACCTAACCAACCACTGCCGATATACCAGCAACGTAATAATTATTATTCATAAACAACATTTCCATTAAACACATTTTCTCAACAAATAACATAACTCTAGTTAAAATATTTTCAAATATCAATACCAACAACAAAGAGAAAAAACGCAACAATTTATTTTATGTCAAACAAAATTACCAAATATTACAATAAATGCATTTATCTTAAGTCAGTATCGAAAACATAAATTGATACAAAGAAAAAAAACAAAAACAAATTTTCTTTTGAAAACAAAAAAAAGTAGACTAAAAATTTTAAATACAAAAGAGAAAAACAAAAACTTCCTAAATTTGTTAAAAATTATTTAAATAGAAAAAAATGAGAGAAAAATAACAAACATAAATATGATAAAAAATAAAATGCTTAATTGACTGATAAATTGTTTCAAAAAAAAAAAAAAAGACTTTAGTAGAACAACAAATTCATTTTATAATTTCAATTTAAAATTTTAAAACTATTTATGGAAGAAAAATCGTTAGGATTGTTAATTATATATTGAAACTTAATTAAAACATAAAAGAATAAAATAAATAAATGTTTACAAAATATTTTAAAAATTATATAAAAAAGTAAACAAATTATAGAAAATATTAAAAATAAATCAAACTTCAACATATCATTAAAATCATATTCATTAAACATTAAATTAAAAATAAAAATATTAATAAAACAGTTATGGAAAAATATTGTATATTAAATATATATATATTTAAGATATAATGAAATTGTTAAAACTTTTAGTAATTAGAAAGAATGATAAATAGTTTTTTGGTTTAAAACAATGATTTAATAATCGGTAATCATTTTTAATCTTAACTATTAATTCAAGAAAAAAAACTTTTCTTACAAAAAATATAATATTTTCGTATTAAATTAAATTGTTAAAATATTAAACTTTTCTAAAATATTTCAAGTTTTATAGTAATTTGAAATCATATTTCCTTTTATATGTAACTATATCCTCATTTTAAAATGTCAGTTCACCAAAAAATTTACATTATTTTAATCAAATTCTAATTCGAGTTCATATAATTCTTTTAAAAGAGAAGTTTTGTTTTTATATAAAAATAGTTTTTGAAAAACTATTGGAAAATGTTTTTATATTCACATTGTAATATATATATATATTTGAGATCTTTGATAAAAACTTTAAGAAGTTTCGAAGAAAAACAACCAGTTTCTTTTAGTTTTTTGAAATTTGATTAACTTTAATTTAACATATTTTCATTAGCATTATCTGATGTTAAAAAAATTTGGACTTGAATGACAACTTATTACGCAAACTATGTATAGATTTTGAGCGGAACTACTGTATCATTAAGAACAAATAAAAATTTAAGATGGGATCGTAAAGGAATTCTAAAATAATAAAAAATATTGACTTCAATCACTTAACAAAATGTAGGCCGGATAGAAATACGGATAAATACCCCCATAAGTAACTAATTTTATTTATCGAATAACTGAAGAACTATTTCGACGAAAGTTTAAAATTTTGTCCCATTCAATTTCTCGAGAAGTTCTTTTACACAAATTTGCACAAAGATTATAATAGAATATCTAAAGAGACCTTTAAATTTGGTCAAATTTTCATTGTATGATTTTTTAATAATTGTTGCGATTTTTGAAATTGTTCTTTTTTTAATATCATGTTAATGGTATGGTACTGATGTGTATCATGACACAAAATTTTGTGAAAATGAAAGGGAAGTTTTTATTACATTTTTTCAAAAGAATTGAATTTTTTATAATATTGGTACGAAATCACAGATAAAAATCATTATAATTTTTTTTCCAAATCAAATAAATAGTAAACAAATTATGTCAAATTGAATTGAGAGTTTGAAAAAAAATTTTGCAAATTTTGATTTGAATTTAAATTTTGTATTGATGTACAGAATCGATGGAAATCAGAATGGGTGATGTTCAAAATTACATTTTTTTCGTTCTGAAACCAAAATAACAAAAAGTAAAACTTCTAACTTTTTTTAAATATGTTAAATTAAAGTTGAAACAACGAATTGAAATTTCACAACATCATTTCCAATATTTTCAGCTGATAAGGTTAATGTTGTTGTTTTTTTATAATTAAAACGTTTCTTAATATTTAACTTAAACTATTAACTTTGAACTATTTTTTTATTAACTATTTTTTATTAATCATTTTGATTAAAATAACTTATCAATAGTTAGACGGACAAGTTGTTGTTATACATAATAATGTTTACGGGGCAATATACATATACATAAATAATTATTAAAAATGCTTTAATAAAGAAAAAAGTTCGTAGAACTCTTTAAATTCATATGTATTAACTACGATCAAAAACAATAAGCAGAAGAAGAAGAGGAAAAATAATTCACATTATAGCAATTTTCATGTACCTATTCATGTATTACACACATAAATATAAATACGTTAAGGATGGATGAGTGTTAAAAGGAATACAAAATGATGAATTTAATAAATTTAATAATTAAACGATAAAACATAAAGAAATATATGTATTATGTTAAATATTACTAACAATTATACATAATTACATAACTCAAAAAATATTAAATAAGTCAATTAGTTCTGCAATTAAAATCCAATATTTTAATCTTAAAAGAAAACCTAAATTATTTAAAACCTTTATTATTCATTTAAATGAAATATGTAAAACAAACATATGTAAACACAGAAAAAGTAACAACGATATAATCACTTATGTAAATTAATATTAATTCTTATAATTAATTATTTTTAAACTTAGTGAAAATCAATATTTGTTTTTAAAATATTTGTACAAACATTTAATTAATATAATTTTGTTTTTTTTTTAAGACAATGTTTAATATAGCATTATGTAATTTGCTAATATAATTAATAAATTCAAATTTGTTTAAATTTTTTTATATTATAATTTTGCAAACGGGTGCTATATAAACATGAATTTATTTTGTCTTTTTTCGTTAAAAACATAATTGAAATTATAACAATTATAAAAAAAACAACTACAATCCAAGACATTAAAGCCATGACCATCTTTATGTATAATTCTTTAATATTTTATAGAATTTTTATTTAAAATCACATTTCCATTTGCCTTATGTTATTGTTAATTATTAATTTAAAAAATATAAATATATTTTATTCTATTTTATGGATTAATTGCATATAAAATATAATTTTATTATAGCATTTTAAATATTTAATAAGTATGACACAAACAAAAAAATAATATTAATTTATAAACATAAAACTAATTGTAACTGCAACGTCAATATCAATTCAATATTACATGACTAATTGAAAATTCTACATATTACAAATATTGTACATTAATAAATATTATAATTGTATGTTAATATAAATAAATAAATACGTTGGAAAAATACGTTTAAAATGTACATGTTCAAGAAAAAAGAATATGATGATAATATTAAAAAAGTAATAAAACTTCACTGTAATCTATCATTACAAATTGTAAGCAAAAATGTTATTCAATAAAAAAATATAGTTAAAATAAAAATAAAAATGTTTGTCAACTAATAGAAGAACAAAATTGCACAGTAAGTGAGTCTTTGTAAATTAATTTACTCTTTTTTTAATACCTCTGAGACTAAATGTGATAACAATAAAAAATTTTCAGTACCACGCCTAAGCCTTGAAGAATATTTCTAGAATTAAATAACTCATGTCCAGAAATATTAAAGACAACGTTCATTTATGTCTGTGCTGAAAAGAAAATCAAATGATCATTCAGTTTCAGACGTTATAGCAAAAAAAAAAAAACGCGGCGATGTAATTCGTCAAAATTTTTTCTCATTTAATAGGAGAACAGAATTGAGCAGAAAGTGAATTCCTGCAAACAAATTTACTCTTTCATTAATAACTTTTAGACTATAGAAGATAATTCTATGAAAATTTCACTGTTGTGTAGAGCTGGATATGGACTACACTCACAACTGCTTTTGAACCGCCCACTGCCACGCCTACCTTATGAAAACCTTAGATTTATATTTCAAAATTGATTATTGTACGTATTTATGAACGAATTTTGGTAAATTCAATTTGCTATTAAAGAGCAACCAGAAGTTAATCAACGTTAAAACTTTCATGTTAATCGGTTACTAAGTTCAAGAGTAATACGCAAATTAGTTTACCTCAGGGAATAGAGATGGAGACTGGCTTTATTTTGTGATGACTTTGAACCGCTTATTGCCATGCAAACACAATGAAAAATAAACACAAAATTGTTATACTCGAAAAACTCATGTTCAGAAATATAATTTATTTTATTTTAATTCGGAATATTAATGACAAGGTTTATTTATATCTGTGTTTAAAATTTCAAGAAAATCGGACGTACCGTTTAGAAGTTATAGCAAAATTAGTATTACTCTCTACAAGACATAAAAAACGCGGGCGATGAAATTTGTCAAAATTTTCTCATTTAATAGGAGAACAGGATTGAGCAGAAAGTGAATTCCTGCAAACAAATTTACTCTTTCTTTAATAACTTCGAAACTATAGAAGATAACTCTATGAAAATTTCACTGTTGTGTAGAATTGAATATGGACTACACTCACAACTGCTTTTAACCGCCCACTGCCACGCCTACCTTATGAAAACCTTAGACTTATATTTCAAAATTGATTATTGTACGTATTTATGAACGAATTTTGGTAAATTCAATTTGCTATTAAAGAGCAACCAGAAGTTAATCAACGTTAAAACTTTCATGTTAATCGGTTAATAAGTTCAAGAGTAATACGCAAATTAGTTTACCATCCCACATACCGTAAACCAAATTTTGTCCTTGTAATAAACTTACTATTTTTTGAATAACTTCAGAACTACAAGAGATAATTGGACGAATTTTTCTCAGGGAATAGAGATGGAGACTGTCTTTATTTTGTGATGAATTTGAACCGCTTATTGCCATGCAAACACAATGAAAAATAAACACAAAATTGTTATACTCGAAAAACTCATGTTCAGAAATATTATTTATTTTATTTTAATTCGGAATATTAATGACAAGGTTTATTTATATCTGTGTTTAAAATTTCAAGAAAATCGGACGTACCGTTTAGAAGTTATAGCAAAATTAGTCTTACTCTCTACAAGACATAAAAAACGCGGGCGATGAAATTTGTCAAAATTTTTTCTCATTTAATAGGAGAACAGAATTGAGCAGAAAGTGAATTCCTGCAAACAAATTTACTCTTTCTTTAATAACTTCGAAACTATAGAAGATAACTCTATGAAAATTTCACTGTTGTGTAGAATTGAATATGGACTACACTCACAACTGCTTTTGAACCGCCCACTGCCACGCCTACCTTATGAAAACCTTAGACTTATATTTCAAAATTGATTATTGTACGTATTTCTGAACGAATTTTAGTAAATTCATTTTGTTATTAAAGAGCAACTTGTAATTAATTAACGTTAAAACTTTCATGTTAATCGGTTACTAAGTTCAAGAGTAATACGCAAATTAGTTTACCATCCCACATACCGTAAACCAAATTTTGTCCTTGTAATAAACTTAGTATTTTTTGAATAACTTCAGAACTACAAGAGATAATTGGACGAATTTTTGTCAGGGAATAGAGATGGAGACTGGCATTATTTTGTGATGAATTTGAACCGTTTATTGCCATGTCTATTGAAAAATAGACACACTATTTTTAAACTAGAAAAACTCATGTTCAGAAATATTAGTTATTTGATTTTTATTAAATTATAACAGTACGTGTAAAAAACATGTTGTAGTAACTTACCAATAATCAAAATATTTTTATACATATATTCAAAGAAAAAACGTTTTTTTTTTTTGAGTTTTAAATTTACTTTATTTTTATAAATTTGCATTACTTACAAATCCTTACAAATTTTTTACTTTGGTCCATATAGAAAATATTTGGACTTAAACATTTCCTACATAAGAAGACAAAACTATCTAAAAAAATTGATATACTAAATTATAATTTTAACATAGATTTCCTTAATTTCCTCTGAACGTCTTCACTGTTTTAGAATTTAATATACAATTACAGCTTAAAACTATATGGTAAAGAAAGGACTTTATCAAAGAGACGAAGATTATTTAACGGACATTTAAATTAGGACATGAACAAACATGAAAACAATTAGTTAAGATATTGGGATAAAAGGTAAAGGAATTTGGCAGGTTTATGGTGCATACAGACAACAAAAATTTACAAATAAATTAAATGCTTTAAAATAAATATAATATTGTAGTAGTTGATCTAAATTTGTGAAAATCCAATGTTATCGTTATGATAAATCATGTAAGATATTTTTGATGTTGTAGTTAATAGAAACAAATTTGTCGTCAAATTAAAATGATGTTTAAATTGGGTAGGAGAAGATTTTAAAAATATCGGACCTATTTTTTTAATTTTATATAGAACTTAAAATATCGCTCTCTCGCTTTGAAAAATATTTTTGTGGTTAGTGCTAATTCGTTTTGCTATTTTCTGTGTGTTTATTTATTATTATAGTTTGCTGTTAATTAATTTTAATTTCATTATTATTATTATTTTGCAAAATTTGTATAAAGTTTATTAGTTTATTTTGTTTTGAAAACTCTCTAATGACCATATTCAGCAGATGAATATTGTGTGCTTTCACAGAATTTATGATTAGTTAATTATCATATTTTTTATTAATTGCTGAAGATGACCAATGTCTCTTTCTCTCTTTTGTTTGTTAATGGATGATATTTAAAGTTTTTCAAACATGTTTATATTGTCATTTGTGTCTAATATACTCTCTCACTCTCTTAAAATAATAATAGTTTTTTCTAAAAGGCGCTCTATTGTCATATTTAGTCGAACCATTAACATCGAAATAAATTTGGTTTTAAGCTTGATTTCGTCTAAGAGCGCACTGATGTACAATTGGTTAATGGCTTTTGAGTTACAATTATTCTTGCTTATAGGTTTTCAACTCAACTTTTAGTATTTTTGTTTTTTTCGTCTTGAACTGGTGCAGTTGTGGTTGAAGATGATTCCTTATTTTCAACTTTAATTAAAGCTGATTCGACCATTTTCTTGTATTTACCAGATAGATCGGGTAAATCGTAAGAAATGGCTACATCCAGCTTAGTAATGGGACATCCGCGGAAGTATGAACAAGTTTCAGCCAACTTCTTGAATTCATACAAGGGATTTAAGCGGAAGAAATCACGATATACTTCAGGATCTGGCAAATCGTAACGTGAGATATTTGTAAGAGTTGATAGACCTTCATAGATGTGGTAGTTTTGGGGATTTTCAATAATGTTATCTGCAATACGTTTTTTGTTGCCAAACAATGTCTTATGATTGTAGAAAGTATTAAGATAACAATCAACCATTTTAGCATGATTGCGGACGCGAACCTAAAAGTGCAAATAAATAAAATTATAATGAGTTTAAACTTTGAATATAGTTAAATATTTAAATACTTACAGCAAAACGACGCGCACTGGCAATCTTGTTTTCAATCCTCTTGTCGACAGCAGTACGCAAGTCTCTTAGGAAAGCTCTTTCTTGGGCCAACAACAAACGAGCTGGTGAACCCTCTTGATAGGGGTGAGACCACAAAGAGGTGGTGTATACTAATGGTGGTTGAGCGGAAGACATCAAGGGAGAAATATTCCAAATCAAAGCACTTTGTACGCGCAATAATTCTTCAGGTTTTACAGTATCAGCCTTGTTCAAAATAATACGTGTTTGATATTCACGACCCTTCAATTGATCCAAAATAGCTTCGGTCTCTGGACCAACATCAAGCTTGGCTGGATCATAGACCAAAAATATGATATCGGCACGGTCAATAAACCATTGACAAGCATCATTGAAGGGGAATAAACGGGAAACTTGTTTGCGTACTTCCAAAATACCGGGAATTTCAACAATGTTAACCTAAATTAGTCAATAATTACAAGCATTAATAAAAATTAAAATTTCTACAATTACCTTTTCTAAAAGTTTGTTGGGCATTTTTAGACCACGCAAGCGATCTTCTAAACCTTGTCCGAATTTCTGCAATCCGGAGAAAGTATAGTCAGCTGCTAATTGAGTTCCGTCCAATACTTCGGTCTCATTGCCCCACATCAAAATGTTGAAATAGGCAGGAGAAGGTTCAGCACCTGATGAATTTATAACATTATATTGATTTGATTTCATACTTTAAAAATATTCACTTACCGGTCCTTAGGGAACTAGCAGTATATTCATTGTCAGTCAAGTAGTTGATTATCGATGATTTACCACCAGAATAAGGACCCATAAATAATACCAAGGGTTTGGAAAAAATTTCTGGATCACCAAAGTGACGATTACTCAAATCACGATATTTATATAAAGTTTCCAGTGGTTTGATAGCATTTTCATAGGTACGTTTAATATCACGCAAAATAATTTCAGCCACATTGTCAATAGCTTTTTCACGAGCATTTGATTCATCGTCGAGTTGCAATAGTTCGTAAATGTGACTACGACTTCTACGGTTTTCGGGAATTTCACCTTCCTATAATATTGGAACATTGTTAATAAACATATTTCAAAATTAATTACAAAAATGTACAAATAAACAAAACAAAATAATAAAACAATAACAACGGAAGTTGGATTTCTAGGAAATGAGAAAAGGATCAATTGTAAAGTTATCAATATTATTCGATGTAATCGGGTAATAATTATAGTGCCGTAGATATGTCACCTGTGTTAGTAGAGTTTCAAATCTAAAAACTTTTGATTTTGTATGAAACGATTTCGAATATGAATAAATTAGAAAGAGAGACAAAAATAAGAAGTCCTCTACTATTATGGCTATTTGCTATAAAAAATAACTTAGTTTATGAGAACCTGGTTAAGAAAAGTAAAATCAACGGATTATGAGAGAATAACATGATTAAAATAATCTAAATATTTCCAATAGATTAATAAAGGAGGGGCTCTTCCAGAAGAAAATACCTCAAATTCGTAGATATTGATGAGGTCATCTTCAGCATTTGGTATACCATCGCCATCGATATCATCATCTTCGGCATTGGATGTGCCGTCGCCATCGATATCATCGTCTTGTTCATTGGGAATGCCATCACCATCTAAATCATTATCATTAACATTATGAACACCATCTCCATCGATATCGGTGTCAGCTACATTAAGCAAGCCGTCACCATCTAAATCAGCATCGGCAACATTCAATACACCATCACCATCGAGATCTGTATCGACAACATTTGGTACACCATCGCCATCTAAATCGGCATCATCAATATTTAATACACCATCACCATCTAAATCACTATCATTAATATTGTGGACACCATCACCATCGATATCTTGATCAATAACATTAGGAACACCATCGCCGTCTAAATCATCGTCTATAATATTGGCAACACCATCCCCATCTAAATCTGTATCATGTATATTTAATACACCATCACCATCCATATCAGGATCATTTTCATTTGGTATCACGTCGCCATCTATGTCATCATCATGGATATTCAAAATACCATCACCATCCATATCTTCATCGTCTTCATTGGGAATGACATCACCATCTATATCGTTATCTTGTTCATTTGGTATGCCATCACCATCTAAATCAACAAGTTGAGCCAAACCCTAACAAAGTAACATTATGAAAATATCAACTATTTTTACCGATAACATTTCGATTCGTGAGCTTTTTTGAACCTAGAAAAGACCCCAGATTCTCTGGTTAATATTTGATTTATGTATATAAATTAATTTATGATAAAAAAAATTTAATGGTCTGATAGAAATGCAAACCAAAGTTACTGAGGACTTTTCTGGATTAAAATACCTCCGACTTATGCTTATCATCATCTTGGTGATTTGGAATGCCATCACCATCAATATCACTATCAACAAGATTTGATATACCATCACCATCTATATCATGGTCTTTATCATTCGGTATACCATCACCATCGATGTCTTTATCCTGCGAATTAGGAATGCCATCTCCGTCAATATCGTCATCTTTATCATTTGGAATACCATCACCGTCTAAATCATTGTCATGAATATTATGGATTCCGTCACCATCAATATCATGATCTTCTGTATTCGGCACTCCATCACCATCGATATCATGATCGTCAATATTTGGCACTCCGTCACCATCCAAATCGGAGTCATGGATATTCAATATACCATCACCATCCATATCTGGATCTCTTTCATTTGGTATTACATCACCGTCCATATCATTATCATGTATATTTAAGATACCATCTCCATCCATATCATCATCTTGTTCATTGATTATTACATCGCCATCTATATCATCATCCTCTTCATTTGGTATACCATCTCCATCTACATCAACTCGTCTTGGCATTGCCTAATAAAATAATATTACCAAAATATGAACTACAATAATCACGAAATTTATTTCTGATGAATCATGAGATCTTCAATCGAAAATGTCCATAAATTTTTATATCAACTTTGTTTTCACACGAAAATTGATATAAAAAGATAAGTGAACACTTTAATTTTAAAGTACCTCAGATTCGTCATCATCATGATTTAGAATTCCATCACCATCGACATCGTCGTCTTCACTATTGGCTTTGCCGTCACCGTCAATATCATTGTCTTTATGATTTGGAATGCCATCACCATCAATATCATCATCAAGGTGATTTGGAATGCCATCTCCATCTAAGTCATTATCATGTATATTGTGAACGCCGTCACCATCAATATCAGTATCATGAACATTCTTAACACCATCACCATCGATATCATCATCGATAACATTCGCTATGCCGTCGCCATCTAAGTCACTATCATGAATATTCAAAACACCATCTCCATCCATATCGACATCTTTTTCGTTTGGTATTACATCACCATCAATGTCATCATCATGTATGTTCAATATACCATCACCATCCATGTCTTCATCTTGTTCATTCGGTATTACATCACCGTCGATATCCTCATCCTGTTCATTTGGTATACCATCCCCATCGAGATCAATGTGTTTTGGGGGTGCCTGATATAAACATTTAATCATGAACTCTTGTTATCCAAAACATAGAAAGTATGAGAAATGTTTTAAGCCGAAAAGACCCTAGATTCTTTGTTTTTCTACACGAAAGTCTATTTGCTATAAAAAAAGAACTTCTTTTATGATCTCTTTTTTTATAGAGAAGACTAAAAACTACGCATTGTATTGATATAAGAAAACCCAAAGATTTTAAGGACCTTTCATGAATAAAGTACCTCAGATTCATGTTTAACATTATCTTGATGATTAGGAATACCGTCACCGTCGATATCATCATCTTCATGATTTGAAATATTATCACTATCAATATCGTTATCTTTAGCATTTGGAATACCATCACCATCAATATCAGCATCCTGATCGTTAAGAATACCATCACCATCTAAATCATTATCTTTTACGTTGTGAACACCGTCGCCATCAATATCTGGATCATATATGTTTTTTACCCCATCTCCATCCAAATCATCATCATGTATATTAGCAACACCATCACCATCTAGATCGGAATCATGTACATTTAAAATACCGTCGCCATCTATATCTAAATCTTCTTCATTAGGTATCACATCTCCATCTATATCTTCATCGTCTATATTCAGGATACCATCGCCATCAATATCTTCATCTTGCTCATTTGGTTTTTTATCGCCATCAATATCTTCGTCCTGTTCATTAGGGATGCCGTCACCATCCACGTCAATTATTTTAGGCAAAGCCTATTAAATTAATATTATGGAAATATGAACTATTTTTACCCAAAAAATTAACAACCGTCAGAATGCTTTCTTGTTTACGGAAAAGACCCCGATTCTTTGAGATTTCGTCAAGAAAATTATAGGCATCTCTAATAAAGCAGTACATACATATCTGCAACATATCTTGTCTACGTGTCCCGAAACGTAGTTACAAAAAGAAATGCCAAAGATTCTAGGGGCTTTTCCTAAATAAAATACCTCCCGTTTGGACCTAACGGCTTCTCTATGATTAGGTATACCATCGCCATCAATGTCATTATCTTCTATATTAGAAATACCATCACCATCAATATCATCATCCTTAATATTTGGTGTACCATCACCATCAATATCATCATCCTGATCATTTGGAATGCCATCACCGTCAAAGTCATTATCATGAACATTATGCACACCATCACCATCAATATCAGAATCATGTATGTTTTTTACTCCATCCCCATCAATATCATCATCAATAACATTTGCTATACCATCGCCATCTAAATCAGTGTCATCAATGTTTAAAATACCATCACCATCCATATCCGAGTCATGTTCATTGGGAATTATATCACCATCTATGTCATCATCATGAATATTTAGAATCCCATCACCATCGATATCATCATCCTGATCATTAGGAATAACATCGCCATCGATATCGGCATCTCGTTCATTTGGAATGCCATCACCATCCAAATCGATTTCCTTAGGCAGGGCCTAATAAAGTAATTTTAGGACAACAAGCAACTAAAGAGTTTTTAAGCAGAAAATTCCCCAGACTCAAAGGATTTTCTATTGATAATTCTATTTGATATAATTACGAACTTACGGTTTTCATACCTTTTTGTTATAGAAAATCCGAAGACTCTGAGGAATTTTTCTGAATAAAATACCTCCACCTTGTGTTTATCGTTATCTCTGTCATTAGGAATACCATCACCGTCAATATCATGATCTTTTACATTGGATATACCATCACTGTCTATGTCAATATCCTTCTTATTGGGAACACCATCACCATCGATATCTTCATCATGCTCATTTGAAATACCATCACCATCTAAATCAGTATCATTTACGTTATGAACGCCATCTCCGTCAATGTCTGAGTCATGAACATTTTTAACTCCATCACCATCTATATCATCATCTATATTATTTGCCACTCCATCGCCATCTAAATCACTATCATAAATATTTAAGATTCCATCACCATCCATATCGGAATCCTCTTCATTTGGTATTACATCTCCATCTATGTCATCATCATGAACATTTAAAATACCATCCCCATCCATGTCTTCATCTTGTTCGTTAGGAATTATATCGCCATCTATATCATCGTCATCTTCATTTGGAATTCCATCGTCATCTAAATCGACCTTTTTAGGCATAGCCTAAAAAAGGAATATTATGCAAAGATAAAACATTTTAAGCAGAAAGTTCCTCAAATTCTTTAGTTTTTTCTCATTAATATTAATTTGAAATTTTGTGTTTGTTAAATTAAATGAAGAAATACTAAGATTCTGAGGAAGTTTTCTGATTAAAATACCTTTGATTTAGACTCAAAGTGATCTTTTTCATTGGGTACTCCATCACCATCAACATCGTGATCTTCGTGATTTGAAATTCCATCACCATCTATATCATTATCTTTATGATTTGGGATTCCATCCCCATCAATGTCCTCATCATGCTCATTCGGAATACCATCACCATCTAAATCATCATCATAGATATTTTGTACACCATCACCGTCAATATCGTTATCATGAATGTTTTTTACACCATCCCCATCAATGTCATCATCAATGATATTTGGTATTCCATCTCCGTCTATATCGGAATCATGTATATTCAAAATACCATCACCATCCATATCAGGATCTTTTTCATTTGGTATTATATCACCATCCATATCATTGTCATGAATATTTAAAATACCATCACCATCCATATCTTCGTCTTGTTCGTTAGGTTTTTCATCACCATCAATATCGTCATCCTCTTCGTTTGGAACACCATCTCCATCTATGTCAACAATTTTAGATGAAGCCTAATAAAGTTACATCACATGAATATTAAAATTGTTGCTTCATAGATAAAACATGACATGATCTTTTTTAGTGAAAAATGACTCAGATTTTTTCAGATTTTTACGCAATTACAGTATGTTTAATCAGAAATGTATTATTTGGATATCTGAATATATCTGATCACTTTTAAGTATAAAATACCTCATACTTATGATGATGATCGTGATCATGTTCATTTGGAATACCATCACCATCAATATCATTATCTTCATGATTTGAAATACCATCGCTATCAATATCAGTGTCTTTGTGATTTGGTATTCCATCACCATCAATGTCATCATCTTTCTCATTATGAATTCCATCTCCATCTAAATCGTCATCGTGAATATTGTGTACACCATCGCCATCGATATCTATGTCGTGAATATTTTTTACTCCGTCACCATCTATATCATCATCTAAAATGTTTTCAACGCCATCGCCATCTAAATCACTATCGTGAATGTTTAGTACCCCATCTCCATCGATATCGGGATCTTTTTCATTTGGTATTATATCTCCATCGATATCATCATCATCAATATTTAATATGCCATCACCATCCATATCTTCGTCTTGTTCATTTGGTTTAGCATCACCATCGATGTCTTCGTCTTCTTCATTTGGAATGCCATCGCCATCTAGATCGATATGCTTTGGTAAGGCCTAATAAAGCAATATTATCGAAAGTGTGTTTTTGGATTTCTATTTATTTTCAGATCTAATATCTAAAAACTTTTTAAAAATCAAGGTCTCACATAGAATACGTGAATAGAATACGTAATACGTTTGTTCAAATGTGGATTCTTTCATTCTATCAATAATTTTAAACATTCAGAAGAATAAAAATTAATAGTTTATTTTTCTACCCGCCAGTGAATCGATGAATTAGGGATTATTCCGATTTGATCAATATTTATATAAATAAGAAGCGACCTCAACATTTCAGTATTTCTTATTATTAAAGTTTCATATCTACTTGTTAGTTTATGGCTTTTAATCCGGGCAAGATTTATATGGTTAGATTGTAAAAAAGCGTAATTCCCTTATTTGTTCATTATTATTTTTAAAGTAAAAAATATTGGAAAACTAAACTTTCAAAATCCTGAGAAATTTTCTAAGAAAATTACTTATTGTTTTTTACATTTAAAGTAAAATAATTCAGCAACGAAATACACAAAAATATATTATTCTTACCCACAGTAATTCGTCTTCAGGTTTAATATCATCGTCTTCATCTTCAGGTTTCTTATCGTCCACTTCACCATCGCTGTCATCGTGTTCATTTAACAAACCATCACCGTCACGGTCGGCATCATGCTCATTGGGAATACCGTCCCCGTCAATATCATTGTCTTCATGATTAGGTATACCATCACCATCAATGTCATCATCCTTCTCGTTTGGAATACCATCACCATCCTTATCAGTATCTTCATCATCTGGAATACCATCGTTGTCCATATCAGCGATTGTTCCTATAGAGCGCTTTGAACGTTTAGCAACTTCTTCCTCTTCGACCGGTACCGCACCAGGTTGAGTATCAGATGCTTCATGCTCGTCTTCATCATGGGCATTTGGAATGCCATCACCATCAATATCCTTATCATGGGTATTAGGTACTCCATCACCGTCCATATCTGAGTCAACTTCATTTGGCAAAACATCTCCATCAATATCACTGTCGTCATCATTGGTAATACCATCCTTATCAACGTCCAGGCTTTTGGGTTCATCTTCATTGGGCATTCCGTCACCATCAACATCATCGTCTTTATCATTAGGAATACCATCACCATCCATATCATCATCTTCGCTATTTGGAATGCCATCTCCATCGATGTCATCATCTTCGTGATTTGGTATACCATCACCATCAATGTCATTATCTTCATCATTGGGAATACCATCTCCATCGATGTCATCGTCTTGATCATTAGGAATACCATCTCCATCAATATCGTCATCTTCGCTGTTTGGAATACCATCGCCATCAATATCATCATCTTCAGTATTGGGAATACCGTCACCATCAATATCGTCATCTTCAGTATTGGGAATACCATCACCATCCATATCATCATCTTCATTATTGGGAATACCATCGCCATCCATATCATCATCTTCGCTATTTGGAATGCCATCACCATCAATGTCATCATCCTGATCATTGGGAATGCCATCACCATCAATGTCATCATCCTGATCATTGGGAATACCATCACCGTCCATATCATCATCTTCATCATTGGGAATGCCATCACCATCAAAATCGTTATCACTGACATTATGAACACCATCACCATCGATGTCTCCATCAACAATATTAGGAACACCGTCGCCATCTAAGTCAGTATCAACAGAATTAGGCACGCCATCTCCATCCATATCATCATCTTCCTCATTTGGAATGACATCGCCATCTATGTCACTGTCCTTTTCATTAGGGATGCCGTCACCATCCACATCAATTTCCTTATGCTCAGCAGTTGGCTCTTCCTTAGAATCAACATCAGTGATTTCAACGGTTTCTTTCTCATCATGAACAGGTTGATCTCCCAGCATTTCACCGGACGCTCCGTCTTCGTCATGATTATCGGATTCTTTAATCGTTTTATCTTCACCGGAAGTCGTATCTGGACTAGGAACTAATTCTTCTACGAATTAAAAATAAATTTTGAAGTAAAAATCTATTAATATTGTATGGAAAACTATATGCGTCAAAAATATAAAAGCCCATTGAAAATATGTACAATTTAATAATCAAATTTACAAAATGGCGCCTTTGAAAAGTCTTGCGTTTAGCTTAACACTAGTAAAAAATGGTATTAACTTCATGTTTTCCTAAATCCATTAATAAATTTGACATTAAAATGAGAAAAAAATAATTGCTAGAAAATAAAAAAATAAACTTTTATCATTTCTATTTTAAATATAACCGTTAGCATTGAAAAAAAATTATATTCAATAAATATTTGAATATTTGCCAAATGTTTAGTACATTTTATTAATGGAAATTGTTTAAAATGTAAGATCTATTTTTTGTTGTTTGTATAAATACGATTTATATCTACGATTTATGATACATATGGGAATGACATTATGAATGACAATAATTACCTTTTTCATCACCTGTTTTTAATTCGTTAATGGCCTTTTCTATGAAAGGACGACATTCGGATTCAGTGGGTCCAACATCAGAGCTAGCATACACATCTAAAATAAAGGAAAAAAATATTTTAGTTATACAAAAACTCTTTTATGTACAGTTCAATTTAAAATTCAATTTAAAAGTTTATGAAATAACAACATTATCAACAGATAATAAAGGACAATAAAATTCCATTTGAATGCAATCAGACAACATACCATGAACGCATTCAATAACTTTATCGTCACAAGGTGTATAGTTGGAAGACAGTAAAAATAATGTGAAATGCATACGATATACTTAATCGCCAACAAGTCTATCGAAAACACAAGTACGTGTATAGTAAGAATATAATAAATGCGCACAAGTGTCCCTATTATCTATCATCAAAAGGCTATAAGAGAGACAATAGATTTCCTCCAAGGACAAGCTCATGTTAATATAAATATTTCGAATGCGACAATCATCAAAAACTACGGATTGATTATGTTTTATAAATGCACACTTTCATACACACAAATCCCTATTATCTATCATCAAAAGGCTATAAAAGAGACAATAGATTTCCTCCAAAGACAAGCTCGTGTTAATATAAATATTTCGAATGCGACAATCATCAAAAACTACGGATTGATTATGTTTTATAAATGCACACTTTCATACACACAAATACACAAGAAATAACGGGTTTTTTACATTAAAAGCAAAAAACTTAATAGCTTGCCTTTTATGTTCTACTAAACCGATTCTGAATTTTTGGGATGTCCCCGATTTAGATATATAATAATTTAATTTATTAATTTGCTAAAACGATTTTGCCGGTTTCAACTAGGAATCTTCTTGAGATAATAGCAAATAATCAGCAAAAATTTTATGGAACTCTGATCATTATTTGGAATGTGCCAAGAATAGACAAATGGCTAAATAGACTCAGATATTAATTTGTTGCGAGTATATATGGATTTCATGGGGTCCTTCATGATAAATATTTGAAGTTACACGCAACAAACTCTATTTGATTTTAATGTATTATAAAATTATCCTAATTTTATAATACTTATAAGCAATGAATTCTGTTAGGACATAAGGCATTAATATGCGATCAATTAAATAACTAACGAGTAATCTTTTAAAAAATAGTTTCAAGGGAGTTCAAAAATAAGATTTAAACAATTATAAGTATAGAATTCAAATTCAAATTCAATTTTTGAATGGCTACACAAATGACTGTTGCCTAATCACGAAAATTGCTTAAGAGTGCATAAATTTGAAAAATATTAGTGCGGTCATAATAATTTATGTATTTAAATAATAGTGTAGGGAATTATATAGTCAGTCAAATGTTATAAAAGGAGTTTATTCTCTCTAGTCGAATACTAAAGAGAATAATTCACTAACGTACATAAATTTTAAATTAATCATTTAGTTTTGTTACCAACTAGACATTAATTTCTTAAATTACTAATTTATAATTTTTATTTATAACTTATTTAAAATACACACATACACATGTATTTACATATACATACATATTGTGATGGTATTGAAACTAAATTTTCTTTAAAAAATATTTTTTATAAATTTCCACTTATTAAAAAAAAACAATATTTCTAAATTGGCTAAATGCCACTTTTACTTCCTACACATTTTTATTTTATTCAATGTTCTTTTCTTATTCATAGATAAACTTTTACTTCTTTTTGTTCTAAATTAATTTCAATAGTATGAATATAATTTTTAATATTTTGTTTTTAATAATATTTGTTGAGGTCACTTAGTTATTTTTTTCTTCCTTTTTCATGGTTATACTACAAAAAAAACTAAATTTTATATTTGTATACCCACCACCACCACCACAATTTGTGAAGAGAGTATAGTAGCTTTGTCATTTCGTGTGTAACGCTAAGAAGGTATCATCTCAGACCCCATAATATATATAAATTCTTGCCTCAAATTAAAACCTGAGTCGATTTAGCTATGTCCATCCGTCTATCTGTTGTTGGTACTCTCACATCTATAATAATTGACAGAACTTAATCAATCAAATTTGGCCTAATTATTTGTTATAAGAAGTTTCCTATTTTAAACCAGCAAACTCGGTTCATTCTGTTAAAAGATAAAGACCAATATCTGAGAAAGCCTCTAAGTACAAGCAAAAATTTCCTAAAATTTTTAATAATAAATCGACAAATAAAAATGAAATTTTGCCATAATATTAAGCTATACGTACTTCATAACCGTTACATAAATTATAAAAATCGGTTCAGTAGAAAAAAAATAGCCAAGAAGTTAATTAATTTTATGACTCATTAAGTATCCCGTGTTATATTTAAGGAAAACTTTTACACACTGTATACTGTATGTACGAAACATAATGTATTTACTTCACAAGCATTTGTTGTGGAGGGTATTGAAGATTCGGCATAACCGAATATAGCATTTTTATTTGTTTTTTATTTCAAATACGTCATTATAATTATCTTGTAACAATTTTAATATGAAATTAATAATTTACAATAAACATCAAACAGTTTTAATAATTATTTATATCATTTGTTCCTAATTAATTATGTGTTCATGCTAATTTAGAGACATTTACGATATTTGCAAATACAACTATTTAATTAAATATTTCTTAGAGTGTATACAAAATAAAATTGAGCACAATTTTGTTGCATTAGTATAAGTTTTTGAGTTTTTTTTGAAGTCAAAATAAAAGTGAGCGAGATATCTAAATGTATTTATTATAATTTGAGTATAAACGTTTTTGAGAGAAAAAAATTAAATAATAATAAGGATTGGTTCGTAAATACATATGTATTTTAAATATTTTAGGTTATAGAAAATTAACAGATCAGAAAGAATATTAATTTTGATTCATGTAAAAAGTAATTTCAGACACACCGAGGAGGACAAATTTCAAGGCAACAAACACAATAAATAAACTTAAAATTTATATAAAAATAAATTATGTACAGCATGGCGCATTCATGAAAATTTATTAAATGACCCTCGTAGAATTTTACTTTATGGTGTTTTCTGATTGCATTATAATCTTAAATGCACAAAAATATCATAATATTAATATTATTGGGATTTTTTAAAAGTGGGTGTGATATGGGATCTAAAGTTGTTTGTTAATCGAACTTGACCAAAAATCAGTTGCGACAATTAAAAGTAATGTTACAACCAGCTGTTCAGATAATTTTTTCTGTGTCATACAAACATCATGATTTCCTGGTCACCGAAGATGGTATATTTGAGAATACAATTATATATTACAACATGCAACAGTTTGAGTTATACATTAAAATAAATAAAATATATGCCTGTGATATGGTTAAATTAAGATTTCAAACCTTCCGGTCATAAACAGAAAAAAGTCTTAAAATGTTTTATCTTTCAATAATCTTTCAATAATGTTGTAAATTTCAAATAAATTTAATTTTATGTAGATTTTTAAAGATAAAAGATTTTTTAAGTGTTGAGCTTAAAAGAAAAATACGTTTATATTTTTTTATTTTAATTGATGTATAATAAATATATTTTCAGGTTTATACATCTTCTACTACACAATGGTTTTAAAATAATTATATAAAAATAACTCTATGAAAAGTTGGAGACACCATAAAAAATTTAATTTGATTATAATTGAAATTCTTTTAAGTTGTTCTGAGGGGTATTAATTTTTAATCTTCATGTTCTAACGGTTTCTTATATAATGAATATTTGTGAAAAAAGTTCATACACACAGAAAAAAAACACGAAGCAAAATTAATTTTCTTTAAGTGTAACTTGAAAGTTTTTACGTTTGTAGTGAAATAATATTATAAATATTAGAATCTTTCAATATTAATATATAAAATTACACAACGATAGATTTTTAAAATTATCTTTAAGTACTAAAATTTCAAGTAGAAAAATTCAGGAAAATTCTCAAGAAGCTCCACTGTGAAACAATGTTTAATAACAATTTTTTTGTCTATGAAGCAAAATCATAACTGAAAATAGTTAAATTATTTATATTTTAAATGATTTTGATTATTTTCTGTGTGTACCCTTGTTTGAGATGAAAACTGATGAAGGCTTTCTCTAGTAAAATTTTCAAAATAAATAGTCAAAATCAATTGATTTACATTATGCAAGTCTGTAGGAATTTAACATTAAATATTAAAAAATAAAATAATTGGACGTAATAAAGTTTATAAACAAGTCCTTATCTGTAGATAATTAAAGTGAAAAAGCAGCCAAAGGAATTGAAACACTTAAATGATTTTCAAATATTCAAAACAATATATATTTAACTTATATACACAGTTTTGATTTTTTTACCAGACTTTTATATCAGAAACAGAGGTTTTTGAATTATCCCTTTGAAACGTTTGATTAAATACTTTTCTTATTTCACGTAGTGTGAAATGTTGACTCGTTAATATAGTATACTTTTAAAACACAAAAAAATGTTACATATCGCTCATTTGCGGCAAAGTAGTCATAACTCAAAAAATCTATTTTTTCATTATACATACTATTGATTATTTTTTGACAAAATCATCATGAATAAATATTATTATTTAAGTTCCCCTTCATATATATAAAAGGTTAATTACCAAACATTTTCCAGATAATAAAATACATTTTTTACTACTATTGATCAGCCGAAACTTGTGAATTTTGAGTTATGACGACCTTGCAGCAAATTATAAAAAAAAATGTCCACTTGAATTATTTTGAATTTTTATAATGATGAAACAGATACTTGAATGGATTTATTTCGGCCATTGCCGACCATTTTAAATGGGCTGAAAGTGTTTAATACATTAAAGGAAATAAGGGGTAAAAATCTTATATGGAAAAAAATCATGGTTTAAATAAATACATCGTAAAATACCTTGATGGTTCAGAAAAGTACCGGTTATATTTAAAATAGTTTCAATGCGAAAAATTTTATTTAAATTATATATTTCTTACTAAATGAAGTCTTGACAAAAGACTAAAAAAGGACTAAAATAAGCGATTCCTAATACATTTCTAAGTATACGACTTGAATTCTTTCTGGTTGGTTATTTTCAAATTTAAAGAAATTCCTATTTTTTTAAATACATTATTTAACTGAAATTCGATATACTTAGCATTTTGAAAATATCTATAAAATTTCAAAATTTTGTTTATGTATAGAAAAGGAAGATAATTGCAATTCGTATAAACAAACAGAAAAATAATATTAATTAAATACTAAAAATAAACATTCAGATATAAAATATATAAATTCAAAGAAATTGTTTATTAATTCATTTCTTTATATTCAAATATAAATAAATAAAATAAAACGAACAAAATTTAAATGTTCATTTAAATGATTTCAATATTATAAATGATAAATTGACGGTTTTTAGTATATAACATTTCCCACGGTATACACTGAAAGAAACAAAATAATTATCATATGATTACATATTGGCCAATCGACATCAATAAACGTGATGTGTTGAAATAAATAATAAATAATTTTTATAGAGATTAAGCATTAAACTCTATTACAAACATATTTTAATTTTAATAAAATATTGTGAAATATTCTAGAATTTTTATTTATATCGAAAAATTATAATAAAAAAATGAAAAATGTACTTTGGGTATCATGAAATGAATCTTAAGAAATATTTTTGTTCACATTTATTCTAAATTTAACAGACTACAACTGACAGGCAAAAATAAAATTGATATGTTTTTAACTTTTTTGTATCTTATATTTTTGATACGTACATACATATAAATATTTACAGAAGTGTTCAAAATTATAGCATTAAAAAGAAATTTAACTTAAAACTTAAAAATTTATTTAAAAACATGCTGATATTTCACTCCTTGCAAATAATTTATTTAAAAGTCATGTCAATAGTATATATAGTTTTTTAAGAATCTATACAAAAGCTACATTGAATTTAATATAAGTCAATATAATATTATTAATAGCATTCGTTTCGACATTTCCTTTAAAAATTCTAATTTATGGTAGTTTCAAAGTTCATTAAGTAGCGATACCGAAAAAATTTTGACATCTGTCAACTGTTAACTATTTTTTAAAAATATTAAAAGAAAAAAATATAAAAAGGAAAATTAGTGAAAGGAAAGAATAAGAATTAAAATAGTTCCAAACATAATTTTTCGGCTTGGTTAGCTCAGTGCTCTAACCCTTAGGTGCGAAAATGTGAAGTCAAATTCGGAATTGAAAAGTCTATACATTTTTGACAGTACTTTGGTATAACAAATATATGATATATCCCCGTAATATATTAAAGATAAGTCAGAGTTCCAATTAAGGTTATGAAAATAAATATGGAGAGGCAACATACGGTTGTGTCAGCACAAAAGTTTTGTTGATATCATCATTTTGTGTTACCTTTCCATTTTTGCTGTGGTTGCAAAACGAATGCAAATTCCAAAAAATAACTTCTTCCAAAAACAAGTTTTATTTTGCACAATGCTCTGGAGTAATATCAAAACAGTAACCTCTTAATTGTCTGGAGCTTGGATTATTTGAATTTTCGATTGATTATTGGTCGATTAATCGAACCCAATGTTGATTTGTTAGTAAACTCTTCTAATTTGGAACAAATGACAAATTTTATTAAAATTCACAAGAATTTAACATTTTCAGAAATTATACTTTTCTTTACATCGTCCGAAAAAATTCGATTTGAATAGAAATTCAACAGTTAAAATGAATTACAATATCGTTTTTACATAAAGAATAGAACCTCAACTATAATCGAAATGGATTTTTGTTCACTATGTAGGCTATCGGCAAGTGTCGAATACTTAAATAGAATATGGAACATTTTATCTGTGGCGTGGTATGGTAATTGTAAAAATTGAATGTTCAAATGCTTAATTGCCCTTTCAAATATCCCGAGTTCGGATGAAAACATAGTATGCCAACAAATTAGTGCTGCCATCTTACCTCCTGGAAATGAAATATTAGAAAAGTTATATCTCAAATAGAAGGCGTTGTTGCAAGCAGCGATTAATACTAAACCGATCTGAACAAGAATCATCATACTCCTATCGGAAACAACGGAAAATCTAATATTAAAGATAAATAAACTTTAGATTATTCCGGTCTCAGTGCTCAAGTATCTTAATTTATATATAATATACTTAAGTAATATTTGATCGATTAAAACTCTAGTACAGGGCTGGTGCTAATATCCAAATACAAATACAAACAAATCTTCTGGGTGATTTATACTTATAATCAATAATTTTTTTGTATGAATAACAAGAAAAATATAACTGTAAAATATAAGAATTAAAAATATTCAACAGTCAACAAATATTTTGTTGACTGGCATATAATCATCAAAAAGTCCTCTAAAATCGTAATATTTACTCTTCTATTATTTTGTACACAACTGTTCCACAATCTGTTGAGTACTTTGCTCTAGACAAACGCTAAATACTCTTTTTTTCTATTTATGAATGTTTTCAGGGGAAAAATTGTCGTTTCGATTCCCTTTTCGCTATAGATTTTATTATTATTCTTTCACTTTTTCTCAATATTTTCGCAATACGCAAAGTGTTGTTTGTATTAGCTTTCTTTTCGTTTATTTAATTTTCTTTTTGGCGTATCAGGGAGATTGTTGTTTTCTATTTCACTTTTTGTTAATTTTTGTTTTTTTTTTCTTTCAGATACACATTTAAATATTTCAAGATATTAATACAGACACTCTTTTGACAACGATCGTGCATGAGTGGAAAATTGAAAAAAAAATCTACAGAACGAAAAGAAAAAAACACATACAATGAATATTTTTAAATATTAATTTTCGAATATAAATTTTGAAAATTTCACTAAGATTTTGTTGTTGTTGTTGCTTTTAGAATAATGTAGAGAGAAAAGTATAAATAAAATATAAAGCAAATTGCATAATATATTTTTTTTGCTTTCACAAGAAGAATATTTTGTACGAAAATGTTTTTTTTTTGTGATTTTTGGTAAAACGCACACACAAGGGTCTTGACAACTTTTGTGTCATCTCTATATAATTTGTTCATTTAAAGAATGATGTCTGTTTGCTGCTGTTTATCATAATTTTTTATGGGAACAACAATTATTATATAATACTTTTTAGAAAATATATATTTTATTTTTCATTTTTTAATATTTAAATATTTTTTCATTGTGGCACATACCAGTAGAAGAGACGGCAAATAATGTTAGTCCCAGCAGGAACCAAAACGTAATCCGCCCCATTTCAATTTACACAGTATAAATTCCAGTATCCTAGCACTCAGTTGTAGTTGAATTAAATATTTTTACTTTAAGTCACCTCATAAATTATTTAATTATATTTTTTTAAATATTTATTTAAAATTATTTCTCTATTGCACTCTCGTATTTCTTAAATTAAAAAAAAAAAACGAAAATTAAATATATAATTTATTCCATTTTAAAAATACACTAAAATTACTTAATTTTTTTATTAAAACACTACAAAATATTTTTTTAATTTTATTAAAAATAAAAAAAATAAAGACACTATTTTTATAAAAATATAAAAATTTATAAAAATGATAAATCGTTTAAAATTTTTTTTTTTTAATTTTCACACTTCGTTAATTGTTTCGTTTAAAATTATTTTTTTTCGTTGAAAAATGATGTCGTTTCTTATTCTTAAATATTAATATATTATTAATTATTTATTTATTTATTTATTTAATATTTTTTAAATTTTAGCTCAACAATCGTTTTCTTGGGTAATCCTTTGGTGTCCCTTTTCAACGACTGTTGTTGCCAAAACTATATTTTTTAATGAATGAATATTTTTTCTATTATATCAAAATATATTTCTTTTTATTAGTTTTTTTCTTTTATTTTTTATATTTCTTATATATAAAAAAATTAATTAAAAAATATATATTTTTTTATTATATATAAGTAAAAATATTTTTTATATGAAAAATATATGAATAATATTTTTTATTTTAAAAAATATCACTAATATTTTATAATTTTCACACAAAATAAATATATACGAGTACGAGTATACGAGTCGATCTCTCCCGGTCCAAAACCAATTCGTAACACAACAAGGAGATCCCACAAATTTACCTTGTGACCGCGAAAATTATTTGATTTTTTTGAATACCGAAATGTCGAAATAATTTTCACATAAAAATAATTTTCGTTTTTAGTTGAAGACATTTTTGTTTTGATTTTGAGTGAGTTTTTCTTTTAGATAAGAGAGTATTTAAGATACTCAAAAATATTATTATACACTTATAATATACACACATACGCACACTATTATAAATAACATACAGAAATTGTCATTTTATATTTGGGTTTATGAGTGATAAACAGTGTTTTTTTCGGATAAATGTATATTATACCCTGCACCATCACAAGTAGTAATATAGGGTACATTAAGTTGGTCAATCCGTGTGAAGCGGCAAAAAAGAGTCATCTAAGACCGCAAAAATATATATACACTTGCTTCAAATCAAAATCAAATTCGATTTAGTTATGTCCGCCTGACTTTTGGAAACATTAATAATTCGAATTCAAAAAAATTTTATCGGAATGTTTATTTTCCTCAGCAATTTTCTTTTTAAAACCAGCATTATCGGCTCAGTAAAATGAAATTATTGAACGATATCTGATGCATCCTCGAAATTTCGACGAAAAACTTTTGGCAATTTTTCAAAATCTCGTTATCAGATTAAAATAGAATTTAACTAAAATTTCCAGCTAAATAAATCTCATTCCTCTTTCAAAAGTTTAAAATATAAGATAATTAGAAAAAGGTTATATTTTTGAAATTTTATGACCCCAATTTTGTTGTTAATAGTGTACATTATATATGTTCATACATATTTGCATGTGGTTCAGGTTATTACATATTTGGCATTGTTTTCTTTTTTTAGTTAATTTTGACGAGAATAGTATTTATTGTTAACATCTTATTATTGTCGGCATTATCCTTAAAAACGTTATTAAAGGGAGAAATACGTTTATAAGCTATTTGAATATAAATATATGCAAACATGTTTTGTTGGAGTATTATGCGTTTGTGAAGAAAACGTTCTTAACAATATACAGAACCCAATTTTAGAGATATGTAAATGACACAGACACAAAGTTGAAAATTATTTAATGTGACACAAATAATTTTATTAATAGTCCAAATGGCCATACCTTCTAAAATCAACATAAAATCATAAATATGACCTTTTATAACCAGGGATAGCTTGAAATTAATCTGCGCAAATTTCATCACATTACTACTTTTTTTAGATTTATACAGTTTAAAATTTATTAATTATATTTATGAAAACGAATGTTATGTGAATTTTGTAATTTGGCACGAATTTCAGTGTTCATATAGAGAAATAAATTTGTAACGGGTAGCCGAGACTTTTAAAAAAATTATAACTTAAAATTTTTATCTATTTTATCTCGGACATATAACTAAAACATCTTGGAAACTTTTTTGGAAACTATGGGATTTTTAAAGAAAAATAAACAAAATGTCAAAATAGTTTTCGATACACTGATGTAAAATATTACTATTTACGTTTATGAACACATCTAAAATATGGATTAAAACATTAATATTTAGTTGATTCCTATACTTAGCTAAGTCAATAAACTTTTATCTGTCATTTAAAAAAATTTTTGAGAAAAATTTTATATTTTTTTTTTTCAAAAATTTCATTATTTAAATTGTTGGTGAAAATTTTGATTTTTTAATGAAAATTTTACAATTTTTGTGAAGAATATAAATTTTATTGAAAAGTTTAACTTTTGGAGAAAAAGTTTATTTGTGAAGCATTTAATTTTTAGTAAAAATTTTTTAGTGAATTTTTATTAAAAATTTAATTTTCAGTGAAAAATTTATTTTTTAGTAAAAAATATAATTTTTAGTGAAAAATAAAATTTTTAAAAATTAAAAAAAATTGTTTTTAGTGAAACATTTATTTTTTGGTGAATAATCTAATTTATAGTGAAAGAATTAAATATTTTTTATAAAAAAAAATTGATGAACTATTTCTTTACACAAAATTATTATTCTTTTATGAAAATTAAAAAAGAAAAAACAGAATTTATGAAAAACAATTATAAAAAATTTTATTTTTATGAAAAGTTTATTGTAATATAAATAACGAATAATTGAAAATCTATGATGAAATTATCGAATATAATATTGAAAATTGTATCTCAATTGTACCTAAATCTAAGACTTTCTATAACCAACAATTTCATTTAATTTTTATTTAATGCGTTGCCTATTGCCTACACACGTATAATACCGATATTGTCGTCTTCATACACTTGTTGCTCAAATTTTATATTTAGAAAATTTTCTATATGTATGAAACAAAATTTTCTTGATTTTTCATTTTCTATTCTGTAGACTGACTGAGAAAATACACTGCGAGTATTTCAAAAAGAAAACGAGGTACTCGATTTTCAATCTAAACAACGGCTACAATGGCCTCTACCAGAACGATGAGAATTATGATAACCATTGCCAATTCTTTGACGTGTTCTGTTCTTGATCGGCGGTAAAAAATTAAGCGAAACATAAACTTGCTCATGTCTACGTAGGATTTTTCTTTTTTATAAATTTTTATTTTAATATTTCTTTTTAATCAAATAAAAACCAAAAACAAAATTACATTAATCTTTATGATTTAAAGCCAAAATATATATATACATATGTATGTGAATGTATATAGCTAAAAAAAGGTAGTACCAAATGATTTGTTTTATGCCACAAATGATTTAATTTCTTTGCATATGAAACGTCACATTAAATAAAGAAAATTATTGAAAAAATTTAACTTTTTGGCAAAGAACTCAAAAATGTACGTTATTTTCATTTTATTAAAAACCAAATGAAAAGGTTGAAAATATATAAAATCGAAACTAAATACTAATACAAAAAATATAGAAAGTATAGAAAGAAGAAAACAACAACAGCTGTTGTAGGTACTATGAGTTGTCTAACGATTGCATCGATGAGTGCGAAAATCAAAAGAGATACCAACAGAGAGCTAATTTCAACAACATTTGCTAAATTTCAATTTAAAAAACAAATTTAACATTTTTATATCCTCCACCACCGCAAGTATTGAAGGGGGTTTATTTATTTTGTTATTCCGTATGTAACATTAAGAAGGAATTATCTCAGACATCATTATGTATATTTATTTTTCCATAAAAATCTAAGTTAATTTAACTATATCAGTCTGTCTGTTCCTTTAAACCAGCAAAATTGATTCTGTATATTAAAAGATATAGACTTTCAAGCGATGAACTTTTGTAAATTTGTTAATTATAAATCGGCAAATTTTGCCAAGTATATATACTTTATTACCATTACAAAAATGACCAAATTCGGTTCAGTAGTAAAAAAGTTAATGGCACAAATATAATTCATTTTAGTATTCATTAACTTATTCTGTGTTATATTTGAGAATAACTTGTATATATTGAATACGTTTGTGAGTGTATGTGTACGTATGTATGAATTTTTGGTGGAGGGTATTGAAGATTCGGCATAGCTGAATAAATTATTCTTACTTGTTTTTGTTATTTTTGTTGGTAAAAAGTTTTTAAATTAATGTTTTTATTTTTGTCACAAATGTATTACAAACATACATACAAAAATACATACATATATACATGTTCATATAAATATATATATTTTTGCTAATATTAAAAAGGTTTCTTATGATTTTTTGCATTTAAATAGTGTTAAAAGAACTTTTATTGTTTCAATGTATAATTAAATACATTATTAATGGCATAAAGAAAATATACAAAATTTTCAAAATTATTATGAATACATATACATATGTACATGTATAAATATATATTATTTTCTGATTTTCTGATTTGTAGATTAGAATAAGAGAAAAATAAACCTTGAATTCTGACATTTTCTTTTTGCTCGAATGAATTTTAAGAATTTTTTTACTTATTTTTTGTCAAAATCATTTTTTATATTTTATCATACGCATGAACGTAAATTTTAAAAAGGGATTATACCCTACATGACATTGGAAGTTTTGTGAATGATAAATATATAAATATACACCTGCTACTTGAAGCTACTACATATTTTATAAATAGAAAAGAACAAGTATAATAGTCGGCTAAGTGTGACTATATAACATGCGTCACGGTGTACGGATGTATTGAAAATTGTGGTAAGATCATCGTAGGATATTTTTAAATCGTTATGAAATATACTTATTTCAAATGTATTATACTCGCAAGACTGTGAGATTTATGCCATTTGAAATGATTTTCGGAAGTTGGTGTTACACTACCGATTTTCGAAAAATTTGATATATTTTTTATGGTTATATAAATTTTTAATATAAAAATATTAACATTTTTTGGATTAATGCATTTTAAAATTATCTTTGGAAGACAATTTATATACGGGAGCTATTGTGAATTGAATACCCATCTTCCTGAAATTTGACATACGAAGTTAGATTAACAGAATTTATTTGTGCTAAATTAATTAAAATATTATCATATTTGCGACTTTTATAATATTGTAGATTATTCGCGACATTAACATTGACAGTCAATCTGAGAGACAGGCAGACGGACATAGTCAATTCAACTTAGAAAGCGATTCTAAGTTAATCGTAGCTTTACTTAGAAGCGAGTATAAAACTTTTTTCTGCATGTTACAAACGAACGCATAATACCCCAACTACCTATGGTGGTGTAGGGTATAGATGAATATTGCTTAATAGTAAATTTGTGATTTCACTCATAGCATCAAAACAAAAAATTATTAAAACTGAAATAAAATGTACATTTTATTAGTTGTTTACATCGGTTCAGATTTCCTTTTGATGCGACCTTAAAGCTTATAGGATAAAAAGGGTAAAGTAGACAGTGAAAAAAGTAGGCTGTGTCAACCTTTAAAATCCCCAACACATATATAAATGTAATAAAATTAATCTTTAAAAGTTTTATCATATTTTAACTCCTTTCGGAAAAGGGACCTTATATGGGGACAATTTAATTTTTAATTTTTTTAAGAAATAATTGTGTATTATTCAATATTGAGAACAGACAGAAAAACAGGAATATTGACTCTCCTGGGAATTGTTTCACATATTAGAATTGTAAAGTTAAACCCGCATTTCAGGAAGAAACCGTTTATTAGATCTAGGTCAAATAACGGTAACAGTATAATTCATTTTATGTGTCTAAATCCAATTACTTTTTATTTATAAGTTAAGGAGAGATTTTAGTCGAAATTTTGATTTTTGTGTCTATAACCTTTTTTACTAAAACGACAATTTCATAGAATTAAAATAATCATTCTAAAAGTAAGAATGCAAAATCGACATAGATTTTGACTTGGTAATTTATAATATACAAATTAAATATAACATTCTCCACTACTTGTGTTGGTGGAGAGTATAATATTTTTTTTTTAATTCTTTTCCATTTCAATGTTTAAAATCCATAAAATAAAAACTGGCTCTATAAGTCTAGTTTAAATTCACGATGAAAAAATCAAAATTTAATGTAAAAACTTTCAAAATTATAGAATTTTTCATTATTAATTCACTGAATAAAATCGTTTATTTATTATATAATAAAAAATACTTATAAATATTACTCGTACGAAAAAAATAACTTAAAATATAAATGCAAATTCAATATTGTCTTAAGCATTATTGTCCTTTTCTTTTTTCTTTAAACGGGTACAATAGTAACGATCACTATTTTCAATCCAATCGCATACATTCGAAACGGTATGGAAGGCTAAACCTTCTTTACACTCAAACTCAATGGGTTTACCATGAACACAACGATAATACTAAAAAAATATATTTGAAGAAAAATTAATAATTTTTTTTGTAATACAATTTTTAAGTAGAACTAACCTTTCTACAATTCTGATGTGGTACAAAATCTCTATGTGTACAATCAATATCAATAGGTTCCATAGGTTGTACACCTTCGGTTTGTGTTGTTGCTGTAGGCTGTTTTGATGGCATTATCGCTTCTGTAGTAGGTCTTGTAGTAGTGGGCGGTTTTTTGGTAGCTTTCATTGGTTTCTAAAGTAATTTAAATTGAATGTAATAATAAATGATTTCGAACATTTATAAATTATAAAAAAATGAGATTTTATATTTAGAATTTGTTAAATGTGTAAATTTAAGAAATTTATGACATTTTTATATAAATATTTATAGATTTATGTTTATGGCATTGTATTAATATTATTTTATTCGTACAATCACTGTCACTGACAACAATGCAAATTGAAAGCAATTTATCGTCCAGCATTTTTATTGGACTAGATAATGTATTGTATACTATATCTTAGATAAGTTATAAATTTGGTTTAGTTTCTTTTAAACATTATTTTATGCGTCTTAATTAGAATTTGTGTTCCGAAAATTTTTGAAAATAATCTTTCTTCATTTATTTTAATTAAAATTTAAAATACATTTTAAAAAGTAAAATTTTTCTTTTTGTAAATGAAATGTACGAAAAATGTATGAATGAACCTCGTATAGTACCTTATTATGATACTAATATTTATACGAAATTTATGCGTTTGAAAACGATTTTTTCTGGGGGATTATATAAGAAATAATGGACCGAACCTTGTATAACTTCGAACATCCAGTTTAGATTTTATTTATCTTATATATATTTATGCCTTTCAAAGTGATATGTAGACAATTCCTTACATTATTTGGCACATCGATTTCGTTGAAATCCCATTCCGGGAGAATATTTATACAGAATCTACCTGAAATATTTGACCGAATATGAACAATTTCAATAGGTTTCGTTCTTGAGCCAAAAAATCATCAAGGCAACTAAAAAATTGCGACCTGTAGAGTGTTCACAATAGAGATAAGCGATATTTTCACGAATGTGATTTAATCACTGTGGTTGTATATCACTACAGTGACTGAAATTATGAAATAACAGTTACTTATAATATCGTTCTATCCTCTTTTGTTGCATACTCAAATGTATTTGTTTTTATTTTGAGGTAAAAAATACTTAAAGGTGGCGCATAAATTCACGATAAATAAAATTATCCGTTTGACATTGCACATTTTCAACTTTACAGAGAATACGTGAGTCTCTGATTTTTATTTGTTCTAAACTTTACAATTTGTTTATTCTTTTTTATGACATTTGAAATGGAATAAGTGTAAACTGAATTCGGAAAAACTCGTGGTAAAGCCCTATTCAATGTTGGTCAATTATTATTTTTTTTGTTATGTTCTCAAATTGGAAAGCTGGATTCAACTTTGAATTATCCTTAGTATATAGCTGCATACACAAGGTAAGCACCCAAAAGTATTTTCTAGCGGACGGCCCTTATAATAACAGGGTGTCCCTATCATTCAAAAAAAATGAATTAATTAACGTGATTTCCGTTAATTAATTAATTCTCTTATACACCGAAAAGTTCATATATTGAAGTTTAAATATTAATATCGAACCTCTAACTTTGCAATGTGAATTCTTTTAAGTTATCTCTAACCTTTCAAATGTTACAGAATTATTTCCAAAAAATATTAATGTGGAACAAAAATATTTTGATAAAATATTTAAGTGAAGTTTAAGCCTTTAATTTTTTTCCAATGTCCTTTATATAAAACTATAAAAATTATAAACTAGATGAATCATAACATTTGTTAACATAGTGAACTAACGGACGGATATCGTTTAAACGACTTAGAAAGAGATTCTGAGTCTATTTATAATATGCTAATCACCCAGTCTGAATCTATTATAATTTATTTATTTATTTATTTATTTAATTATAATGCACCAATCGAATTATCTTTAAACACTTGGGTAAATTACGGTGACCGAAATATTATTATAATCTTTTTTACGTTTAGACAAAAAGTTCTTTTATCAATCTAACGATTTTATATTAAAAAAATTTAAAAGTACTTTTGAAAAATATCTGTACAAATTATTGAAATTGATATTTTTGTTCATTAATACCTTTGTTGTTGCTGTAGGTTTTGATGGTGAAGGTCTTATAGTTGTCACAGGTTTAGGTCTTTTTGTTGTTGTTTCTAAAACAACCAGACTGCCTTCATCAGGGTTTGGTGGTGTCGATGGGGGTTTAGCCCATTCTGGCTGTAATATTATAAATATAATTGAATATAAATAATTAACCATTTCCTAATAATAAAAAATTATAATATTGAAACATGCATACATATGTATATACAATAGGGGCATTAAACAAAAGATCACAAATAAACAAAAGTAGTTTTTTTTTTAATTCATACAATTAAAAAAATCAACGTATTATGTATATATAGTACATACAAATGTATATATATTTTATATGTTGGCACCAAATCTTATTTTTAATTTTTTATAAACAATAAAATATTTATATATTTTAACACACAATTGTTGACAACTTACCCTAAGTGTTGTTTCTCTTGTTGGTTCAGGCACTTTATAATCGTTCATGCTATTATGAATAATATGCATAAGTCCATTTTCACGACCACACAAACCATGGAAATCATCCATATCAATGGCCCAAACCATAGCCCCAGCGTAACCTTTCATTTTAATATAATCCATTTTTATTTGCACTGATTGTTCATTTTCATATCCCACCCATTGGGTATCGCGATAGGTGTATGGGACTTTACCCTCTTCATCCCATTCAACAGTCCAACCATTTGCTTTATCCTTAACTTCGGTACAAATTTCATAATAAGCCAAAAATCCACTAGCATTGGTAAATGGACCGGGAGCACCGCCACCAGCTTCTTTATTGATATAAGTGCCCATATTGTAGTTTTTATTAGAACTACTTAAAGTATAAGTTCTGCCATAAAGAGGCACGCCTACTACAAGTTTATTAGCAGGACAACCCATTTCTTCCCATAAAGCCAAACCATCGTTTACATTCAGTTTTTCATAAGCATATTGATCATGTTTACGTTTGTACAAGGGACTATGGGTATCAGCAAAACCAGCCCAGTTACCACGTAAATCATAAGTCATAGCGTGAATGGCATCCAATAATCTAGGAAAAACAATTTTAATAGCTTTTCTAAAAAAGTTCTTTTACAACTTACTCGCATAATTCGGGAACATGATAACCTTCTTGCAAGCGGAATTTTGCAACTGGTACCGCCATTGTTATTTCCCAACCCTTACCCTCTCTCTCAAATGCACGTCTCAGTTCTTGTACAAAATATAAAAATTTGTCCTTATCACCATAAGTACCACCACGATCTGTAGCACCAGGGTATTCCCAATCTAAATCAAATCCATCAAATTCATATTTCTTCATAAAATTTACAACACTTCGTATAAAACTAAGACGACGTTCTCGTACGGCTACCATTTGGGAATATTTTGAACCACCTTCAGCCCAACCACCCACAGCAATTTGTAATTTTAAATTTGGATGTGTATTACGTAATTGGGTAAAGTTGCGGAAACCATTATCCGTTATATCTAATTCTGGATCTATAACTAGAACTTCCCAAGTTTTGTCATCAACACCAATAAATGAGTATACCAGATGGGTACACAAATCGGTGGGTATATCTTCAATACCATAACGTCCAAGACCTGGTCGATAAACAGCCCAATTGCTGAAGTAACAAACAATACGAGCTGGTTGATCGGTAGCTTTTGTGGGTGCTGCCGTTAGGACTATGCCCAGCAGCAAGAGAGATATAAGTGTAATGAGGCTTTTAGCTAAAGAGAAGTTGTGGGGATATTGAATGATTTGTTATTTAAATAGATTTTTCATTTTCATGATTTTTAAATGCATCACAAATTATAGTAATATTTCAGATACATACATATGTATGAGTGATTAAACGAATATGTCATAAAAGTTATCTTTTTTTAATTTGTGGAGATTTAATTTATTAATAAGATTATATGATTTAAGGAGATTAAGTAAATGTAATAATTATGTCTGATAGGTTTTAAGGAGTGAGGATACAAAACGTGTGTTGTATCTTTAAATGCTTAAAAAAGAATATTTAAATATGTATATAGTCTTTGAAATATGTTATCATCGAAAAATTTATTAGTTATTATTTTCAATGATATCCCTGTTCCGTTATTATTAAACACGTTCTGATATTATGAAACATGATCAGAAAAATAAGAAAGAATGTTATATTCGGCAGTGCGTGTGTGAGTTGAAAAGGGTTTCATATAATAACTAATATAAAATATGGCATTAGCTCATATTCTCGATGGATTTGGACATATAATTAACATACATACATACATTGAAGATAGTTCAAAAATCCTTTTTCTGGGCCTTTAATGGAAGTTATACCCAAATATGAACCGATATTAGGTATTATATATAATTAGTAATATATATTAAAGACTGAAATTATATCTTCATGATTTTCTATTAAATTGAATTATATAAGAGTTATATAAAACTATTTTCCAGGAAGTGGCCTTATATGGGAGCTATATAAAAAATATACAATATTGATCAATAACATAACATATTTTCCAGACAGAGAAATAATTCTGCCACATTTAAACAGTTTTATAAGCTTTAAACCTTACTCCGAGAAGGTGCCCTAAGTGGAAGCTATAAGAAATTATGCTCCGATATACGTCAATTTATTTATGTTCGAAAAATAGTTCTCTGATATTTCAAAATAATTGATCAATATTTTATCATTTTAAAGCTTAAAACCCGATTCCGGTAAAGAGCCCTATGTGGAAGCTAGATCAAATAACGTACGACCCAGCATAATCCAAATTGCTATAATTTAGTCTATAACTTTATTCCTGTTGCACCGATTTTGATGTTTTTCGACTTATCTGGAAATGTCGAAATATTTACTTGATAAAATTGTTTCTTTACATTCCAAAAAGAATTTTTTTAATGAGATTTGTTCGATTTTAACTATAGTTACCACCTTAACTGAAAATCGGATTAAGGACTGTTAAACTGCAAAATGTTTATGAGAAATAAATTATATTCGATAGGATTTGTAGAAATTAATTCATTAGTTTTTAGAATTTTGTTCCTTTAAAAATATATTAAATTTATGAAGAGAACTTGATGTGATCTCGAACAATTAACGTTATTTCAGTTGTAGCTTATTTAAGTTATGTAACTGGTAAAAATGTTATATGGAATTGGGAAACAATAATTCTTTTTTGAGAAAAAGTAAAATATATTTAAACGAATTTTAACAAAATCGATCATCATCGGTGGTAATGACCAAAATTTCATTCGAAAATGTCTGGAATGTTCTATTAGAATATGATTAAATCACTATACTATCACTATACCGCTATCACTATTTTAAGATTTAGAGGAATAAATTCTTTTATACATGAGAGTTGGAACAGTCTTATAAGTTAAGTCCATTTTTATGTAAAACTATCAATGGTTTTCTTCAAATTTGAATTCTAAAGATTTTAATTATTTTCTCAAAATTTATTCTGTTAACCAAGATAAAATAAAGCTAATGGCTTGAAATCTAATGGATAAATAAAATACATAAATTAACAAAAACTTGACTTATGACTACTTTGCTGCTAATGAGTGTTATCACCTCAATTTTAATGTTTACAAATTTTATAATAATTTTAATGAAATTCGACTTTTTTTACAAACGAAAAATTTCTTATGCTCAAATAATTATTCGTGCAAATCAGAGAAATTTAAAAGCGATTAAATTAATTTTAAATCTTTGCAATTTTATTCACTAATTAAAAATGTTCTTAATATCTAAAATAGACAAAATCCCTCATATATTTTAATGTTGTTGAAGGCAGAAGAAGATTTTGAACATTTAATTTTAATTAAAATAAAAAAATTATTTTATTTAATAATTTACAATAAATGTTTAACAATAAATTGTATTTGTTATTTAATTTGATATTATTAACACTTTTATATGTATTTATACCCTACACTACCATAGGTGGTGGTGGTATTATGGGTTTTGGCAGATTTTTGTAAATGTCATCAGTATTCTTATCATCACTTTTAAATATACATTTCAACTCAAAATGACTTCCTGTGTCGATTTAAACATGTCCGTCCGTCCAGCTGGCTATCCATGTAAAGTATGTTCGCAAAGTACAGGTCACAGTTTTTCATGTTAATGAAATTTGGCATGAACTACTATTTTGGAACAAAGGCGATGATTGTAATTGGTCGTGAGTAGTTCATTTCAAATATCCCCCCGGATTTGAGTTATTAGTCCATAAAATTCCTAAATATAAAGCGAGTTTCGCCAAAGTTTGCGAAAATATTATATTCTATAGACAATGTGTTAAATTATACGAGGATCGGTCCATTATTTCCGGTAGGTTCCAACTACAACTATCCTTTCTAATATCACTTTCAGACTCGTAAATCACACATATACGTATGGGTATTGTAAAAATGTTTAATCAAATTAAGATAAATAAAAGCGAAAACTGATGTATGAAATAATACGAGGGTCGGTCTATAATTTTTCCTAACTCCCATACCACTCTCCAGTTGGTATCATAATAATTCAAAATAAACGATTCATAAATTTTCGTAACAGTCATTTACAACCAACAATGTTGTGTAGAGTATTACATAGTCGGGCTTGACCGACTATAAATTTTTTACTTCTTTTATTTGTTATTGATAAAAAGTTCACAAACCCAATAGTGCGTATAGTGGGCCTGCACATGTAACATGTTCCCTCCATACTTCTTTATTAGTATAAATGTGTCTTTGACGTTGCCAAAAGTGGGAAGAAATCATTGTATTAAAAAAACAACAACAAAACAATCAAATTATTTGAAAATGTTTAAAATACGTTACTTGAATATTAAATGCACTTATTAATACACAAAACAAACCAAAAATCAATTTGTTTTTATTTCTTGGCGACCCGAAATTTTTGTTGTTTAAAATTTCGAAAACGTAAATTTGTATATTTTTTCTTTTTGGCGGTTTATTAAAAAAATTTCTTACTTATTGTTATTGTCATATTAACAAACATTTTTATTGCATTTTTCAGTATGATTTGGGGTGTTAAAGTATTAAAAAATATATTTTACTTATTCGAATAGCACTCATAAATATGTAGGTATACTTTTGTGATGCACTTCTTTTAAACATTTCTTTGAATTTAAAAACATTAAAGTTCATTAACCACTGTATGTTTCAATTATTTTTTAAATATTGTATTTATTTTTTATTTTATTTTTTTTAACCACACAATTTCTTTTTTCTTTCTTTTTTATTTCTTTCGATTTTCTTACCCATTTTCGACTATGAGCGATCTTCTTTCACTGAATGTTTGGTTTCAAATAACTTTAGTCACTTATAAAACTGTGGCTTTTATATGATTGTTAAAAATAATAATAAAATAAAATAAAAAAACTTAACGTAAAAAAATTAAAGCAAAGTGGGTGCGTGCTATATACGTTAACGTTACAATTTGTATTCTTTATTTTAGTCACTTTGTTTATCATCAGTTTATATTTGACAGATATTTAAAGAAGTTAATTTTTGGATGATTTTATTTGTATGTAATTTATTATTTGAAAAATATTTTTACTCGAAAGCAAGTTTAATTTGTTTATTTAGTAGGGTATCTAATCGATTAACCAGTAATCGGTTATATGAATGAAAAGTTTTTTAGACAAAGTCCTCCTAATTAGTGACCCTCCCCCCTGCTAGTGATCTTCTTTGTTTCCCTGGTGATTTTTTTTGTTTTCCGAATAGCCTGCTAACACGTGGAGGTGAATGGAATAAATCAGCAAATCGAGGATTAAAAAATTAATAACTCGCGTTTTATTACAAAACGAACTGAAAGATAACATTTAAATCGTTTCATTAAAACAAAAATACGAACATAAAACTTTAACTTCCGAAGGGCTTCTTCGATATTTCATGTATTGATAATAGAGATGTAAAAGAGAACCTATTTTACTATTGGACTTTATAGATATAAGGAAATATCTTAAATTGTGAAACCTCAGTAACTAAAAATCGATTTAAATCTTGAATAAACATATCGAAACTCGAAAAGCTCAAGTTATTCTTTTTACACAAAATAAAACAACAGAAGTAAATACTAAATTGTATCACAAATCAATTCTTTCTCGAATAATCATTTGCCAAATAAACAGAATATAACACCGAATAATTGGAAATTCTAGTACATCTATATATAAAGTACGATGTGTGTGTATATATGTTAAAATATGAACGACTGGCCAATTTTGATAAAATTCTCACAGATGAATCTAGATGTAGGTAATATAGACAATAAAAAATCCGATTAGATTAGGGGGATGGATACCACCCATACAAAGCAAATATTGATTATCGAATATCTAAAGAACTAACAGTTTTACTGGAGAAGAAATAGAACGAACAACATAAAGCGAGGAGGTAGCCCCGATAAAAAAAAAATAATATAAGTTCGCTAGTCCATAAATATTTAAAAAAAAAATCACTTTCTTTAAAAAATATGTAAAAAATCACCAAATTTGATTATTTTGCTATAAAACTATAGAAATGAATTATTTTTCTTGTGTACATTGAAATGATATCTTGAATTAGAAGTTTAATTAAAATAAAATATAAGTATTTTTTAATTAATCTATATATACTAAATTTCGGAGAAGTGGTTCCAACATTGATTTCTAGTATTTAACATTCGGAGCTTATTTATCAATGGATTATAAATTGTTAGGAATATGAAGCAATTAATTTCTAATTAAAAATATATATGATAATTTAGGGTTCGGTCTAAAGTTTGCCTTAATTACCAAATAGACATCATTTCAAAGCATCTGTTTAAATTATTGACAGACACATGTAAAATTTGATTTGTCAAAGGGCTTAAGATTTATACAGAATTTATTTTTATCAAATTCAATTAAATTAGTTTTATTCTATCGTATTTGAATTGCAGCTACCTAAAATATTTGACCATACGACAAATAGACGAACGAATGGACATCTTTCAATCGACACAAAAAGTGATAACATTTTTTGTACGCTATTCAGACATAGGCCTATAACTTTATATCAACTATCAAATTTCCCAGGACAAAAACAAATAATCAGTCCAAATTTAATTGAGCTTTATAAATTAGTATGTTTGTTAACATGTTTGAATTCGGAATACCTCTTAATAAATCTGTTTTCGTTATTTTACTAATTTTGAACATCGTCATTATTTAAAGATTTCATTCTTTCAAATCTCTGTTATTATAACTATTTAGCACGTAAGTAATATAATATGTACGTGCGTAGTCATTCAAGTGTTTTCCAGAAAAATGTATTTCTTTGTTCAGTTTCCAGTTCGCTACAACCATTTCCGATTCCTTTAGAATTCATATTTCCCACTTCATACTAAATTATACATGAATAATACATTCAAAATATTGTATTTTAGTTTTTTTTCATACGAAATGAAACTGTTCAACACCCTGTATATATTGTTTTGATCTTAATACTTTAAGAACTTGATATTTTTTGTATAAATCTTTCTACTTTCTTTAAGATAACATTTTTATCGTTTGTTTTGCACATCATTTTCAGAAGATTTTATTGCACTAAAAGTGGGCAGGTGCAGCTTACAATAATATCTTTGTTAACCCAATTATTAAAATGACTTTGGAATTTTTTTATAACCTACATCATGATAAGTTTTAAATGAGGAGGGTATATTAAATTTATTGATTCTGTTAATCGATTCATTCAAATCGAATTATATATTATATTTCTGGACGTGGGAAAAACAGAGTTTTATTCACAAATCGCAGAAACTATTATATTGGTCATCGGATAATGAATTGGTTAAAGGCAATAACACTTTTTTTGTACGGGAGGACTTTAAATGTTTACATTTTTATAACGTCCCAAAAATGTGTCAAATACAAATGTTTATTTACATACATATATAATCTAACACAATAACATGAACTTTCACACACATAATAAAATAAATTCTATTCGTTTCCTGAATGTATAAGTATGACGAGAGTCATAAAATTTGCCACAATTTTGGCTTCTCCAAATTTGGAGTCAGACATCGTTCTATAATCTTTTATTAACTGAACTTTTTATTAACTGAGCAAATGACTGCCAACGGCTTTTAAACATAATGTAAAATAATTAAGTTGAGAGTCTGAATATGGGTTCTCTTAAAGAATATAAATTTGATACATTTTCCCAAGAAAAATGTTATTTAAGATGAAAATATGTTTATGCAATTTTTCGTCCAAAAAAGCTAAAAAAAATCGAAACGTTTGTCATTTTAAATTTGTTTATTTTTGGACTGGGTTAAAATATAGACTTTTTGTTTGAGAAATAGTTTTGTTTTGTATCTAATCGAGCCAATTCGAACAAGATCTGAATACTTTCTGATATGTTAAAAAAAAACTGTTTGGAATAAGTCATTAAAATAACTCAAAAACCACAAGAGCTACTTAGTTCATGAACGCATATTTTTATTATTTGAAATTTAATATTGTATTAACCTTAACAATCCTTATAAATCTTGATTAAAAATTATATTTTTTTTACTGAAATTATGAGCCATAGTTGTTGGGGGTTTCCCTATCATATGTAGCTTTATGTTAAGGATAATAAAAAGTTGATTCCAAATTTGCGATTTAAGAACTTAACAAAAAACTAATACTTTTCTAATTAACCAACAATGGATAAGGTTTGTGATCATATATTTAGCCCAAGCTTATCATAAAATAGTTTACACGTTTCCCCGTAAAGATTTATTATAAATCAATAAATAAATAAAAAAAGTTCCAAACAAAAGGCAGTTTTATTGCTAAATAAATACTTCAACTTTTTGGAAAAATCCAAACAAAATCGACATTTTCAAAGTTTCAACTTCAGATTAAGATAATATTTAACGCATTTATATGGTTATTTAGTTACTGCATTGCAATGTTATATCGAATATCGAATTCTGAAACCATAAGAGAGATAACATAATTAAACAAACTTTTCATAGAGATTTACAAGGACTGTTTATATTTGAAACATCTATTTCTTTACCCGAGGTAGATAATCGGGTAAATAATATATATCTCTAACCGTTCAAAATTGACGAAATTATTTCAAAAATAAAATCATCGTTTATAAATTTTAATAAATTCTATCTTGAAAGTTAAGAAAAAAAACGCAAATTCATTCATTCTTAAATAAGTTCTTTTGATACAAACAAATATTTTTATATATGAGTTTATTTTTATTCCGTCATGATTTCTCTCAAAGATGTTTTTCAACTTTTAATTAAAAATTAATATTTAAATATTTCTATCACAATTGCACAATGTGAATAAATTCGATATAACAGATTCATTTAAATCTATTAAATACTTAGTTATACAAATATAATTTTAAATAATATAAGAATGATTATTATTAATAAAATAAAAATTGATTAATCACGACCAAAACGTACATCAATATCGTAAACTAAACCATTTTCATTTGTTGTTGATGTCGGTGGAGCTGGTGTGGTCGTCAATTTTGGAGCTACATACGGATTGGGAGTAGTTAAAGGAGGCTGTTGTACAATAAATGGTAGAGGTGTAGTGGTGGACACAGCCCAAGGATTTATAAAATCTTTATCATAAACTGGTGGTGGTGGAAAACGTCGAGGAGGTTCTGAAAATAATAATCAACATTTTTCCTTACACCCATATGTTAAAGTCAATCAGTTTTAAAGTTAAATTTACCATGAGGATGTCCATGTGGAGGGCCATGAGGATGACCATGGAGTGGACCTTGAGGAGGAGCATGGGGATGACCATGAGGAGAACCAAATGGATTATCATGCGGATGTCCATGAGATGGGCTGCGTTGAGGACCATGTGGACGGCCTTGTTTTTTGGCTTGACCTGGTGGTAAACCATGTGGATGCTGAGGATGTGTTAAAAAATATGTTTCTTCACCAAATTCTTCAGATGAATCGGGAAAAAAATAACCCGGTGATATATCAAAACTATGTAATGGTAATTCATGTTTTCGTTTCCCTTTACCATTACCATGACCTCTACGATGTATATGATGTTTAATATGAGGCGAACTGTAAAATTCTGAACTAGGCCAAAAATTTGAATAACTAGTAGATTCTTCGGCCACCAAATCATACTCAGGATTTACACTAAAATTATGTTTACGAATTGTGTCATATTTATTTCATTGAAAAAGTTTTGAAACTTAAACCTTTTGTCTTTTGTTTGTGAATTATTTAGAATTATTATATTGACAAACTTGATCGACTTACAGCTTCCGTAATTCTATTGTGCAGCAAGAATATTTCTTTAGAAAACTTGACTTCAATTTGTTTTGGCCTCTAAATTTTTATCAGCGTTCTTGTCAGGAACTTTGTTTTTAAACCTGCCATTGCCGGGTTTAAAAACAAAGTTCTGGATTGCTTTCTGTTAGGAGCTATTATGAAAATGCATTCTAATTTTATGGATTAAGAAGCACCATGTGCTACCTGAACCAGGATTTCTATTAACGGACAATTTCCTCCGATACTGTTTAACAACATACGAAATAGTTTGACGACAACTTGGTCAACTTTTTGAAGGACCAAATTGAGTTCTATTGAAAATATTTAATAACTTTAGTTCGCACTTTTTTCTCTTTTAAATCAGAATATCAAAAAGTTCATTTATTTGACATTTAACGTAATAACTTAATCAATTAATCAATAATACTTAAAAGATTTAATAACCGTATGTCCCTACTTTATCAGGTTTATATTATTAATTTTCAATCAATTAAAATTAAATGCTTAACCTTTAGCAAATAACTCCAACTTGGGACTATCAATAGAAATTTAAATAACATTCAACATGTTTTTAAATAATGCTGCTATTAATTATTAAATCGTTAAATATATTTCGGTTATATTTCACACAGTTATTGCAAATGTATTCTTCAAGGGTTTTGGAAGAGGATAAATTTCTAGCTCCTTCATTAAAAAACTTTAAATGTATTAAATTGTATTTCACGAAGGCATTTTTTGGGGCTACCTGAAATATTGACCCAATCATTACCAACAGTCTTCAAAATTGATCAAAAATTAATATATACCAAATATTATCGAGATATCACCAAAATTGTAACCTGTAAAATGTTCACAATGTTTCTTTAACAGACAGCCAACCTGTCAGACGGACGAATGTTGTTAAACTCAGTACGCATAATGTGGAGTAGCATTTCTTCTGTGCTTTACAAATAAATATCATTCAAAATACCAAATAATTGAAACAAAGTAAGAAATTTACATAATTACAAAATTCTTACTAAATTTAATTATATTGAACAACAGTACAGTACAAAGATGAACAAAAACAAGGAAATGTATAAATACTCCAACAATCGTAAATTATTTTAATGATTAACATCCAAAGGAATTGAATCATAACAATATATTAACCAATCAATCACTTAAATCACTTATTCACTGTGTGTAATCTAATGTATTCAAACACAATCACATAAAGTTTCCGTCAATATTAACAAACAAAGACAAAAGGATTCATATGTTTATATATATTTTTTTAATCTTACTTATATTCGAATAAAGATTTTCCATAAATACTTTGTGTCACTACACAAACAGTTAACTGGAATTATAAAGAATAAACAGAGAGAAAACAAAATAATAATTATAAATACACTGTTGATATTAAATATACAGCGAATTCATAAAATGTATTTAATATTTTTTTTTTACTTTACGCATATATTTATATACGTATATATTTAAAGCCGATATTTCAATAACGATTAAACGAGTTTTTTTCTCTTCTGTAAAATACAACAAAAGTCACCATCATGAGTCAAATTTTTTTTTGTAACGCTCGGACAAGTTTGTGTCTTAAGTCTTTTGTTTTCTTAAGGGCATTTTAATTCTCCATTGAGTTTTAAATTTTTAAGTTTTTTACAATATTTTTGCATGTTTTTTTTTTTTTTTTTTGATATTTTTGAAAACTTGCATTTTAGGAAATAAAAAAATATTACCATTATTAAATATTTATACATTGTTACTTTTTACTTATTTTAATTATATATTTTTTGATAGAAATTTTAATTAAATTTATTAAAAATATTTCTTTTTAACACAAAATTCTTAAATTTTAATTAACAAACAATTTATTGGTGTGTTCGTTCCCGTTTATTGCGTTTTGTTGACTAAACTTATTTAATAATTTTGTCTGTTTTGACTAAAATAAAAAAAATCTCAAACTTATTTCATCTCTCATCAAACCGTAAGTGACGGGTTTGAGTATTATGTAGAAAATTTAACCCATTTTTGACTATTCATTGAAGAATTGCCTCAATATGAAAAAAAACACACACACAAAATTAAATGAGTTTAATTTAGAAATAGAAAAAAAGTGAAATAAAAAATAAATGTTAGCCAATTGCCGTTCCATTTGAACTTGACGATTATTATTGATTAAGGTAATTAAAATGGAATTGAGTTTATATTTTTTTCTAAACAAACGCTAATGAAAAATGCCAAAAATTCACATTGTTGGTAATTACAGATTGATGTTGATGTTGTAATATTAAATACGTGTTGTTAGGTTCAATGAAGTTTTTTTTTTTTTTTTTTTTTAATTTTTTTTCAACAATGGGTTAACATTCGTTTTAAAAGATTTTACTGTATTTTATTTGTATTTTAGTTATAATTTTTATTAACATAAACTTGAATTAAAATGAAGATGCTGCTTAATAAATAGTGTATTTATTACGTATTTTTGTTTATATTATTTTTTGTTCATTATTTATTATTATTTTTTAATAAAGAGAATTTATTTATTCTGAAAAAAACAGGTAACATCTAATACAATTATTAAAAAAATGATATTTATATTTTATTTCATCTTAAATTCCAAAGTGGGTAAATAAAACTCCCAATTTTTTTTAATGAATATAATTAATAAATTCTTAGAAAGTGCGATTTTAAAAGTCATGGAAAATTCTTATAGTTAAGGTTCTTTTTTTCGAAATAGTTTTGTTTTTTTTTATTAATTAGTTTGTATTATGTTTTTAAATTAATTTAAATATATTGAAAGTTATTGAACTAGCTGCAAAAAAGTTTCGGGAAGAATTTAATTAGCATTAAATTAAACAAAACAAGTTTAGCATTGAACTTCAGTTCAACTATTTAATAATTCTTGAATATATTTTTTTTAAATTGTTAGAAGTTATAGATTTTAACAAGTTTAAGAAATTAAGGAGTGTTTAATAACAAAATATTTATTTTTTTAAATTTAAATGAAATTCTTAATGAAGAACTTCAGGAAATTACAGTTTGTGTTTCTGTGGTAAACTAGAAAACTTTTTGAACTTGATTGGAACACCAGCTGTAAGAAATAAGGTCGAAAATTTCTTAACACACATATAATAAAAACGAAATCAAAAAACAATTAAAAAATATATATTTTTATAGTTTTATGATGAAATTTTTAACCTTTTGAAAGTTTTTAAAGTGTTTAGTCCATATTCGTTTAAAATCTCTACATTATTTGAAACCTTTTTTGTGCTACAATTCTCATTTAACAAGAACTCAGTATGCTTCGGGCAGGTTGGAGTTTTTTTTTTATTTTTTAGTCATTACAGTGACAGCTTTTTAGCCATGTACAGTTTCTTTTCCATTAATTTTCGAAACCGAAAACTTTTACTAGTTTTTACAACACATATTCTAAAGGACTTTTTTAATATTTTCCTTGTACAGAATAAAATTTGCATTGTCCAATATATATATACATTTTATATTAAACCAATAAAAAAAAGTATTTTTAGACAAAAAATTACAATTCAAGTGTAGTGGTACAAATACCACACTATGCTCTTAAATTTTGGCCTATTTTTGTGATAGGATTTCATTTTATGATGTTCATTTCGATATTAAAATGCTTTTTTTTTCAATGCTTTTTCCAAACTTTTTCTCAGCATTCCCTCGAGCGTTAGCAACATAAAATTTTTAACGAGGGAGTTGCGAAAATCTGCCAGAACAAACGTTTTGTCATCCAATATGCAGTAAGAATATTTTTTTTAGAAAACTTGGATTCAATTACCGAGCTCTGTTTTTTGGTCTATAAATTTTTAGCAACATCCTGCCAGGAGCTTTTTTGCACCATTTGGTACTTTTCGTACCATAAATCATAAAGACCAATCCTTCTAAACCAGGTTTCCTATCAGTGGACAAGTATTGTTTAAAAAACATTGGAAGCAGTTTGACGGCAGACCGTTGAATGATTGACCAACTTTTTGTAGTTCAAAATTGTTTTTTGTTGAAATTCTATTACGCACTTTTTATAATCAAACATTTTAATCTCATTAACAATATATCATTCACATTAAACATAATAACTGTTTAACAAAGGTAACTTGATAATAAAAAAACTACGGTTAAAAATTGTGTGTTAAAAATTTTTCGATCTCACTTTTTAATTTTTGTTATATTTCGTCACACATTACTTTTTTGGAAACAATTCGGTAAATTAAATTGAAAAATAAATAAAGATTAATTTATAAACTGATTCCTGGGTACCGCTGAATTAAACAGCAGCATAATTCATCACTGACCTGCCAATCGTCATTTATGTAGCTAATAATGTTTCTTTACCCATACTGCTAGTGATTTAAGAACCATAATTTTATTTCGCATTTTTTAGTCATTACAGTGACAGTTTTTTAGTCATGTACAGTTTCTTTTCCATTAATTTTCGAAACCGAAAACTTTTACTAGTTTTTACAAAACATATTCTCAAGGACTTTTTTAATATTTTCCTTGTACAGAATAAAATTTGCATTGTCCAATATATATATATATATATATATATATATATATATATATATATATATATATATATATATATATATATATATATATATATATATATATATATATATATATATATATATATATATATATATATATATATATATATATATTATATATATATATATATATATATATATATATATATATATATATATATATATATATATATATATATATATATATATATATATATATATATTTAGACAAAAAATTACAATTCAAGTGTTAAAAGTCAAAAACCCGATATTGTTGATATTTGTATTTCTGTTCAATTTCAAATTAAAGTTTTTTTGTTTATCGGTTGCAAAAAATTTGGGAAAATTGATTTTTTTCGTAATTTATATTTTTAAAAATATAGTTTTTTTGCTTTCTGTTGATGAATTGTTTTAAAGCCAATTATACATTCCCGAATAAAACTATTGGCACAGCAAGCAATTTATGTTTTATTTTAATTTTTCTACCATTATAAACAAAATTAAAGTGACAAGTTGTTAATATAAATTCTAAAGAAACTCTGTAAAATCAATAATAATAGTTTTGTTCGGGACTGTATATGTTAATAATTTCGTTTTAGAAAGGTTTTAATTAAAAATAAAATAAATATATTAATTTATGAAATCCGCTAAGTTCTCATAGTATTACATGTGTTTTTTTAAATATATTAATTAAACATGTTTATTTTATTAAGAAACCCACACAAAAATGAACCGTTTTATTTTCAGGGACAATATGACTACCTATAGGTTACACTATGCTTAGTGAAAAATACAATTTGAAAGGATGTTCAGCGCTATAATGGCCTGAAGAATACATTGTAAGTTATCAAAAATGTGGAATGATTCATGAACCTGTTTGTTTACTAGAATGTAATGGCCTAAACTAAAAGAGGTCTGGACATTTTTCATGTTTAGCATCTTTAAAAGATTCTCTTATAAAATGTAGTTCTTGCATTATCGGGACATTGTGGTTTAGAAATACGTGCAACAATAATGTATCTCGCCTTGAAGGGTTTTTGCTACAGTTATCGAAATAAGGAGTGAAAGGAAACAATTTCACATATTTTAGAGTCTCGTGGATACATTCCTAACAATGCTGTTGACGTCTAATATGACATCTGTTCCTTAGGATTCATTATCTCTGTGATATTAACAGCAACAATCTTGTTTTTTTATTTTTCCTTTTTGCTTTTAGATTCTTGCGCATACACCACAAACAAAGCTGTCGACATCTTATATGGAAGTAATCTTTGGTTTCATTGCAAATGATTCTATTTTGCAGTTGAATAATGGGACTGTTCCTTAGAATTCATAATTTCTGTTATATTAACAGGCTTCACAACTCTACATCTTAACTTTCTAGACCGTCAGCATACGCCTATTCCGAAATAATATGGAGCTGATAAACTATTCTATACGTACTATTCTAAACATAAAAAAGGTTCAATTTAAACTAAATGAAAAAAATATTCAATATTAAATCAACTATGTTCAAGGTTGATTTTGCTTGATTCTTATTTGTGTAAGCTTTGAAAGGCGAATTATTTGATTAATTTTCATTTTATTTTATTACAACTTCCAAGGGAATGGAATACATTTTTTGTTTTCCATTCTCTCGAAAAAAATTTTTTTTAAAAAATTTAACTTGTAATAATTTGTTTAAATATAGAGTTTTTTATTAATTACAGCCTTTCAAGGTCAATCATAATATTATATTAATATTTACACTAAAAAACAATTCAAACAAAATACAAAATATTCTAAGAGCGTGTTAAAAATACATCAGAACACTTTGGCACACGCATGAAATTACAAATTTAATTTTTATTACAGAAATTTAAAAACATAAAGTAAAATTAAAAATTCAAAAAACTTATTTATTTTTATCAGGAACCGGAACAAATGCATAAAGTAAATTAGATCACAAATAAAATAATAAACAGGGTATTTTTAAAATTTATGTTAATTTAGAATTTTATATTTCAATTATAAACAAGGATATATTTGTGGAAAATTTTAACCTTATAAATCTCATGTTGTAATAACTAAAAGTGACAGTATTTGTTGAAGGTGTTAAATAAAAACTTACAAAATAATAATTTATTTAAAATCAGCACATTTATTTGTAGAGATATCGATATAAATTGTATTAAACAAACCCTTATAAATTACAATTACAAATACATTAAACAAATTATTGCCAATAAAAAGTAAAAATAATATATAATTTTTATGAAATTCAAGATCAATGTTACTCATTTTTCAGCTCACATCTACCGCAATTAAAATACAATTGATATGAAAATGTCTATTAAAATAAAAATTGTAAACAAGTTTTCTTTAAAAAAAACGACAAAAACAAGTAAGAATGTTATATTTAGTCAAGCCCGACTATATTGTACTTTACAATATTGGTTATAAATCATAGTTACGAGAAAGTAATTAACGACCCTCGTATATTTTGATTTTCTGATTTTTTCTTAAATGTGCAGTTTGTTATTGTGAAACTAACATTTTGAAATTTATGCGTTTTACCATACAGTTTTGTGCGGTGCTATATGAAATTATGGAGCGACCATCGTATAATTTTTCACATCCTTTTTACTTATATTTATCTTAATTTGACCAGTTATTATTATAATACCAGCGTATTTTTAAGATTTATGGCATTCAAAGTGTTATTTAGAAGGGGGCTTGTATGAGACCCTCCCCTAATTTGGCATATTATAAGACTTATTTCCGTAAAATTTTGTTAAAATTGCTTTCTGGCAGGCCATTCGCATGGGAGGTATCTTAGATATTGGACCGAACATGGTCCAAAAGGCTTCAATTTTGGGGCAAAATATTAATATGTACCAAATTTTATCAATATATCTCAAAAATTGCGACCTTTAGAGTGTTCAAAACGTCAGCCGAACTGACTAAAGGACGGATATCGTCATAGAATGTGATTATAAGTCGAACGGTATACTTAAAGAGTGTAACACGATTTTTCTGTATGTTAAAAACATCAACACACACGCATGATACCCCAACCACCTACGTTGGTGTAGGGTATAATTAATGAAAACAAAATTAAATAAAACCACAATAAAACGTGTTCTCCGTTCAACTGGAGTGATATTGCCAATTTGCTGCCAACTCATCTGAAACATTCATTTTACTATCATCTGATTAAAAAAAAATTGCACGTAGGAATAGTGCGTTGAAAGAAAAATTTTAACTTAATATTCATAAATGGTTATAAATATATTTATATTAATATAGATTGATTAAAAGAGGGAAATCTAAATAATTTAAATTATAGACTCAATAAATACCCTATCAAGACTACAAGTTATGAATGGTCAGTAAAACTATGTTATTTGGAAAGATTTCAAATTTCATAACTTTTTTTCCAATAGAATAAAATTTTTAATAGATTTCGTTTAAAAAGAATAATATTGTTCGAAAGCATTGCAACTTTTCTTTATAAAGTTGTTTTCTATTAAAAGATTTCTGAAATATATTTATTTTGTTTGATCTAAAGTCCTAAAATAACAATTAAAATTATATTCCTTTATCTTAGAAGTTTAAATAAAATAAAAACAAAATTAACTTACAATTTCGCTGTTCAAAACCTAAGCAACTATCATTTTTTTCTTATGAACTCATTGTAGTAGCTCGTGTTCCAATTCTGCATTTCCAAATACCAAAGAGGTCTTATATGTAATTCAAGAGAAAAGAAATCATTTTCAAGAGAGTCCAACACATCCGGTAGGAAAGCAGCCCTGTAACTCAGTGCTCAGACTATTTGGCACGAAAAATTAAAGCTAATTCAGGTTAAAAAACAAACAAGTTTAGAAAAATTCCTGCCAGGAACGCTGCTTAAAATTAAGAGACCGAAAACAGTAGCTAAGTAGCTAATGTGTGCAAAAAAATGTCAAAAAACGGAAATAGACTGACTACCTGTTCGAGCAAAAAAATAGACAACACTATATAAGCATTAATGGAAGTGTTTCAGATTTTTTTTTCAAAATTTCATCACTAGTGATTAAAACTATAAAAAATACTTATTGGAAAAAAGTTGTTTGTACTGTATATATATGAAAGAAGCTTAAATAATATTTATGTACTTTCTAATTGATTTTCTTAATTATTACTAACATATTTCGCATTCTCGCCATATAAATATAAGCCAAGTTAAGCCTATTAAATTTTATAAATAATGATAGACAAAAAAAAAACATTTAATTTCCAAATCTAATTAAAAAGGTGTAGGGTATCACATTAGAACACCCAAACATATTTTTAAGATGAAATATAAGTAAATATCTCTATCAGATTGTTCCAAATTTTATTTAAACTTTCAATTTTTTTTTTAACTTTCTAACGGCTTTTATATATTATGTCTTATTTACATAAAACGTGATGTCTGAAGCCATAAATCTAGTTCAAAATTCAAAAATAAAATAGAATAAAAAGATTCGACAATAAATTATTAAATAAACTTAAGATAAATATAAGTGTTAAAAGCGCTGCGACATAAAAATAAAACAAATTTATAATAAATATTTATTACATTTGTTAATCCTTTAAATTTCACATAGAGAAAGTTTTCGCAAACTCGGAAACAAGAAATATTTCCAACCAAATAAAATCATAGTGATTTAAGAATGTCACGTTTCAAAGTGTCATCTACTTTATATCATAATAATTTTTTAAAGCCTTTAAGATGTTCACATTGAAATGTTTTTAGATGGGCATTAGTATATATTACTATTAACGCACTTACTTATCAAAAATGGTACCAAAAATAATAATTGAAATGAAAACTTAAACAAATTAATCAAATTTGTCTTTATTTAAAATATTGCTATAGAGGCAACGCAAATGAATTTAATAATTCTTTAATTTTTGAATCTTTAGAGGTGCTTTCGAGTTAATTTTGGAACTGAATAAGCCCTATCTAGTCTGGGTCATTATCGGTGTTTGTTGTAATTAATAAAGATCTTAAAAATTCATTAAGAACTCATAATTTTGAATTTTCCCTTTTTACTTTTTAGAAATTTATTTGAATACAATGATGGTGTTTATTTAAAATTTCAGTATTATGTATGAGAATGAGAGAAATAAGAAATGTGGAAACACCCAAAATCCCAAATCGTATAAAATGTGCTTACTTGTTTGTTAGGGTTTACCGACTACGCGCCTGAACAAATAGAGACCTATACACCTCTAAATCAACTCGAAAACACCTGAACTTTTTTAGTATTTCATTTTACGTTACCAATCTGCTCGCAAAATGTGTGAAACATATTTGGTAATTTATATCGAGTTCTACTTTTATTATTTATCTTTCTTATTCATTTTTCTTCCTTTATCTATTATAGAACAGCCTTTACCTTGTACACATAAAATTGAATCTAAAATGGTCTCTAACGAAATTTTCTTTGACATCCATTAAGCTGTTGAAATTTATCAATCAAATAATTACTTTTTCAAAAATCTTTTTCTTTTTTGAATTTGTAATATATTTCACTGAAATTATATGTTCACTAATAAGAGAAATGAAGTTTCCTTATGTAAATAAAAATTTATATATAAATTTGTTAAAAATATAATTTATTACACAATCCTAATAAAACTATTTTGCGAACATTATATAAATTTTCAAAATAATTTTATTACAAAGTCATAGCTAAAAAAATACATTGCACATATTATACGATTTCAACTGTCATTCCTGTTCCTTATTATTTGTTTTCAATGTCTGTTGATATTCATCGTATTGTTGTTGTGTCATTAAACTCGCTTTGATTTCATCACAATGTTCTGGTTTTGGTAAAACTATAGCAAAATAACCTTCACCTTCTGGTAAATTTGCCAATAAATCTGGGTTTTCGGATATAGAAGTGTTTACTTCTACCAATTTACTACGCACACAACTGGGTACCTTATATACCTCACCAGTTTTAGAAGTCAATAAAGCTAGTGTAGAATCTGCTTGTAAAATCATACCACCTTTTTTCCCCTTGCCCTTTACAGTATTTTTACTACGATCCATTTGTCCAATATCAAAATTAATGCTGCCAATACCATTTTCTAGGGCAGGGTGATCAGATGCCAGACATATTAAGCAAATGCGATTAGAATGGAATAGAACTTTGTAGGGGGCTTGATCGGCACCCTTTTTAATGTAGTAATAACGTGTAAAGAAACGATCAACAACAGAAGGAAAATTTTCTATAAACTCATCGGTTATAGGTTTAACATCTTGTCCGCAAATGTTTTGAGTTTCCTCTTGGAAATAGTATTCAGCTAAAGGATCTGTATGCATTTTATCTGCTTTTATTGGGTTTGATTTATACGACTTTTAAGTTCGGCTTGTCTTTCGCGGGCTTTTGCTCGATTGGCTGCAGATCTAGCTATACGTTCTTGTTTTAAGCACTTGACCACAGCGGAATCAAATGAGTTACAAATACCTATAAATTTGGCAAATTTATTCTGCCAAATAAAATATTTACCAATTAATAAAGTTTTGATTATATAAACAATGATGTTAGAGCTGTTTTGTGAAAACTAAAGGACTTACATCTTCGTGGCACTTCTTTAATTCATCAATTAATTTATTGCAGTGAGGAGTATGCAAATGTGGAGATAAATCTGTGTGCATTTTCTTCCTAAACACAAATATTCTTAAAAGTTTGTATTTTTCGAAATCCGGTTACAATTCAATGTTTTCCTTTTTTTATTATAAAAACAATTTATGTTGACAAATGTCAGATTAAACATATGGTTGTAAAACGTGTAAGAGAGCGACAAAATATGAGAGAACATGTAGAACAGTTAAAATCAGAGTTGCTTTTTAAAACACCACAATGTTAGTTTTACATAGTAATTGCGAAAAATTTAAGAACGACCCTCGTAACATTAATTTCGATTTATTCTTAAGTATTCAGTAGATTATTGTGACGCTAACATTGAGGTGAAACTTATACATTTTAAAAGAAATTATGCGTTATATAGAATCTAAAAGAAATAACGTGTATGTGAGATTTATGCCCTTCAAACTGATATTTGGAAGCAGACTTGTATGGGACTGATCCTTGCACAATTTGGTACTCGTATTAGAATATCTTTTCCCAATAATTGAGACCCGTAGAATGTTCAAAACGTTTACAGCTGGACAGATAGACGAATGGACATCGTACAATTATGCTTACAGGCCATTACAGACATTGGAGGAATCAACCCAACATTGATATCATGCACCCACCGCCCTTTGCAAATTATGAACATCAGCATTGTTCTGCAAGAATAATTCTAGCAGAATTATTGGTTCAGCGATGACTGTCCCGTACCAAGTTTCTATATATGACCATAAAATACGTTCTTCTAACTGTTTGTCAACAAGAAAAGAATAGTTTTCTTAAGACAAATACTCTAAAAATTCAATTTTGTTATTACGAAATCCGCCACAGCGTCGTTAAAAGTATAAGGCGCAGATATATAAAATTTGGCATAAAATACAACTCTGTCCTGTCAACGTTATTTGAATGCTGTTCAACGTCGAGCAATTCTAACAGAGAAAGAGAGAGCAGAAAAATTCCAGCTGTTTACAAACAAAACGTGTTTTGTTAAGTGATAAAAAATCATATTAGTTGTAGATTTTTAATACATTTGTATATTAATCAAATTAATACAAAATGTCTTCAAATAAACGACAAAATTTAAATGCTATGGAAGAAGATCCCAGTGGTTCAGATTCCGATACTTCAAGTGACGAAGAAGATGATGGACCCCATCCAGATGCCTACACAGGCAATGAAGTATGTTTTAAAAATCAAATATAGAGTTAAGAATCAGAAGATAAGAAACCATTTAAAATTCCAGGAAGTTGTAGTTGATTTTGAGGGACGTGCTCCCATCGATCCAGATTGCCATGGCATTTCCCAATTATTGCAAAGAGTATTTCTAAAAGCCCATATAAATTGCATGCAAATGGCAGATTTGATTATAGGTAAGATTATAAAAAAGTTATCAATTTGCATTTTGTTTTAAAGTTATAATTCCTTGTAATTAGCTCAAAACTTTGTGGGCAGTGTTATCTGCCAATGTGAACCAGATGGCCCTGAAAGTGATGCCGATGATGATATGTGCGAAGATGGTACTATTTTTGGTATTACCACTGTTTTAAATATTACCTCAAAAAAAGATGTTCCCTGTATTGAACAATTTCGCTCTTTTGTGATACAAAAAGCCGAAAAACATGCTACTGATGCCGTATTAAAACATTTTCGCGATGTTTTGGGCAATGAAGCTAGACCAATTGGTTATTTAATTAATGAACGTTTTATTAATATACCAGCACAAATTTCTGTTCCCTTGATGGAAAATCTTTATAAAGAAATCACAACGGCTAAACAAAAAGGCATGCCTTTTAATTTTGTATACTATCTAATGATTGTGAAATTCTATCGCAAAGAAGCTAAAAAAGGTAAACCAAAAGAAGATACCTATACAAATGCTGAAGAAGAGTTATTGGCCGAAAAAGCGGTCAGTTCCTTTGAATATTCTGTAGCTGATGAAAGTGATACGGGAATGTCTGGTGATTGGTTAGAAGGTGATGCAACTTTGATACCTTATAGAAAGGTTTTGTTATTCGATGCTAAAAATTTACCTCAATTAATATTCGATATACAAAAGTATATCAATGAACAATGAAAACTTAACTGACAAAATAACATTTTAATTTTTATATTAAGAATTAATGAAATTGTATATTAATTAAAAATACATACAAAGTTATATGTATAAAAAAATAAAATAAAACATCATTTATTTAAAATAGAAAATTATCAGATCTGAGAAATAATTTACTAAAAGAATTTAATTATTATTAGTGGTTTCTATGTGTAAGTTACACCTAGGAAATATGGTCACAATACTAGCATTAATATGTTTTTTTAATTGAATTCGTCATGTAGATTTGGACTGATACAAAATTTATTTACAAATATCGTCATTACTGTGAATTTTATCGCCTAAAAACCTCTTTCATCTATTTTACTAAGAGTATGATAACTGGTATCAAACGATAGCTAGAAATGTTGCCTATATGTTTTCTTATTAATAAAAATACCGTTATATAGTTGTAGGTATTTAGAAAAAAATAAAAAATACATAATTACTCCTCACCTCTGCAAGTGTTAAAGATTGCAGAAGTGACCTTTAACGCTTAAGGACTTGTTTCCATAGTGACAGGATGGCAAGTCAGATCAAAAATAAGTGGACCTATTATGAGGACTTATGAAAGGAAGCTGCCTTTTTTGTGAACATTCCTTGATATAGACGTTGGTAATTATAGAACCTGTTGTAATAAATAATTAGATTCTTTTGTCGCAACTGCAGATTGCTTGCCACACCAATAACTTTTTGAGAAATTTTCACCCTTTTTGCGTATTAAACTTTTCTTCAACATTTCGTCGAGCATCAGCAACATAAAATTTTCGACCATGAAGTTGCGAATAATCTACAAGAACATGCACTTCGTCATCCAACAAAAGTATTTTTGTAAAAAACTAGACTCCTAACTTTAATGAAATTTCCCATAATAAATCATTATAAACGTACTAAAATTGATACCATATAAAAACTTAAGGTTTTTAAATCTTGAAAACTTCTTCTTTGCTTTATTTTTAGTATGGATGGCACATATTAAGAAAAATTCTAAAAAAAAATATTTAGTTCAAAGTATTATTTTAATATCACAGCAACATTTAAATTTTGATTTTTTTGTTTATATTTTAAACATAATTTCTCACCATTTAACACTATTTGAAATAAAAAATAAACAAAAAAAGTTAATTAACAAAATTGTTTCTCTTAAATTATTATTAAATTAAATTTAATATTAAACAATAATTTTATTTTAAATTTAGAAACTGATAACATTTTGTATAACAGTAAAATACCAACTAAACGTAACCTCAAAAACAACTCTTTCAACAAATAAAAGCAAAGAAATCTTCGTTAGTAAAAATAACATCTCTGTTACTCATGAATTGTCTTTATTAAAAAAATAAAATAAAAATAAATAAGACGTAAAAGTCAGCTGTTTTTTGTTTTTATTACGATGAGCCGGCAAAATTTGTTTCTTTTTACCACCAAAAACTAACAACAAAAGCAAATTTCGTAAAATAGCACTAAAAGAAAACGTGTTTCTTTGGTCAATTGGTAAATTTTTGCATTTAAAGTAAATAATAAATTTTTAATTGGAAAAGTTCAGCTTAAATTACAACAAAGAAATTTATCGTTCACGACGTATGAGTGTACTTTTGTATAGATTTATTATTGAAAATTAAATTCTCAGAAAAAGTTTCATAAATAAGAACAAGAGTAAGTAAGTACAAGTATATAGCCAGAGAAATTAAGATAGTAAACCTCTTTTTGCTCAGTATTCGTTTAAAATTGATAAACGATTTAATAAGTGTTGGAGTAAATATAAGTGACGACTGATTATTGCCTGCCACCCGGTTGATTGTCTTGTGTGTGTTTGTTCGGCTTGCAATTTATTAATTTCTGGCTGTGGAACTTGTGTTGTTATAAAATTAATGTTTGTAAATATTTTATTTTAGTTGTTGGCCAGACTTCATTCAATTCGTTGGGATTTTATAAGCACTTACGGCTTCTTTCTTAATTTTCCTTCTTTTTAACTGAATTCGTCATCAGCTGTTTTATTAAAAGAAAAGTGAAAAAATTCCATATCTACAGTTAAGGAAGAAGAGAACATTTTCAAAATTTCATCATCATCTTTGCCAAAAGTAATAGCAAACATGGGACTTGATAAGTGAGTAAAGAAAAATATAATTATTTTATAAAAGATAATGTTTTATTATTTCTTTGTTTAAAAAAATTTGTAAGCAAAAAAAAAAAAAAAAAAAATGCCAACAACACAGTAATATTTAAGCAGTAATATTATTTATAATTATTCAAAAATATGCATAGATTTCATTTGAAAAACAATTGAGATAAACAATATATTGATAATAATTTTCGATTAAATCTAAAATAATTTATTTTTCATGGGGTTTCCATAAATTTTATAAAATCACAATAAAATGTTTTTATTTCATTGCTGTTCAAAACTTAAGCAACGAAATGATGTACATTTTTTATCGTATAAGATACGTTGGAATAGATGTCATAGCTTTCTACTTTAATTTTAGATAATTTATCAGCTCTAGGTTATTGTGAAGCATGGTGCGGGGTAGTAACTGTAATCCTGTTCAAAAAACAAAAACGAATTTAAAGTTATTTGAAAAACTTCGTATGCAGTTTTACAGTTAATAACATTTTGTTGTAGTATTAAGATGCCGCCAAAGTCGAGAAAGTGAAGAAAATTCAACGTGATTTCATTAATAATTATTTAACATTTTTTGTCACTTAACAATTAGCAGTTTTAATATTGATTCTACTTTTATTCCGAAAAGTCATTCTTTAAGATGAAGCTCTTAAACTAATGCTAACTCTGTCAAACAACTTCAGTTTTTTAATAAAAACACAAATTTTTTACCAGGTTTTGCATGAAATTTTTCACATTGAACGTTGTGACTTATAGTTGATTTTAAACTATGAGCTATTTCCTAGATGCATAGTTGCTTTTATTTTTATATCATAATTATAATGGGAAAACGTTTTTAATTATTTATTGATTTAATTATTATCCACTTATACTAACTTTGTCATTCCGTGTGTAATACAAAGAAGGATTCGTCCAAGGACCTATTTTTATTAACGATCGTAGGTAAATGAAATTTACCTAAATATTTTATAATTGTCCTACGCAGATCGGAGTTTGAAACTAGCAAAATCGGTTTATTATAAAAAGGTTATAGGATATCTGGGACAAACTCAAAATTCCAAGCAAAGAGATTTAAATACAATTTTGTCAATATATGAATATATACTTTTTCCAAAATTATCAAAATCGGATCAATAGCAAAATTTTATTGTCATAAATATAACACATTATAATCTTTCCGCAATGCTTATATTAGAGAATAAATGTGTGACGTACGTTGTTCGTACCACTTACATGTAGTGGAGGATATTGAAAATTCGCCACAGCCGAATATAGCATAATTACGTGTTGTTTGTTGTTATTTAGCAAATTAATTTGGTTTTGAACATCTATTTATTTTGTTTTAGATTTATAATAGTTTCTAAAGAGGACGAATTTTTTCTTTGATATTATTAGAATGTAGGCTATTTGTATTAAATAACAGAGATATTTTTCATTATTCTGTTAAAGAAAACTCATAATACAATTTCGAAATTTAAATTGATTTTTTTTTAATTCAAAGGATCTAACTTTAAAATATTTTAAAACTAATGACATTTATTGAAAAAAATTTTTTCTTTGTTTCTTTTCGAGAATAAATATGATCAATGCTTAAGAAATATGAAAAAAAGAAAGTAATGATTAAAATGTTTGGAATGATTTCATTAATTTCTTATTGTTAATTTAATCTACTCGAATAAGTATTAATCTACTTTCTTAAGACCACTATTAATCTTATCACATTTCTTAAATATTTAATACTAAAAATAAATATTTAATTGGATAAGAAAAACTCTTATTGTTTATTCGCTTTTCATGAGAACATTTCCCAAAGAAAAAAAATCGATTTGAAATTCTTTGTGTAAGATAAATTATATTTCCAATATATTTTTCCAACAAAAAATGTGTATATAAATTTGTCAATAATTTTTAGCTTTTAAAAAATAAAACTTTAAAAATTTTATAAAATAACATTTAATTATCAATTAAATAAAGTGTCTACTGTATATGAAAATAATTTTCTAAATAACTGATTAAGCAAGAGCAATGTGCATAAAAGCATTTAATTTTTGTGATAACACTTTTAATTCACACTCTCAATCCAAAAGTTTATTGACTCTAAAGAAAACTTAATAATCCAAAATAAAAATAATAAGCAAACACAAAATAATTTATATCAAATCAATTGAAAATATAAAATATTAAACATATATAAACAAAAACTGACTTAATTTTTTATATTTAAAAAAATATACACTTTATCAAAAATAAAGTAATTGAATTTAATAAAATTTATATGCAGCAATACATCAGCACTACATCTGGTGCTTTTAAGTACGACTCACAATCACATTCTGTGTCGATTTAACAATATCCATATATAGTCCCTCCGTCTGTAAACGTTGTGAACTCTTTGGGGATCTTGATGAAATTGGGTAAATATTATTATTTTGGCCCAATGACATTGAAATTCGTCATGTTCGGTACAATATTTCAGGTAAATACACTTCCGAAAATCACTTTAAGATCTTTACAACCAGAAAACACCTACCAAAATTTTCGACGATCTGTGTCTATTTCTTATATCCCTCATATAACCTCCACTTCCGGAAATTGCCTTAAATTGGATAATTCTGTCCTATAAGGAGTGAGATTATTTGACTTCTTTTTGATCAAGTTACCTTTATAAAACATATCAGTTATTATGTTTAATGTCAAACAGATGAATAAAGTATTATTCTGTTTAAAATAAGTTACCTGAAAAAATTGTGTACTAAAATTATTAAATATTTTCAAAAAACCAACGTGGTCCTACAAAAAGTTGGTCAAGCACTAACATGCCTGCCGTCAAACAGTTTTCAATGTAATTAAATAGTAGAAACCTTGGTTCAGGTGGAAAGTTTAGACCACATTATGTTTCTAAAGCTAAAAACTCCTAAAGCAGTCAAAAATTGTTTCTTATGGCAAGCAAAATAGAGTTGCGGCAAAGGAAGCCAATCATTATTTACAACGGGATCTAAAAATACCAAAATTAACATGAATAAGACTTTATAACATAAGTCCTGTCACCATGGTAAACAAGCTCTTGAGGGATACAAGAACTATAATGTTTTAATAGTACCAAGAGGGGCAAATCCTCAAACTTGCCGAGAGCTAAGGCCAGTGAAGAAATTTTAGGATCGATCTTGTTAAATGAAAATTGAAGAGCACAAAAAAGATGTCCAAAAGTTTGGTAGATTTTAAATAGAGATGGACTAATGTTCGAGCAAAGTGACAGAAAGCACTATAAAAACGTCAAATGAATGATTGTGAAAAAAGGTTCGAAATTTCTTTACTAGCGATTAAAACTATAAAAATATTTTTTGGTAAATTGTAATAATAATTTCAATTAATTTCAAGAGGCTCAATAATTTTTATGCTTCGCAATGGTGTAGGGATAATATATTAGGTCTTAACGGACTATTAAACTCTTACTAGTTTTTTAAGTAAACAAAAAACGGCCTTGACATTGTACACGGAAATATGATAGACATACATTATTTTGTATATAAAAACATATTAAATTCAATAAAACTCAATTAATTTTTTTCTTTTCAAACATTTACTGGAAGACCATAAAGTCAGTATGTGAATGAGAATAAAATAATCAATTTTGTAAGTGACAAAAGAATTTCAAAAACAATAATAAACAAGCGAAACGTGACTGAATAAATATGTAAATTTTATTTTATTCTTAAAAAGATCACTGACCTAAAGTGGTTCACTTTATTTGGTTATAAGTTTATGTACTATTAATTAGAGTAATTTAATTGTTTATTTTTGGTTAAAAGTAAATCAGAAATTAAATAAAAATGTTACAATCGGTTAAGACCGACTGTATAATACCCTAAATCATGACGTGCAAAATGATTGTACTTATATATATTAGAAATATCCTAATTTTTTATTTACTAAATTTTACTAGATTTTCTGTCAGGGTTTCCAAGTATTTGTTATCTTTGAAATAACTTGTATATGCACAATTCATAGAGAAAAAATAAGTGAAATGTCATTTAATGTTTGAAAATTAATATATCTAAGGTGGCAAACTTTGGAGAGTCACCGACAAAGCTTTTTACCATATAGGGGTCTGTACTCCTCCAAATGACTCACAAAATAATAATGTAATAACATCTCTAATCATTTTCTGGAAATACAATATAATGATCTTACTAATGCATACATTTTTGTTTCCTTTTATAGTTATTATTGGCCTTGATTTTTAAATAATGTGAGAGCACAAAATTGAAGAAATGATACCGTTGTGAAGCAAATAATTTAAATTGATAATATGATACAGTAATATTTATTCAAAAAAATGAAAGCATCCAAAATTTGCTTTTTGCAATAAGTTAAAAATATTCATACTTCAGCTTTAATTTTAGTTTAAATAATTTATTATTTTATTTTTATCTACTGCAGGTATTTTCTTTCTTCATGTGTTTTCAAGTTTTTCTAATAGTTTCAGAACCTGTTAAAAATTTTTTAAAATGATAATATATTTAATATATCATATTTTATATTAAGTATGAAATTAAATCACATTTATTATTTTATTAAAAACTAACAGACCTGGACAACTTTGTTTTGCCCAAAAAATGTTGCTTTTGTATGGGCCATATCCCTCCCCCTGGTTTTATCTGTCCTACGTTTTATCTAGTAAAACGGTTCCTTGATAAAGTTGTTCCAGTTCTTTAAATATTCAATTATCAATATTTGCTTTAAATAGGGCACATAACTCTCCTTTTTCCTATCCGTCCCTCGTTTGGTCCAGTCAAACAGTTCCTTTCGGAAGTAGTTTGTACCAAATTTGAGAACTCTTGCTGTTTCTGTTCATGGGTATGGGTGGTACCTTTTCCCCCGTTCTATCCGAATTTTTTATAGCTTATGTTACTTTTGTGTATTTTTGAGATCATTCTGTCAAATTTCATCAAATTTGGACCATATATATAGATATCTTATATATAACTTTAGTGGACATTGTGTAACTTTGTCACAATATTGTGGTATTTGTACCAGGAGAGGTAAATCCTCTAAATTATCAGGAACTACGGCCTGTGGAGAGATATTGGGCTCTTTTTAAAAAAGAATTAAAGAACACAAAAAGTGTGGTAGATTTTAAACTGGGATGAATAACCAGTTTGAGGTAAGAGAAGGGCTTCAGAAAAATGTTCAAAATTGTGTAAATTGTAAGAATAAAAATAATAAAATGAAATTGCAAGTTTTTCAATCTCACTCCTTAAATTAAAATTTATTATTTTGTAAAAAATATCTGATAATATAAAGAATCTTAATATATAAAAACGGTTCTTGTCAACAAATGCACTTCTTAAATGGATTTTTTAAAGTAATAATCTATACTTTTTACTTCCAATTAAATTACAAATCAAAAATATATATAGTATTATTATATATGTACCCCCAAATACGCCTACTTTTAATCTATTAAATAAATCTCTCTCATAAATATTAAATTGACAATTCCATTTAATCGTGTTGGTGACTTAATATATGTTATACAATTTATTATAACGTCTCCATGTACATAAACTGTTAATAAATAAACTTGATAACATATCAAATGTTGTTAACTAAAACAAAAGAAAGTATATTTATCTATTAAATAATGTATTAAACTCATATATATATTGATATAATCCCAATAATTTTAAACACATGTTGTTTACAGCTTCGTAACAGCAATAAAATAAAATGAAATAAAAAATGTTATTGATTAAATATTAACAAGTATTATTGAAATAATTTATTGTCTTATTCGCTGACAATTCAATAAACATGTGTAATTTATATAATTACAGTTGTAACTTATAATTGTTATTATTTTTCCATTTAGATTAGTACCATGTACCGTCCAATTGGCGAAAATCATACAAAAATCTGGTTGTGATGTACTTTGTATTATTGATCGCCAAATACCTACTGAATTAACTGAACAATTTAATGAATTTCGTTCATTTGATAAGGCTTTCGATTCAGTAGTTTCATGTTTTAAGTCGAAAAAATTAGATTTACCTGTGGTCTATTCTCCTGTACCCGAAATAACTGATTATCATGATGTCAGATGTTATCAGCAGGCAGCTGCTAAATCTCTACAAAGAGCTATTAAGGCTGGATTTAAGGCACCACTCTTATTAATACCCGAAAGTAAAAAATTTAAAAATGCTGAATTATGTACCGTTTTGGGTGCTTTAGAGGAACTTTATGTGGTAAGTTAAAATGGCAAAATTATTATCATCTTGCTGTTTTTTAATTATATTTTATTTATGTCAATATTGTAGCCAATACAATTACGTGAAGATTTGCCTGAAAAACGTCAACGTGTTGCCAATTTGTCTGTAATGATATCAAATCCTAAAGCTGAAGAAATTTTTAAAGAAGCTTTAATTTTAGAATCAGGAAGATTTGTTGCTCGTGATATTGGTAAGTTAATAAGGAATTTTCAATAAATCCTTCAATATTCTCAAATCGTTTCAAAATGAACTATAATAGATTAACTATTCTCATTATTTGTTTTTACTTATTCTTTGTGTTTTACTAACTCTTCTTATCCTTCAATATAATGCGCCTAAAATTATACTACATAAATTCTTATAAAATTTATTTATTCTAGGTGTTGGTGATCCCGAACGTATGGCACCACCTCGTGTTGAAGAATATATTTCAAAATTATTTAACGGTCTTAAAGTAACCGTTATTAGTGATCCAGATGTTATTGCTAAAGAATATCCTTTGTTTGCTGCTGTTAATCGTGCTGCCGGTCAAGTTAAACGTCATCAAGGACGCATTATTTTCCTCGAATATAGACCACCACAGCCGGCCAAGAAAACTTTAATGTTGGTTGGTAAAGGTGTTACTTATGATACTGGTGGTGCTGATATTAAGGCTGGTGGTATTATGGCCGGTATGTCTAGAGATAAATGCGGTGCTGCTGCCGTTGCTGGTTTCATGCAGGTAATGTCTTTTCAATTAACAAACTCATCTTAATTTTAATATTTCTATTCAATTTCTTCAAAGATTGTTAATGAACAAAAACCCTCAGATGTTCATGTTATTGCGGCCCTATGTTTGGTTCGCAACTCGGTGGGTGAGGAGTCCTATGTGTCTGATGAAATCATAATTTCTCGTGCCGGTGTTCGTGTACGTGTTGGAAACACTGATGCTGAAGGTCGTATGTGTATGGCTGATGCTTTGTGCCGTATGAAGGAAATTGCTGTAGCTGAACAATTGCCCGATCCTCATCTTTTTACTATAGCCACTCTAACAGGTCATGCCTTTTTGGCTGCCGGTGAGGGTTATTCTATTATTATAGATAACAGTGTAGCTCGTGCTGCTGATCATGCACGAAAATTACAAGATATTGGAACCTCATTTGGTGAACCTTTCGAAGTATCAGTTCTTCGTCAAGATGATTTTGATTTCAATGGCGCTAAAGTTATTGGCGAAGATATTGTTCAATGCAATAATGTTGCTTCTTCTCGTACACCCAGAGGTCATCAAGTACCCGCCGCTTTTCTCATACAATCAACTGGCTTGGACAAACATGGTTTGAATTCGGAGAAACCATTGAAATATACCCATTTGGATATTGCAGGCAGTGCTGGAGAATATCCCAAAATGCCAACTGGTGCTCCAATTGTTGCCTTGGCTAAAGCGCATTTATCTTAAGTTATAAATTTATATTAATTACACTGATTTAATCTCTAGCAGTTTAAATGCCTTTTTAATATATAATTTCAAGTGTTTCTCTTGTTTGCTCCATACAATCTTCTAGTATTATGCTCTTTAATAAAATTATTAAATAAAACAAATCATTACAGTCATTAATTTTTTATGGATACAAGAGTTTGACACATAAAAATAACATATCAATTTGTTATATTTCCTTTGGGATTTTTTTTACATAGCAACGAAGAAAATACATAAATAAATGATCGAATTAATAAATTATGAAGGAATTTAAAAATTTTTACTATTTTCTTACTTAAATTGTCCAATTAAATTTTTGAAAAACATGAGACCAGTTAACGATTAATTTACTAAATTTTAAAACTTGCAGCATTTAATAATGTAACGTAAACTGGATTTGTCTTAAGAGTCACTGACACTTTACTTAAATTTATGCAACAAGTAAATAAACAAAATTATATTAACAGATTTTCTTTTACAAATAACGGTTATTTGTTATTTTGTATCTCAACAAAGTACAAATGTAGTTGATTTTTATTTTCGAAATGGTGATTACGAATATTTGAATGGTCTGGTTATTGTAATTGTGTGTTGACATCAATATCAAGTTGTTGTATATTTTAATAATGTTGAATATCAAATAAATTACATAAACTCTAAAAGAAAATCCCTCACAAAAAACAGAAAGAAATAAACTTAAGAAAAAATATTACAAGTTGAAGTGTGACATTGTTATTTCGAAAACCTTTTTCTTTATGGTTGTATACATTAATGGTGAAATTACATTTGAGAAGAACTTTAATAGGGAATGAAACCCAAATTTACAAATAAACAAGTAAGAAGTTATGATCAGTCAAGCCCGATTATTTAATACCCTACACCATATTGGTTGTTATAAATCGTTACTATGAAAAGTTCATGAACAACCATCTTACATAAAGGCAGTTTTTAATTTATGCTTAAGAGTGCAGTAGTAACATTCATGTAGGATCAGTGCGTTCTAAAAGGATATTTTCTGTGGGCGTTATTGGGATGCTAGAAGAAATTTTCGAATTTTGAACTTCAGTTTTATATTTGTTTTGATTTGACCAATACAAACGTATATGTGAGATTTAAACCCTTAAAAGTGATATTTTGAAGAGGGTTTGTATGGGACCCATGAAAAATATTGAATTAATCCTCGTATAATTTGGCACATCAAATCGATTTTTTAGGACTTTTGTGACCTTAAATCCCCATTCCGGGAGGAACATTTGTATTGGGACTAGATGAATTAATGGACCCGCCATCACTCATTTCAATAGGCATCGTCCTTGGGCCAAATCTTTGAATTGCGGTCTGCATTTTTATCACAATGGACAGGCAGCCAGGCGCACGAACGGATAACCTTAAATCGATTCAGAAAATGAATTTGAGTCGAACGGTATACCTTAAAGTGGGTGTTACACCATTTTGTCTGTATGTTACCGTAGTAACCAAAAGTTTTTTTTAGTTCATTTAGCATTCTTCCCCTGTTCAAGTTGTACTGGGAGACCATCATGTGAAAGGCTAAAAGTAAACAACAACATAAATGTATTAACTTGTATATAAAATAAAAATGATGCCAGACAAAATTAGACAAAATCTTCTTTGTTCATCATAAGTTCCAAATTAAAAATTGAAATTTAAAAATCGTACAATTTTCATAAAATTCGAATTCGTGATGTGAAGATATTTATTAATTTTTCGAAAATTTTCTCACAATTTTTTGAAATTTTGTCTAAAAATAAAATTTAAAAAATCTGCAGAAAATAATTTTTTTCCAGAAAATCAAATTATTTTTGATGAAAATGAAAAATATTTCAGAAAAAAGTTTTGAAAATTATTTCCGAAATTTCCGCCAGATACCACTATTTTTTTAAAAATCAAATTTTCCAGAATTTTTTACAGAAAATCAAATTATTCAAAAATTTTTTAAGTGAATCTTATTTGCCAAAAATATTCGTAGAAAATTAAATTTTCTTGGAATATATTTTTTTAATTTCTAATATGATAAGATGTGTGATCGAAGTATTCTTAACATACATAGAAGTAATCATGGAACTTTAAACCTTTTTCGAAAACCCTTCCATTAAGGTTTTTATAGTGCTTTCTGTCAATTTGCTCAAACAAGTAGTTCATCTTCGTTTAAAATCTACCACTTTTTTGGATACCTTTTTATGGTCTTAGTACCCAATATTTTTCAACTGGCCCTAGATCCAGGCAGTTTGAAGGATTTGTATCTCTTGGTATAAATACTACATTACTGTTCTTATAACACTCAAGGGCTTGTTTACCATAGAAAACAGCTTTTTTGGAAACAGCTTTTTTGTAAAAATTCCCTGGTGTAAATTTTGCTATTTATAGAGTCCATTGTAACATCTGATTGACTTTTTTGCGTACCAAGAACTTTTTGGAAAATCCCCGAACATCACCATCATAAAATTTTGTTGACCATGAAGTTGTGGAATAAGAGCCAGTACATACGTTTCGCAGTTATAATATTTTTTAGAAAACTTGACTTCAATTTCCGTGCTTCGTTCTGGCCCTTAAATTTTTAGCAGCGTTCCTGTCAGAATCTTTTTAAGTATTTTTTTTTTCAAACTTGCATTGCACATATCCGGTGGGCTGCTTCTCCAAGTTTGTCGAAAGTTTTGCGAATATTTTCTTAGACAAATTTCGCGGTGAGGGAAAAATCATAGAAAGAAAAATTTAATTATATTTTATAAAAGAAAAATATTTTAAGCGTTTTCCAAAAGAAAATTGTTTTCTAGAAAGAAAATGCGTAGAACATTCTTAATAAAATTTATCTGGCATCATTATTATTACGGAAGAAACAACCTCTTCCGTTTATTTAAAAAACGTCATAACTAACATAAATTAATTATGTCCATTTAAAATTGCTTTTGATTTTTTAATGATTTTTAATGTTTTGCGAATTAAAAAAATTAATATTAAATAAAGTCTAAATTAAATAATTTTATCAATATCTCTTTTAGTAAGAAACTAATTACATTCACTAACTAAACTATTTCATTAAAACTTTAATCATCATTACAGATATTTTCTTCTTATATATTTTTTAGTATTTCTAATTATTTACTTATAACATTTTTCATACAAATGGAAGAATTAAGCTCATGAACTTTTAGTCAAATAAATCGAAATTTAACTGATATTGCTGTTGTACTAATACTTTTACTATATGTTCTTGTTCTTGTTGCTCTTGCATATTCCCCAATGTTGTCGAACATAAAGGTTTTAGAGTACAAACAAATATAACTATAACTGAAAACAATAATAATGGAACTAACAGAATCGCCAGAGAAACAGCTACCAGAACAGTAAAATATAACAGCAATAGTAATGATGACAACAACAATAACAACAAGAATAATAATAACAATCAAACGGCAACAGCAACCAACAATCAGCAACATACAACAGCAGCAATAACAATAACAGAATATCATACGAAGAAGACGAGAGAGAGAGAGAAAGAGAGCAAGAGAAAAGAAACAGAAAAAAAGTAAACAACAATTGAAGAAAAGTAAACAACGGGATATTATGCAATCACAGCAGGAATATGAGACACTCTTGACCGAGTTTTTTAAACTTAAACCTAACGGTAAACAGGGCCATTTGTATTGCCATCGTCGAACATCATCAACGGTTTTGTGTTAGATGATGTTTGTTTGAATGTTGTTACAATTCGTTTTATTATTGTTGTTGTAGTTTTATGCTGCTGTTGTTGTTTGTTTATACTTCTGGTTCTAAATATTTTTCTGTTTAGTTTTATTTTTTGCATTGCAAAAAGTACAAAGCCAACAAAAACATAGAAAACGTTTAAAACGTTTAAAAGAGTTATGGTGGCTATAAATTACATACAAACATGATGCACATACTCACAAACACAAATAATTGAGGTATGGGCAAAAAAATATGGTGTAGGGTAGTGATGAGCGATACCTTGATTTTTAATAAACGTCGTTATCCAGTGAAAGTGATTTTTAATTCACTGCGATACAGCGATAATGATTGAAATATTTCAAAAAAAGAGGACAATGTTTTCTTTGCATATGGAAGGCTCTATAAGAGTTCATTCATACTTTGCATAGTGGGAAATGGATAATTTTCATTTTAGGTGAATCGCGAATTGATGCTTTAAGTAATTTTGCTGGCTCAAAATAAAAACCAAAACATTTGAGTATGCAACAAAAGAGGGAAGAACGATATTTTAGTAACTGTTATTTCGTAATTTCACATACTGCAGTGAGCAGTGATTAACCAATCACTGACCACTACTAATGTAGAAAATAGATATATAAATAAGCCATTTTATTTTTTTGATATCCTTAACTATTTAGAGTGAAATAAATTATTTTAAAATATCGGATCTGTAGTTCTCTTTCTTCTGTATTTTTTCTTATATAACGTACCATATTTTATTGGGTAATAATAATGGTGGTCCGAAGGGTTATATACTTGGCTATAAGGGAAGTGAACCTAAACGTAAGTTTTATTTTCTAAATTATTTGCAGTAGGTGGCCGAGAGTTGTCATGATGATCGTTTTTGGTCGAATATTTTGATGGTTTTGTAGATCACATGTAATGAAGACATTTGATTATGATTAGGGATAATGATGGAAGATTATGGCTATTGCTTTTGATCTTATGTTTCGATTGTTTTTTATAAGTAGCTGCCTTTAACGAATCGATTGTCATTAAAATATGTTTAACAGTTATAAATTTATGCAGCATTATTTAAAGTCATGTTTTGGCCCATTATAGATTTTTTGAGTGAATATCTAAAACATGTAACTAAATAATCGATGTACTTTTTGGCCAGTTTTATCTATGATTTTTTTTAAGTAGCACCTAGCAATAGGGTACCTAATGTCCTCGGACTTACTTTACATACATTTAGGTTGATTTTTTCAGAATAGTTAATTTTAACTAAAATTTTATAGATTTTTACAAAATTTCCGTACCCGAGGTGATTAATTCTGAAGTTTAACAATGAACGTTGAAGTTAATTTTAATAGGAGACTATATGGGGACTAGGTCTAAATGCGATTTCACACCATAGAGTACAGAGAAATCTATCAAATTTTCTAAATAGTCAATATTTACTAACATTTTGGCCCATTGTGGCAACAAACAAGAATGACAGTGTAAAAACCATATTATGGTTATAACTTTAATCTGTCAATAGTAAAGTTATTTAATTTTTTTAAACTTTGCTGGAAATTTTTAATGAAAAATATTTTACTCAATCAAATTTGTAAGTCATTTGAACACATTCAGATTTTTCTGCTTTTTAGCTTTTATTAGATTAATAGTCTTATAACGGTAATTCTGAGAAACCTAATTAACTGATTAAGTAGGTCGAAAATTTTAGTTAATATTTTTACTAAAATTTTGGACCAAAAATTACGATGAATACTTATCTTATAGGATGACTAACAAATCTGAGTCTTTCTCGTAAAATGTTACCATATTTTTAATTTCTTCTTTACAGTAAAACACATAATATTCCCTGATACTAGTTTGGGTCGATGGTTGGCTAAACTGTTGTAATAATGTGATTTCAGAGTACATGAAACTCAACTGTGATGAATTTATAAGAATATGCATTTTCGATAGGATATATGAGGGCTATCCGAAAACATGGACCGAATTCAACTAACTAATGCTAACACTGTCAAAAAAACATTTTTAGTAAATTTGCAGTTAATTTACCACACTGTGCGACATATAGTTTTTTGTGCTTACTGTTATCGCAATATGCTCATTTTTGAGTCAAGAAACAAATATTCAAGTTTTATTTTCGACCTACAAAATCGGCTTTCAATGATGATTTTTTCTTCTATAACATAGAACCTCAATAAAGTTTTTCTATTTTAGTATAATACTAAAAACTCTATGACAAGTTTAGCGATGTTGTTAGTCTGATTTTCTGAGCATTTGTACTAATGAGCACCAGTTTCATGTCTCACACATTATATATTATTCTTGGTCAGATTGCAATTTGGATCCTGGGAAAAGACAGAACTGTTACAGTATCCGATCTTCGGAATAGTTTTTTTTTTGTTTGTATAATGAAAAGATGATTTGCTACACAGATTAGATGTAAAATATTATCAACATTTTCACAGGATCCTGTGATCATAGTCGTAGTAATAAAACCACAGAGCAGAATTCACATAATTATAAGGTTGGATTTATTGAACCGATTTTGCTAATCTAAATAGCAGAATGTCTTAGAGCAACAAAACAATCAGGCAAAATTTCAGAGTTCAGACATAATTACTTTTGTCATGGCAGAATCGATTGAGAGTTGATGTTACTCCTAAAATATTTATACGTTATACATTATAACACCAGTTTTTTACCCATACACCTTCTAACAATCCTACAAACACATATAGTGTAAATATGTACATATGTATGTACACCTAGCAAATCCATTTTTACTTTTTTTTAGTTTTTGCTATTAAGACAAGAAAAAAAGGTGTAATTGTTGTGTTTTCGTCATGTCCATACACCAAGTACGTGGTCTCACTACTACTGTTTGACTGGTGGGGTGCTTAAAGAGGAATCTTAAGTCTTTAGTACAACGTTTATGTTTTGTTTTTTTTTTCATTCAATAATGTTTTCTTTAAAGGTATGATTAGTTTACAAGTTGTTTGTTGTTGTTGTTTTTTTGTTGCTGTTATTATTAGGGAGAGTCACTATAATTATGCAATTTGCATTAAAATTAATAAGAAGTTTAATACTTAAACTCATTCACGTAATTGTTTTTTTTTTTTCCCTTTCATGCCTTTATTAATATTCTTTTTACAATCGAACATTTAAATTGTTAAGCTTTTTAGAAAAAATATAAAAAAATATGTTATTTTATTTTTGGCCTAATAACGGTTTATGACCTATAAATCAATTCTAAGTGTATTCTCTTTCTATTCTTTTTTATTTAGTTTGTTTGTATGTAAATATTTCAATTGTCATTTGAAATTGGGTTACAAACGGTCTTGATGTCACTGTCAATCACATAAGAAGGAATTTTTGCAATTGGAATTTGATAAGAGGTTTTTTTTTTTTTTAAAAAAGTTATTTGATAAAATAAAAATGAAAATTAAAAAAAAAGTGATTTTATAATTTTCGTAGAAAATTTATAGAAATTTATAGAAAATTTCATATGAATCGATTTCTTTTCTTACTTTTCTGAGATAATCGCTATTTAAGCTACTGCATACAGACCTTCGTGACAACAAAAAATAATGGTTGTGCATCAACCATATTATGGTTATAACTTGAATGTGACAATGGCAAAGATATTTGATTTTTTACAATTTTGCTGGATTTTTTTAATTAACATTTTTTGTCCAATCAAATTTGTAAGTCATATGAACACATTTTTGATCTTTATACTTTTATTAGAGCAATAGACTTCTAACGGTTATTCTGAGAAATCTATTAAATTTTCTAAATAGTCAGAAGTCTACGAAACCTAATTACTTAAGTACGCTTTTGAACAATATTAACTAACATTTTGGCCCATTGTGGCAACAAACAAGAATGACAGTGTAGCAACCATATTATGGTTATAACTTTAATCTGTCAATAGTATAGGTATTTAATTTTTTTCAACTTTGCTGGAAATTTTTAATGAAAAATATTTTACTTGAACACATTCAGATCTTTCTGCTATTTAGCTTTTATTAAATTAAAAGTCTTATAACGGTAATTCTGAGAAACTTAATTAACTGATTAAATAGGTCGAAAATTTTAGTTAATATTTTTACTAAAATTTGGAACAAAAATTAGGATGAACACTTATCTTATAGGATGACTAACAAATCTGAGTCTTTCTCATAGAATGTTACCATATTTTTGATTTCTTCTTTACAGTAAAACACATAATATTCCCTGATACTAGTTTGGGCCGACGGCTAAACTGTTGCAATAATGTTGAATTTTGTGCTTAAAAAGATGTTTTACGAGAAAGCCGATATCGAGATAAATAAGGGTCAATATTGTGGTTTGCGAGATTCAAAGTTAATGATTTCGGGTCAGAAGACAAGGAGAGGCTTGGTCACTCGAAAAACTGATTTGGTAGCAGTAGTCGAAATAGATTGTTGTCAAAAGAATCAGGAAGATTTTGTATTATTATAATTATTATATTTGGTTTCTTTGATAGTTTAAAGCTCATTAACACTCAGTTTGGCTTTACAACAAACTGACAATGTTTGTTAAAGGGTAATTCAAGTCATAATACGCACTAACCCATGTTTGAATAAGTATTTGAAAATACCGTTTGTAATATGGACCATTCCTCGCTATGCGCATGAACAAAATCCTCACTTATCCTTGTGTTCTTCAATTCTAACTATTTATTGATTTAAACATCACTGTGCTGCTTGCAAATGTGGCCATTATATGTAGATCAATGGAGATAAGATGTAGTGATTGATCCAATGATTCCTATACACGACGACCTTTGTGCCTCACACAGTTCCAAAAATCTTGCTACATGTTTAATAGGCCACCGTAGTCTTATTAACACTGTGCTGCATGTTCAGTTTCCGGGTCAAGGATAATACCTAAATATTTCGAGCTGTTCCTGGTATTTGTTGGGACGGTACAAAATGAATAATGGAATATATAAAAAAGTAACCCAAGGCGGAAGATACAATTACTCGACCATTGCTGTTGAATTCGGGTGACACGAGTAAAGGAAATTTTACCTAAGAATATTGATTCGTTTGAAGAGAGTAATTAAGAAAAACGACCAGAATATTTGACCTCATTCATGTTGCAAAAAAGATAAAAAACTATAAAAAAGAGAGCATTTCTCTGACTGTCATTTATTTGAATTGATCTGTGATTGAGCTTACCAGAATTCAGAACAGGAAAGAAATAATTTTTACAATTCAACGATATAATTCGAGACAATAATCTTCCATCATAACAACGTTAGAGATCTTGCATATTCTAGCTACGATTTCTTTAGATCAATACAATAATACGTTGCACTCATAGCAGGTTATTAGAACATGATTCATTCTTAGCTCAAAATTAGAACAGTTTTTTGGTTTGGAATCCTAATGCTACCAGAACGATTAGAAAAGTGATAGATATTATTAGTAGATATCGCTATAGGCTCTTTTTCTGTGCCTCTGTCCCATCTAGACAGAGATCTCTGTTTCAAATCACATAAATTATTTTAAACAGTTTTTAATTGATTTATAACTTCAATGGTTTAGTATATTTTTGGACTTACCAACATATTAAATCTGAAAAAAAGAAAAAAATTATTATTAATTTTTGTTCATAAATATATATATATGTATATTACCCATTTGCGGCAAGATAGTCATAACTCAAAAAATATTTTTTTAACAGATGCATATGTATATAGACATAATTTTTTGTGGCGATTCTCTCTGATATATGAGTAGTTCGTTTACAAAGTTTTACGAACTTTTTTGAATTATGACCATCTTGCAGCAAATGAATGATATGTATGTAAATATTTGAAATTTCCTAAAATTATTCTATTATTTTATTTCATACAAAGTGCAGGAAAATCAGTTTTAAGAGAATGTAAAGTTCTGAAATCATCTTTCAAATCTACAAATTTCATGATCATATTTCTTATATTTAGAATACAAAAATAAAATCTCACCCTCTGTTTTTTTCCATTTATAGATCAGTGTAGTACATTAATATATGTTTACTATTTGTGTACTTTTGACAAATCATATGACTAAGTAGTTGCCATTTGAAATTCCAATGGTTTGTCTAATATGCAAACGACATAATATGAATTTCTATGTTTTAACTTTATTTTTGTTAAAAAATTTTAAACCGAAAAATTGAAAATAAATGTGGCAGTCAGTTTGTCAGACAGATAAACGTATTGGAAAGACCAGCAGGCAGTGAAGACTACAAAATAAAATAAAAACAATTCAAAATGTTATAGTCGGTCAATTCCGATTATGTAATACCCTGCACCACATTGTTGCCTGTAAAAGACAGATACAAAAATTTTTGAATGACCCTCGTATAATTTGAATTTCTGTTTATGATTAAGTATGAAGTACATTATTATGATTCTTACATTTATGTGAATTTTATGCGTTTGAAAAAGATTTTTCTTATGAGTCAAAAGAAATGATGAACCAACCCTCGTATTATTTTGAATATCGATTTAAGAGCTTATTAATCATAATTTGATCACGTTGTTTTATCAATACTAATGTATATGTGAGATTTACGCCCTTTAAAGTGATATTAGGCATCGACCGTCGCATAATTTTCCACATGCATTTAGACTTATTTTTGTTGAATTCTGTTGAAATCGCTTCATATTTAGGGCTTTTATGACTTTAAAACCCCATTCTGGGAGGACATTTGTATGGAATATACCTGAAATATTGAACCGAATATGACCAATTTCAATAAGCTTTGTCTTTGAGCCAAAAAAAATAACATGAGACAAATTCCAAATTTCAGTGTTTACAACATTTACATGGACAGCCAGTTGGTGGACAGACAGACGGACGTTCATCGTTAAATCGACTCAAAAAGTGATTCTATGTTCCAAACATCAGTACAAACACTTAACAACCCCATCAACTACAGTGGTGTAGGGTACAAATAAAGAGAAACAGCAGCAATAGCAACAACAAATAGAAGAGAAACTTCGGCAACTGCAACTTTTGTACGGTTGCAGCAGCAAAAACAACAGCAACGTATAGCAATTGCAACAAACGACAGAAATGATCTTAAATGAATGCGGAAGTTTTTTTCTTCAGGGTTTCGTAACCAGGTTTATTTCTTAGTCTGTAGTTTCGTTTATGTGTTTTTTATTTTATTTTTATTTTTTTTTTTTCTTTTCACAATTTTTGTGTTCACTTTAGTATTTATAGACACAAAAGTACGTAAAACTTTGTGTCTTTTTAAAGCAACAACAACAAACAACAATATTGACTGTGAGGGCAGCGTTGGTAGCAAAAATGACTAAAATGTAATTGATGCAGAAGCTGCCACAAAAATAAAACTTCTGTTAGAGTTGTTGCTGCAACTTAGGCCACGACAACGTATTACAACAACTATAGCAACAACATCAACCAACATTGGCAACAACAAGAAATTAGACAACCAGTCAAGATTTATACGAACAAAATCTGCTATTTCAAGTGAAATCTATGAAATAACGAAAAAAAGTTATAGTATTTTAGTTATATATTTTAATTTAGTTATTAAGTCCAGATAAGAGTTGAATTACCCTGCTTTTTAAAAAGTGTAAATCTATAATATCATGACAATTTATATAGTTTGTCGCTAAGTATATAAGAAGGAATCAGTCAAGTAAGAAGGAATATGTCAAGACATCATATCGTATTAAATTCTTGAGTCATAAAAATTTCAAGCGGGTTCAGCTATAACCGATTTATCTTTCATTTAACCGATTTATTGCTATTGCAACTAATTTGCGATATCGGTGCAGCAGAAAAATTATGATCAACCAAAATCTCAAAAAACAGTACCAAATTTGATAACTCTCGCTGTTATAGTTCTTAAGATATTTGATGATTAATATTTGCTTTGCATAGGCAATACCCCTCCTACTGGTCTTATCCATTTGTCCAGTAAAAGAGTTTCAGAAGGAAGTAGTTGGACCATATTAAGGAACTCTTGTTGTTATAGTTCTTTAGATATTCGATAATCAATATTTGTTTTTTATGGGGTTATCGCTCCCCCTGGCCTATTGGAATTATTTATAGCCTTTGTTACTTCCGGGTATACTGAGATCATTCTGTGATTCAACCGTTTTAGAGTCTACAAGTTACATACATACAAACATACATATATGCACACATCCTATTTTGTATATATATAGATAAAAAATATATATATGGATATAGATAGAAAGATCAAGAGAGATGTTTAGGTCATATTTCGCCTTAACTGAGAGGAGTCATAGAGAGTACACATTTGAGCTGCTTCTTACAAACGTCGAAATCTTTTACGACTTTATAATTTTTATTTTTTTCAGAAATGTGTCCACAATGAGAAATCAAACCGGATCAAACTTCTGAGAAATATAGATATTGTTTATGACAGTTTGCCTGATGCAAACTTTAAATACAAATATTAATTTTGGCCTTTACAAGATTCAATTAACTTAAGAACTTTGTAGTAATGATCATTTCCAATGACGATATATCTAGCAATATTTAAAAAGAACAGTCGTAAGACCCTCATTCTAGAATAAAATTGTGAAATCAAAACAAAAAAATGGATCAATCCAATGAATATTGTGTTACATTTTCGATAAATCGAAAAACACTTTAAAAAAATCATATTACAGTTTTTATAATTATCACAATATAATGCACCCCGAGTTCATTCCGAAAGCTCAATTTGTTGATAATGTATGGAAAAATATTAGCGAAACAAGATGGATTTATGAGAATAAAACTTATGGTGCAAGATTCACAAGACATCCTGTTTACACTGTTCTATATGGAAGATGGTTCTGATGGTCAATCAAGTATTATTATAACTGAAACATTTATTCAAGGGAATGAATGCTGAACATTATCCACTGTTGGTCAAAGATTTCAGCCAAATGTATCAACTCAAATTAATTGTTTAAGCGGTTCACAAGTTTTGATTAGGACCTAGAAAACAAGGAGACGTTTGGGCAGCAAAAAATAAATTTGATGGTGAATGATTGTAAAAATTATTCTACGAAAAATGTGAAATACTTTTCTTAAATTTTCAAGGAAATTTAATTATGAGTTTTAGAAGAGACATGTTTTATAATGATTAAGTATATCAGAGATGACACTTGTTTGGAGCCTAATTTTATAAAATATACTCGATTTTAAAAATGGATTTTTTATGAAAATAAAAAGTGATTACAAAATAAAGACTATTTTTGCGATTGGCGCCTTATTTTAGAAATTACAGCAGATTTTAGTTTTTATGAAAAAATTGATTTTTTATGAAAATAAAAAGTGAATACAAATAAGGGTTATTTTTACGATTGGTGACTTATTTTAGAAACTCCACCCGATTTTATTTTTAATATGAAAAATTCACTTTTTACGAAAATAAAAAGTGATTACAAATAAAGGTCACTTTTGCGATTGAAGCCTTATTTTAGAAACGACAGCAGATTTTAGTTTTTCAAAGTTTTTCTTTTTTAAGAAAAAATCGATTTTTTGTAAAATGAAACGGATAACAAATAAAGGCTATTTTTGAGATTGTAGCCTTATTTAAGAAACGACAGCAGAAATATATTAAATGAAAAATATTTATATGAAAAAATACATTTTTATGCAAATGAAAAGTGATTACAAATAAGGGTTATTTTTGCGAATGGAGCCTTATTTTAGAAATTACATCAGTTTTTAGTTTTTTATGAAAAAATTGATTTTTTATGAAAATAAAAAGTGATTACAAATAAAGGCTATTTTTGAGATTGGAGCCTTATTTGAAAAACTACAACCGATTTTAGATTTTTAATGTTTCTAGAGATAAATTTGATTTTTCTTATGAAAATGAAAAGTGATTACAAATATGGTTGGAAACCTTTTATAGAAACTACAATTACACCTCTTCTATAACCATTTTATTAAAATCGAGTTGGCTATTCGGAAGTTGTATCTGATCATTTTGTTTTTATAGAAAAAACAACATTTTTGGTTTAAATTTGAAATACAATTTGAAAAACTTTCTCTGGTCCACAAAATGATTTAATATTAATAAAAATATAAAAATGTTACTTATCAATTTATAAACTTAACATTTTATTTATTTGCGACACCAAATTTTGTTTATACGCAATTTTTAAAATACAAAAAAAGAAACAACAACAAACTACAATATTTAAATATAAATATCTAAGAAACTATAAATAATAAAAAGTATTATAAAATGCATTATTAAATATATTTCTCTCTTATATTTTGTTTGGATCAGCCAAAGGTCAACAACTGATAAACTAAGGAATTTAATTGAATAAAATGAACCATGTTTTATTTTAGCAATAATAGATCACATACATCAGATAAGACAAGATATTTTTAAGTATTTATAGTTAATTATATAAATTGAGTAATAAAAAATATTAAAAAAAGCACCTGGCAGCGGTGGGATTCGAACCCACGCCTCCGAAGAGACTGGTGCCTTAAACCAGCGCCTTAGACCGCTCGGCCACGCTACCCCGATGCCAATGTTCACTAATTTACCTAATATAAATATGAGCTTTTTAGTTCTATTAACATAAAACCACAATAGAAAAAGTTTAATTCTTTAAAGAAAAGTTTGTATCTGTTAAATACAAAAAAGTATCTGCAAGTATAAATATAGACAAAAATTGAAAAAAAAAACTAATGTTAAGTGTATAATTTTGAAACAGTGACAGACTGACTGAATGTGTGATATATGTTTGTTGTTGTTGTTTGTGTTTAGAGTACTAATGAGAAGCGTGTGAATATTTCAAAATTGTTGGTCTGATTATTTTCATTAAACATTTTGTATGTTTTTTACGAAAAAAAAATCGTTTAATATTTAATACGTGTATCTAAATATCGATTTGCATACTTAACTTAATATGTAATTGTATGTGAGTGTATGTTTATATTGTTAATTTAATTTAGCTTTTTTACGTTTTTTGTTTTTTGGCTTTATGAATGAGTCAAAGCAAAACACCTGCCTCCATGTCTGTGTGCATTCAAATTTTTTGGTTACTTGATATTCTCTTGTTAACAACAAAAACATTTTTTGGCAATTTTCTCATCATTTCAACAAAGATGCTGTAGGATGAATGTTTGTTTGGTTGTTTGTTTTGTCTGTCTGTATGTTGTGGCTATAAAGTTTAATTTGTGCAATCAATTGTTGAAATTTAGGCAATTTTTTATTTCGGGAGTTCAATATAACTTTCGTTTATGCCTTTTAGTCGCTTTTTTGGGGAAGCTGTGCCATATGTTTTCAAATTTTATGAACTGGAAAATAAAGTGTTAAAGTCAAGGATATTGTAACACTTGTGGGTGCAAGAGTTTTTAATGGTTTTATGGAGAATTTTAAAGAGCGCTACAATTGATAAAAAATTAGGTTTAAAATTTGATAGAAATCAAGGTACGTTCATGTAGCGCCAAAATACAGTTGTTTAAAATTTTAGCCCACAATATTTCATTGGAGGGGGCAAGTTTCAGTTAATTTTCAAAGGGCGGTATTTAGTATCCTTGGAAAGTTGATAACTTGAAATATTAAAATTTTAATAAACTTTTTTAAAAGTAAAAAAATTTAATTTTTCGAAAAAAATTTGACCTTTAATGACATGAAAAAAATTTAAGACATTATTAGGAAAATGAAATAAAATATGTATAAAATTGTTGTTTATGTTGTACTGTAAAAACATTTCCCACTTATTTCAAGAGAGATATTTTGGGACCATTAATTTCTTCAAATCATTTTAAGCGTTATAATCAAAAACTGTTAAGTATAATAATAATTTGAAAGATACATTTTCCTAATTTTACGAGGGTCGACTAATGATTTTTTATAATTGTCAATATGTCATAAATATTGCAGTAATGCTAATAATCTGTGGCAAATAACTAAATTGTTTCAGTATCGTATATATATAGTCTTTAGCTTCTGAGTTCCTTTAACCTTATTAACACGTAAATTCATATCTTTATTAAAAATTCGCACTCATGATATTCGTTAGATATTCGAATTGTTGGCAGATGATACATTTATCAGTCGATATTAATGATACTTTTGTTAAAATCAGCGCCTTACGCAGATGAACTGGGTAAGTGTTTTCTACAGATCCGGTTGGCTGAAATTTGTTCACGAAAACAAATTTAATAAAATGGAAACAAATAAGAATATTTGTCTGAAATTTCAATTTAGGATAAATAAACTTGTCAACAAATAGCTGTCAAATTTGTCTGGAAAAAATTAGACGTTAAACGGTTAATATCAATAAACATCGCGCATCCAAGTGGGACCACACTTGATTTCACATTAAATAATGTCATTTATACAAAATTGTAATTAGAAAATTATTCATAAATTTTCTAGAATTTTCAAAATTATTAAAATTATTCAAACTCAAATTTTAATCCACCAAAAATACTCATTTATTCACTGTAGGACAAAATCACAGCCAGGATAATATTTCATAAATATAAAAATATTAATTCATTCATAAACGATGAAAAAAAAACAAAAAAAAAACAGAAAAAGTCACACACAGAAAATGCCCACACAACAACTTGAGAAAGTTCCAAAAAAAAAAACTCACAAACACTCATACTAAATTAAATTATAAAATAAAAAAGAACCTAAAAGAGCAACGAAAATTAAGATGTTTTAACACATAATAAAAGATAAATATGACAAAATGACAATAATATGGTATGAATGTATAAAATTCTGCATAAACTCATAAATATTAAATATGAAACAAAAGGAAATGAGCAGATAGATCCTTGTTAAATTAAGGCGCCAATTGAATGAACAACAAATATTTCCCACAACAATGAAATATTGAGTTTTGTTTTCATATTTATACCCTACACCAACACCGTAGGTGTAGTTGGACTATTATGCATTTGTGCTAATGTTTGTAACATATTGAAAAAATTACGTTACACCCACCCTTAAGTACAGAACTGATTCTGAGTCGAACGATGTTCGATAACTGTCCGACCGTCTGGCTGTCCATGTAAAAGTTGTGCACACGCTACAGATTGCAGTTTCTTAAATATTTTGATGACACTTGGTACATATTATTATTATTATTATTATTATTATTATTATTATTATTATTATTATTATTATTATTTTGGCCCAAGAACAAAGCCTTGTGAATTTGACCATATTCAGTCCAATATTTTAAATACCTCCCATTCTTGGTTCCTCTCGGAATCCGGTTTTAAACTCATAATAGTCGTAAATATAAAGCGATTTTAGCGAAATTTAACAGAAATAATTCGTATAATATTCTTAACCGATATGCCTAAACATGCAACGGTTCGTCCATTGCTTCTCATAAGTCCCATACAAGTCCCCTACCAAATATCACTTTAAAATGCATAAACATCACATATTCGCTGGTATTGCAATAATAATTGATTAAATTAAAATTTGCTTATCAAAAATCTATAAGCAAAATTATACGAAGTTCGGTCCTTAATTTCATGTAGTCCCCATTTAACCTCTTTCAAAAATGCAATTTAAAACGCTAATATTCCACATAAATGTTAGTTTCACAATAATGTACTGCACATTTAAGAATAAATCCGAAAATAAAATTATACGAGGGTAGTTCATAACTTTTTCGTAACTACCATTTACAGCCAACATTGTGGTGTAGGATATTACATAGTCGGCCTTGACTGACTATAACATCCTTACTTATTTTTGTTGTAAATTTTTTGTAGCCGGTTTAAGTTAATAACTCGAGATAACCATTAAACAATAGAGAGAACCCACATATTTTTAAAGGTCGTGGCCGTGGTCGTGGTCATGGTCACAGAAAGTGATAATAATAAAAAACACTTTCACCTTTTAAAAATTTCAACATGATCATGATCATAAGGATCCTAACAAATCCTATATTCATGTTTAATTTTCCTCTTTTTCTTTCTATTTAATTGAGTTGTGGAGAAAATGTGTTTGTTCAACGAAAATAAATAAAAAAACAATAATGAAATTGTGTCACAAACAATTCAACTCACGTTATTTTTAGCAAAATTTTTATTTCTTTTTAAAATACATTTATGATTTGACAAGTAATAAATAAAAAAATATATATTTTTTTGTTTTCTTTTCTTTTATCATGAGAAAACTGAAGGAAAAACAGATAAATTATGATATTTTCATTTTCAAAATTGGAAAAAAGAAGAAGAAGAAAATACAAATTGTATTACAAATGACTTTGTTGTGGGCTAAAAAATACATTAAATAAATAAATATGTATTTGTTTGTTGCAAGTATAATATGGAATGTATGTATGTATGTGTGTATGTGTGAGCAAATGCAACAAATAATACAATATAATAATGTTTTCTTATTTATTTATTATTTGATATTTACTAGGTGGGATCACTTTTCACAAAGAAACTGATGGCGATTGTTGTTTCGGCATACATTGTTGTAGAAATGTTGTTGTACACTTAGAAAACGAAAGTGTTTAGATTTGTTTAATTATGCACAATCGTTACATTTAAATATTAATTATTATACATTTATTTAACAATCATCCATTGTATATAGATTATCGTATCTCCTACAAGGAATTGATTGAAAAGTATCTATTTAGTGCCAACTATTTCACCTTGTTGAATAATTTTTAACCATATTTCCATATTATCTTATATTGTTTAATTGCTTATGATGTCCTTCCATGGCCATTTTATCTTTATAGTTGATCCAACATCCTTTATTTCATTCCTAAATATTTGTTGGTCTTGCCAAGACAATCATTCCCGAACACTTATGTCTTTATTAGAAATCGAAACTGTTTAGATTTCCTTTATTAATGATAATCATTACTTCTAGATATTAACCTATTAAGAAATAAACTCTGGAACAATAACGCATGATATATAAATTCTCCTACAAGAAATCGGTTCAGCGGCTTTCTATAATCTATATTTCTATAATCTATATTTCTAAACGCTTCCCTTTTTTGAGATATTGTTTGATTATTTATGTCCCTTTGAGGTCATCTAACAATTTGGATGACATTCTTTATTTCAGTCCAGAATTTATGTTTCACGAACACTTACATCTATATCTGTATTAATGTTTAGACTTCTTGGTATTATTTGTAAAGTAATGAAAGTTTTTTTCTGTTACTCATTGTGACAGATCCTCTAGATCAATAGGGCGCAATATATATACAAAAACAAAATATATTGTGGTCTCTATTTTCCAACGTACATTTTTCAAATGGATTTTCTCGAAATAGTTCTCTAACTTTTGAACCGTTAAATATATCTTAATGAAATTTCACAGGGTTGCAGTAAGGTATTTTTGAGTTGATCTCGATTACTGGCTAAGGGCGTAGTCAAGTTCGCGACTTTAGGTATGATGATTTTTCCAAACTTCTAGGATGTTAAAATCGAAAAAATTTTATCAATTTTTATACACCTCACTACCACAAGTGATAATTTCTTATCTAAGACCCCACAAAGAAATTAAAAACTGAGTCGATTTAGCCATGTGTCCCAGTCTTTGCGTATGTTGGAAACATTATCACGTACACAATATTAATGCGATTCTAAAATAAATATCAGTCCATTCTTTACTATAAAACTCTTATATTTTAACGTACTCTATTCAAATTCGGCACCTTAACATACGTAAATATTTTACCGAATATCGGACTCCACTCTGGAAGAAAGATTTATGCCCTTTATGTTTAAGTTTGAACAACTATTTTGGTGCAATTATATTTTCATTAAAATATGTTCACAAATTTTAGTGAAGAATTGTAAGAATTTAATTTACATTTAGTTAAAGCCCCCATAAAAGACCCAAATTCCGAAAAGAGTTTTAAGCATACATTTTTTAAATATATTGATTTTGTTTTTTTATTTATATTTTTGGTGGAAGATATTTAAGATTGGGCTCATTCGAATAAAGCATTATTACACGTTTCCCTTGTTTAAAGGCTGCGGGTTTTATGTAAGAACTATTTCTCTAAATATATATAAAATTCGTTAATTTCGAAATTTTAAGTTCTTCATAAATTTTTGATATTAAATAATGCTCTACTTATTTTTTCTTTAAAAATTTTGAATCTTCAAATTATAATGTTTTCATGGACTGAAAACACAAAGTTTATAACTTTGCTGAAAATCCAGCCATAACTTTGCTTTTAAATAAAGATTAAAGATAAAATAATTCCCAAGAGCATATTTCTCACACAACCTAATTTTTAATAGTCGAAATTTTGAGCCAGTGTAAACGCTTAGCAATATTTACTCCCGATCATTGAAAATACTATTTGGATTATTTTGCACTTTTCCTACGTGTACAAAAGATGAGAGATTCAATGTTCTACTGAGTATTTGGAGTAATACGATCGGTAAACTTGACCTTAATTTGAGTCCAAAAGTCTATGCTTTTGGTTTGTATGGCCTTTATTCAATTTGGTCATAATTGTACAAAAAATATATAAAATAAAAATTATTGACATTATTAGATCACATATATCATGGATCTACAAATATCATCAAGGGTGCAACCATAAAATTGGGGACATACCTTCACGTCAAGTTTTTTTAATATTTAATTTTTTGAAAGTTTAAATAATTGAACCATGAGGACGTTACACAAGAAAATTGGCTATCAAACGAAGTTCTTTGCTTGAATTTAGAGGTTGTCTCAAATATCGGTCTGTATCTTATAATTTTGCTGAACCGATTTTGCTACATAAACTCTCTACAACATAACCTGTCATTACAATATCAATAATCATGGGACCAAATTTATTTTAGCTTGAACATTTAGTTGAGAAGTTTGTGTGCCAACAATAGACAGACGGATAATAAATTAATAAACTCAGATTTTGATTTGATACAAGTACTGTTGCTTTTAGGTGTTACTGACAAACACTTCTGATGCTGTAGAGTATTAAAAGAGTATAATATATGATTCCATGTCCAAAATAGTTATCATTTTGCAAAAGTTTTCAATCTATAAAAAATCTAAAACAATTAAACTTTCATTTTTTTCTGCTTAAAGAAATTCCTTTCACTGTAAAATTTTCCATCCATCTTAGCTTTCGACTTTATGGCAAAATTTTCAACAAAACTTGTTTAATTTTTTTCTTTCTTTCTTATTCAAGTTAAACTTTTGGAAATTTTTTGAGGTTATTTCCATGATATTGATAGAGAGAAGAAAAAATGTTTGCAAACAAACAAACAAAAAAATCTTATTTACTTTTTTTGGTAATGGAGGAAAATTTTCTATTTGATTTTAACGAAAATTGTAAGAGTAAATGAAAAAAATGCCAAAAAAAAACCCACTCGCGCTGTCACTGTCGCCGCACGATCGTTTTTGACATTAACCTCGCTTTTTAACAAAAATACTCTCATATATCCATTCATATACACAAAGATACATACACACCCTGACACTTTAACGAAAAATTCAATGCTGAAGCCAAGGTACACTCCAACTGCAACAACAACAACAGCACCAAAATACAAAAAAATCAACAATTGCTGCAATTGCAACAGCAGCAATAACCAAGTTGCAGTTATTCGTTGTTTAAAAAAATTTTTTGTTTGCCATTTTTTATGGTTTATGGATTTTTTTGTGAAAATTATGGATCTTTTTTTTTTACTTTCACCACATGATACCTTTTGAAAATAATCCACAATAAAGTTATTTTTTTAATGCAGCTTTTACAACAACAATAAAAAAGTAAATTATTTATTTTAATATTTAAAATATGTTTAAACTAATAATTAATAATTAAGGAAAATTTTAGTGATTGTTTTTAAGGTAAAAGTGACTGGTGATCGTTTTAATGTTAATGCAATTAAAACTTATTTCATTGGAATTATAGTAAAATTTACATGAAATTAAGGTCTATTTAATTACAGTTGATTTTAAAAGAAATTTATTGTATAAAATGAGAAAGTTTGTTTATTGTAAATTTTCCTCGAACTAACTCGTCTAAAATAAAAGGTTAAATGTTAAAGGGGTATGCCGTATTTAACAGAAAATAAGGAATCATTTAAGAGTCCATAGAGTATATATATGACACACATCCACATCCAAGCTAAAGTTCCGAGTTTAGTGTTATTTCGCCCAATAATTATTTACAATCCTGAGAAGTTTGCTAATTTAAAACCAGTACAATGGATTCAGTAAATCTGAGTCGATTTAGCTATATCCGTCTGTTGGTTGGCAGGCTCACTTTCCAACGAGCTTAGTGGAAGTTTGCTTAATTATTAGTTATAGTTCTGAGAAGTTGAATATTTAAATGCAGCAAAATAAGTAATTTATAATATATAGATCGATATCTAACGCACTCATTTAATTCAGGCGAAGGACTTTTTTCTGATACGATAAAACCTTGCGATAATATATATGCACGTCCTTAAAACTATCATAGGCGGTATAGTAGAAAAAGGCTTATATCCAAAAATATCACTATATTTATGACGTATTAACATTTTCCGTTATATCAAAATGTAATCAAAATATTATACTGCACATATTTAAGGCAAAATAGATTTTCTTTGAAAATAAATCTGTAACTTCTTCTGAAACAATTTTTGATGAAACCATGATGTTGTTTGCACAATGGTATTCGATGCTAATCAAGTTTTACGCCCGTACAAGAGAGTTGATTTTAATCAAGCGTTGAATATTTTGAACGCTCTTTGTCGGAATATTTTTGATTCCCACATTTAGATTAAAAATACACAAATTCGGGGAAAATTCATTTTAAAAATATTTTTTTTCTTTCAAAAAATTAGTAACTCATTGTAAAAGATGGAGTCTGGAGAAAAATAATGGAATTTAAAGCGAAAAAATGTAAAGGGCCTTTTATAAAAATAGTATAACTTCTTATCGGATCCACATAGATTTTTGATTATTGCATAATTTTTTTAAATGGAACAGAATAGAACCAAGATTAAAAAATTTTGTGAATCTTGATTGAAACTCCTAAATTAAAAAATAATTTCTGAAAATAAGTCAAAATGTTACTTTGGTCTAAACATCCCGTTAATTAGAAAGATGTTGTTAGATAATATATTTTTTGTAGAGAAATTTTAACAATTTAAAAAAATAATTCTAGAGGTGAGCGACAACTGAACTCACTAAGAAGTTTTGGTTTTCCAAATCAATTGCAAAACACCTCGAAGATATCCATGTGCAATTTTTTGAAAATATAATTAGTAATTTCATAATAATAGACTTTAAAAAAAATTGGTACCACTGTGCAGCATTAAGTGATATTTTACTAATCCAGATCCAACAAATACTTGAGTTTCATTTGAATCAAATTGAACTCAATTATATACCTGAAATTTAAATACTTGAAAAAGTAACCTTCAAATTTATAATTAACTTCTTTACAAAATCGCACATTGAAATAAATGTGAATCTCGTCATTTTAAAGGTTATGTTTAGTTATCTGTTTGTATGTTTATTACATCAGTATTAGAGTTGCAACAATGTTTGAATATGCCCACACGCTAAGAAGAAGGTTTGACTTTTATCTCTACCATTTGCTGGCGGCATAAGTGTTTTATTTTGTGATTTTTTTCTTTTACAAGCTTAAAAGGTGGTCCATATTTTCATTGTCATATTTATTGTGTTTGTTGTATGTTTTGTTGTTTTGTTAAGTGTCAACAAGGTTGTACTTGAGAATGAGTGAAGAATGTATTTGTATTTAATAAGGAACCAATAAGGGTCACCCGAATATTTTTATTATTATCAGTATTTTTATTTGTATTTGTAGTTTTTTTTCCTAAAACTGTCATAAATATTATGACACCTTTTGGGCACAAACAATCTCAAAAGTAGAAATAGAAGACATTATTATGACCACACAATCGTTGTACAATTGACAACTGTGTGTAGATTTGTCACATTTCAAATCAAGCAGCGTTTTTGCTATTTAGTATTTGTGTTGTTGTTATTGTTTTATTACATTTTTCTCTTTTAGAATTTTATTTACAATTCTCTTTTAAGATGATCCGTTGAGATAAGATAAGGACCAGTACTAAAAGACTATTGAGAGGGTGAGAGAGAGAGGAGAGAGAGAGACCAAGGTGTGATTTAATATTTTGCTAAAATGCATTTAATGTTGCATAAAATTATGATTTTCTTTATCCTTTTTTTCCTTTCTTTTCCAGTTATGACAACAAAAATATGTTTTATGACTTCAAGGAAAAATGTTTAGATTTTATTACTTATGTATTGAACGTTTGGTAATAAAATATTTAAAAGAAAGAATAAATATTGAGAAGGAAAAAAAATATTAAAATTATTTATGTGAAAGTGTCAAAACGGGGGGTGTCACAGTTCCTAGGAAAAATTATGAAAATTTGGGGTTACGGGTTGAAATTTAAAAAAATATATATTTACTTCAAAACGGGGTGTCTTAGTACAAGGAAATATTTTACTATCAGGATTTTGACATGTTTCGAATTTTCAATAAAATGCTTAAATTTCTCAAAACGGGGTGCCAAAGAACATAAATCGCTTTTTATGGGAATTAAAGTTATAGATGAGATCTGAAGGTATTCAAAACGGGGTGCCAAAAAAAAAAACTAAACGATTTTATGAGAAAATGTAATAATTTAAAAAATTTCATATTTTTATTACTTGTTTGATTTGTTTTAGCCATATTGACTTTCTTAACCCTAAAAATAGAATGAAATGAAGGCACTATTATGCAGTGTTATAAAAATATTTTTACGAAATTCGGTACTGGAATCAAAAATTAGTTCGTCATTTTTTTGTTAAGCATAATCGATCAAGTGTATTCACAATCGAATGAGCTGAGATCAATTTTTTTTAGTCTCTCGCGTTAACTAGAAGAAAGATAAGCTCGAAAATCGTTACAAGTCTTCTAATTTTGCTTGTATGTTGGTTATCGACTGCTGGGAACTATCATCCGCATAATCTTAATATCAAGAAAACCAAATCAATGAGAATTAAAAAAATAATCACAGATATCATGGTGCAAGGCCAACTATACGAACTACCTACTTCCCAATGATCCAGGACAACGCTTACTTGCAAGGGAAGTCGCAAAAACAACTGCAGCAAACCTTATAAGATATAGATGATTTGATGAAACCATATGCTTCCAATAGGGCTGCTTACTGTTTATGTATGTAAATGTCCCTGTGGTCATTAACTTCTATGTATGGGTAAATTAATATTTAACTATTCTCAAGCATGTGGAACGCACCTCCCTTGAATTTCCAGAATTCTCCGTTTTAACAGATTATAATTCATGTAATAGAAATTTATTAATACTTAAATATAATTTAAATAAATCTCTAGAAATCTGCCATAACACTAGTAAAAACCCAAATATTTTTCCAATTGTTGTTTCTGGTTTTGCTGGTGAAATGAAGAAACTCTCTCTCTCTCTCTCTTAAATGAAATAAATGTAACGTAAACATAACTTATAATCAGTTTCAAAGTGCATGTTGCACTCTTGTTTTATGTTTTACATCATTTTTATTTTTTCACTTTATTTTTCGATTTTTTGCTTTTAACATTTAAACCAAACGCTACATATGGACTCAATGTTCATTTGTTTTTTCAAACAAATAGTTAGTAGTTTGTACATGTGTGTCTCATTGTATCTGGAGAAGCTGCATCAAAAGCATGGATCTGAAATGGATTTTATTTTTTGAATTGTTTTTCCTTATTTTATTGTAATAAGTTGAAATCAACAATTAAATTTATAAAAGAAAAACAAACAAAATTCAAAATCAAACAGTAACAATAACAATAATACAAACACTTATATCGTAAGTGTTTTTGTTGTTTTTTTTTTCATTTTCTTCTTTTTATTTCACGTTGATTTTTTGAAAAAAAGTGTTGAATGGATTTCGTTTCAAACGCGGAAATGTTGCAGTTTTAATCTTTTTGCTTTATACGAATTTTATACATATTGGATTTTATATTGCATTGAGAGTGATGTCAATATGAACATATAAATTATAAAGCGCTTATTCAAATTGTTAGCCATCCACAGTTCCTATACCCTTCACTTCCATTGAGACAAAATGGTGTAACATCCGCTTTTAAGTATACCGTTTGGTTCAGAATCACATTCTGAGTCGATTAAATGATGTCCGTTCGTCTGTCTGTCAGGCAGGTTGCTGATGAAATTTAGTACATATTATTGTTTTTGCCCTATTGAAATAAGTCATATTCAGTTCAATAGTAGTTCCCATACAAATGTCCTCTCGGAATGGAGTTGTTAGGTAATTAAAGTCCTTAACATAAAGCGATTTTAACGAAATTCAACAATAATTTAATTCAACGAAATTCAAATTTTATAGCATAATAAATCAATGTAGCAAATTATGAGAGGGTCGGTCACGTAGGTTCCATACAAGCCCCTTGCCAAATTTAAATTTGAAGGTTATAAATTTCACATATACGTTGGTATTTTAATAACAAGTGATCAAAGTAAGACAAATATAATCTTAAATCGATGCTAAATATTATACTAGTGTCGATCCATTATTACTTCTAGCTCCGATATAGGGTATTATATAGTCGGGCTTCACCAACTATAATATTTTTACTTGTTTCAAATCGATTTTTCGGAACTTATTCTGTAATTTTCGAATTGTTGGAGATAAATTAATGAAATTTCGCATAGTAAGATCTGGGGTATCATCGAGTTAGTTACTCACTTCGGGTAAGTTGAATTCTTTTAAATTTAAAATTCGTATGAATTGAAACAAAAGAAAGGTTTTAAATACAATGTTAATACGTATAGTATTTTATCTCTTAAAATTGTAGAGATATTCAAGTCGTATTTAATATTAAATCCATGTTTACCTCTGTTCAAGATCAGCGGACACAATAAAGGTCCTTGATTTTTTCTAGGACTTAAACCAGATTCCCTTAAAATTCTAAAAAAATATTGGTTCAATAACCATATGAATTTATGAATATTCACTGATGAAACCTCTTTTTTGTTCTGAATTTCATATTTATTTTGTTGTTTAAAAAACGCCAATAAGAGTCAATGAAATTTCGGTAGAGTTTGGGGCCAATACCCTACCCAAGGATCAACAATTAAAATTTTTAACTTCTTTGTTAATTATTCAAATCAAAATATTGGAGTCAACTTCAAGTTATAATTTTTTTTATAGCAACATGTGGAAGGTAAAAAGATAAAAGATATTGTTTTTCGGGATGACCTATATAAATACAGGATTATAATTTCAGTGAAATTTTTGAACATGTTTTTATGTATTGGGATTTTTTAATTTCCTGAGTCGTGGACAAATTTATATACGCGATATTAAATTCCACACAAATGTTGTTGTTCAAGTTCTAGAGTTTTCATAAATACCAAACACTTGTGTAAAAAGTGTATAACTTCTTTAAAAAATTGATATTCTAGTCAAATTAAAATTTTTCCATACATTTCTACTAAAACAATTTCTCTACACAATTTGTCGCTTTCTTAGGTACCAATTATAACCAACACTATAGTGTAGGGTATAAAATAATCAGGCTTAATCGAATATAACTTTCTTAATTCTTTTAAATGCCATTAAGACAAGTTTATTTGTTTGTATGTGAGAATCTCCACAATTTATATTTGAATTGTATATAAGATACTCCCTGCTTTTCTATCGCCACATTGGCCACACTGATTTAAATAGAGAAACTAAAGTTTTATATTAAATAAAACAAAACATAAAACCTTATATCTTCTCATATACGTAAGTATGTATCAAATATATTATGTTTAGTATATCACTGTATTTGTACAATTCATATTAAATTTATTTTCATGTGTGATAATCTTATCTCGTTAGACATCTTCATCAGCGCCAGATTACCAACAAATTGTACGTTCATTTTCTTTAACTTTAACTCGTTTTAAAAACTCACACAGGCAAACACACTCAACTCTCAATATATCTTTTAAAATCGTATTAGGAATAAATAAATATGTATAGAAGTTTATACTCAGTTAAAGATATTATTTGTATTGGTTTCATATTTAAAGTCAGTAAATTAAAAGAGTGAAATCTAATTTAAAATTTACTTTTACCCGTTAAAAGTTTAAAAGAATATGGATTCTAAAAAAGATCAATGAGAAATTTTAAACTTAAATTTTAGTTCAAAAGTTTTTTACAGTCTTGAATTTACGTTTTTTACAGCATGAATTCCATTAGAAAGCATTTCACGAATCATATATTCTCCGATGAATCAAATTTCTATTCGTATCTTAAAATATCAAATTCCTGGTCGCATGTCTATTATCAAATCGGATAATGTGATTTAACTATACTCTGACATTTTCAAATATTAAAATCATATATATTCGAAATTCTTTTCGGGCGATATAAATGTATGTACACCTCTTACACTGCGATAATCGAGCTTATTTTTCAGATTTAGCAACTTTCTATACATTATAAATTGATATATACATAAACTATTTCACCTCGATAACAGTTTCGAACTCAGAGGAAATAGCGGATTACTCAAATTTCTTAGACCAAATTGGGTTGGTTTGGATTACAGAATATTACAATGTCATTAGTCGAGAAAGGTGAGATCAATTAACAAGAATTTCTGCTTCTTAAGACATTCACATCCCGAATAACTATTTTTAGGATATAAGAGACCAAAGTCTACTTGATGAAAACTTCACGGTTAGGGTTACCATAATAGAGAGTTAATAAATTATGGTTAATTGTTATTTTTGTCGCACCACCATAATATATTTAAATGAACAAACATAACATTGATGTAGCTTTATAAGAGTTATTAATGCTGAAGCATATTTATTGTAGATCATAATATGGTTGTGCCACAACAATATGAATTATAACATATTAGTCTAAAATAACACGTCTTCAATAAATTTAGAATTAGCCTAATATATTTCTGAACATATTGCCTCTACCATATTTTTTTAATAGTTATAGCGAATATATTGTTGTCAAAATAAAGTGAATATATTGGTGACAACAAAAAATGTTTGCTACGAAAAAAGTATTGTTGCGACAAAAATATTGAAAACATTGGTTTATTGTCGTGTTATCGCATTGAGTAAAGATTACTGTAAGATGGAGAAGAACGAAAAATTTGTACAACATTTGCTATGCTACTTCCCGGCTTACGAGTTGGATGAACTTAGGAAAAAAAATCTTAATCTTAAACATGATTGAGTTTGTTAAAAATATGTGTGAGTCTTAACCTAAAAAGTGAAATATTACTTTTCTCATCTAGTGAAATTTGTAAGAATTCAATGTCATGCTGCTATGTATGGGTAACACCATGATATAATCATTCTCCAAGTTTTTTCGTCCATACAACCTAACCAAAGATACAACTCCAGTGATTTTTCTAATATTCATCGCCTAGATTCTGTTGCTTTTTTGATAAATGTGTTATTATGAGTTAAGTGAATGGTATTTCTGAGAGAAAATTGTCAAAAAATCGGTAAAAATAACGGAGTTTTTGAATTTTTTGTAAAACCACTTAATTGTCAGTTACCAGTTTAAGGAAGGTAAAAGAGGTAAAAACGTCCTTAATTAAGGCAGATTTAATCAATCTAAGAGAATACAGTTTGCTTAAAATGATGCAAATGCTCTTAAGGTCTTTAATCGGACTTCGGTGATTTTTTAATTGGCGAGATGAGTTTGGCTGTTAACTCAATTAGGCCACTGCTCGATCCCATTGAGATATATGAATAGAATTTGGTATTGTGACTATTTTGGTAACCCTGATTACAACATCAAATGTGTTGGATCCTTAAATAGTGTAGTTTTCGATATTATGTAATTAATGTCCAAATGGGTTAATGATCACCGATCAGATCAGATGATAGTTTTCAATTAACCTATAGAATTAGTAGTATTTCTGTTCTGCCAAATATACATTTCACCACAAACATTAATAATACAAATGCATCATTGTTTGGCGAACTTAGCAATGAAGTTCTTCAGATATTATCCTTCATTGTGTGTCGATGCATTAAGTCGCTGGTCGTTGATTGTAAGTAACTTCTTGGGAAAATAAAATTTAAAAATGAAACAGAAAATTGGCTTCTTTTTTCTTTATATTTTACGAGTATTTCATTGGAGTGACACATGAGTGTTTGTTTTCATGTAGATATTTTTGTTGTTGCTGTTGCATGTTGGAGTTTGTTGTTTGTATTGTATATTAAATGTTTGTGATGACGATGATATGTTGCTGGTAAAAGACAATAACTCTTTTTTTATTGTTTGTTAATGCTGCTGATGATTTCGTTGTTGTTGTTATTGTCATCATCACTTGGTGTGTGATATACAGAGTACTTAGTTATTTCACCAAAAGAAAACTAATAAAACATCAAGAGTGTAAGTTTGATACAAATGTATATATAAATGATGGCCACTACTGTAGTTGGAAGAGAGAGTAGACCAATAAAGGGATAAAGATGAATTGGATTTCTAATTTCTAAAATTATTTTCTTTTTAATTTCCATTTTATTTCTTAAAAATTATAAAAAAAAATATTTTTCTTTGTTCGATTCATATACAAAATTGAGGGTTCCTTCCTTATTGGGTTATGGTTATTTTCAAGAAGTATTGGTATACAATTTCCTTTATTTTGCTTTTAATTCAATTAATTATGTTTTTTTCCTGTTGTTCTTGTTATTTTATTGTAATTTGTGTAAGATTTATCGTATGACAATAACGATTTTTAATTTATATATTTGTGGCAGCTATGGGAGTATTTTAATATCTATCCCAGCTCTGACTTCAGATGACACATTATAATATTGTATTCATTGGAACAAGTATTTAAAATCATGACTAAAATCATGAGAGTAAATTGAGATGTTTAAAGAAAAATCTTGTATTTAATTGGCGCCATCGAATTTTTGGAAGAACGGTTGAGATTGATTAAAGTTGAAATTCAAGTTAAAATTAGATTAAATTCAAATTTTAAGGTTTTTATCTATAATACTTCATATGTAGGATTTGATCCATAAAGAATTGTAAAACTTAAAAAAATTACATGTATTTTCATTATGGACAATTGTCAAGATTCGAAATTATTCAAATTTTTTTTTGAAATATGAAAATAAAAATTAATGTTGGTCCAACCAGCAGTCACGTCATTAACAGTGACACACATTTAATCGGAAGATTTACAGAAAAAATATTTTTGTAGTTTTAATCATTAGCGATGAAATTTTGAACCTTTTTCGTTACTTTACTCGAACAGGTAGTCCATCTTCGTATAAAATCAACCACAATTTGTGCACTTCAATTCTCTTTTAAAATGAGTTCAATATCTCTCCACTGTAGCAGCTAAGGCAGTTTGAAGGATTTGCCTCTCTTGGTACATATACCATATTATTGTTCTTGTACCACTCAAGGATTTGTTTTCCATAGAGACAGGATGTCAATTAGCAAAAAATATGCAAAATTTCGGTATTTATAGAGCCCGTTGTATCAAATGATTGGCTTCTTTTTGATGACAACTTTTGGATCTTTAACAAAATCAGAAACATACAATGTTTGACAAGGAAGTTGTAGAAAATCTACTACGTTTCGTCGTCCATTATGCAGCAGGAACATTTTCTTTAGAAAACTTGATTTCAATTTCCGTACTCTATTTTCGGCTTTTAAATTTAAAAAGGCGTTGTTGACCTTAAACATAATAAATGACATCAAATAAAACTTGGTTTAAAAGTTTTAATAGAAATGTGTGTTAAGATTTTTTAGACGACACTTTTTATTAAAAAATTTACTTAAAATAACATTTAAATTTGTTATACGCTGCTTTTAAATTAAATAAATTTTTAATACTTTTTTGAATTTTGGAGAACTGAAATATTTTTGAATTACAATCGGAACTTCTTCGCACCTAAATCTCTTTCTTTATATCAAACTTTTGCATGTCTGAGAATATTTTTTAGGAATTGTAATCTGTTAAGATTAAAATGTTTGAATTATTATTATTCTTATTTCTTGAACAAACATAATATTTTCCTGATAACAAAAAAATATCGTGGGAATTTTAACAGGATTTTATAGGAAATTAAATAATTAATTCTTATTGAAAAATACAACAAATTTATTACAAAAGAAAATCTCTACATCACTGTTTTGAAATTAAAATTAATCCTTAATTGGAGAAATTACAACTTCTATATAAACCAGATATAAATATATATTATATACACATGAAAGTATATATAGTAAACATAATTTCCATTATTGATACATTTTAATAAATTTAATACCAAAAAATCCGGTTAGAAACTTCAAAATAACCTCATTACAACAAATCATCCAAAATTACAGAAAAAAAATTGTTATCAAACCTTCAAACATTAACAAACCTCAAATCTCGAACCAAAACATCGTTCCATCTCTATTTAAGACAAATTTTATGCTCTTAAATACTCTTTTTTTTTTACAGACAATTTAAGCTTTAAGAAAGACAACAACAATAAAAACATCAAAAAACATATGGAAAAAAAGGTAAATAAAAACCAAGCCTCCCCGGAAGATTTTTGTTTAACTTTAAGCCAAATTAAGAGAGACAGTCTGAGAATCTTATATACAAATATTTAGAGAGCAGGAGAATCAGCGCCCCAAAGAGATTTTTTATTTATTTATAATTTGAAGGTGCTGAAGGTTGGTTGGTTTGTTTTTTCTTAACTCGTTGTTGGATAAAAATAGTTAGTTTGATTTGGTTGTTAACAAGACGTTCGTTCGTATGTTTACGATCATACCAACAGACATCCACATCCACATCCATCCAATCGATACATACATACAAACAAACAGACAAACACATGAACATACATACTTTTATTTATACGTCACATGAATTTTTTTAAGGTGAACGCACTCGCGGATGTTAGTGGGTCACTATTTGTACGGTCATTGACCGTTTGTTCGTTAAGTTTGGTATGGTTGGATTGGTTGTTTCTAAATATATACAATACTACCACTATAGCAATAATAACAATAACACATCATGGGGACTAACTAAGTACGTCGACGACAACGATACCGGTCGACAGCGTTCGAATTCAACAAATAAACAAAAAGAAACACACAAACACACGATATCTTATGAAGACGAGAAATTTTTAGTAGAAGAGTTTAAAGATGAGAAAAGCCATGTTAATGACGAAGACGAAGACGTCGACTACGACAACAATGACTACGATAATGGTGATGATGATCATGATTATGATGATCCATAATATTGTATGGTTGTATGTTTGAATGTATGTTGAATAGCTTCTTGTTTTCTGGAATGGATACATCTGCATGGATGGATGCATGATGTTGCCGTTTTGTGTGTATATGTGTTTGTATATGTGTTGTAAGTTAAATATTTTCCTGGATTTTTCTTTGTGATTTGTTTTGTTGTAATACCAAGAGTGTATGGTTCTGTTTTGTTTTGTTTTGGGTTGATGGGATGGAATGGATGGATGATGTTTATGTTTTATTTTGTTCCTTTTTGTGAGAGCAAAATTACTCTATATGGTTGGTATGACTTGTTAGTTGTATTAAAATAAATCTGCCACCACCAACCCAACAACGTATCGAATCGAACCAAACCAAAGTAGCCAGCCATTGAGGCAGTCAGCCAACAAATGCAACATGCAGCCATACAGTTAGTTAGTTAGACAATACGTCCGTCAGTCTTTTGGAATGGTTAGGCATGTAAGTCGTTTTGGCTATAGGTTGATCTTTATATATATATACATTCATTCACTCATACATTTGTATACATATTGAGTACACTGTAATTTTATGCCGCCTTAGGATGGATGCCTTCTTAGTTAGCCGGTTGGCCATATGACTGGTTGCCTAGTTGACTGCCTTAATGGCTTTTTCCTCTTATATCGCCTGCCTGACTGCCTGCCTTCTGCCATTCTTGTTGGATTGTCGTCTTTATACATTCTGTTAGTATCAAGTAGAGGATCATCTTTATTGCATGTGATACATTGCTGGGAAAACTCTTGATATTCTTTTCATTTCTTTACAATTTTACAAAAACAAAAACAAAAAAATGTTGTGCTACAGCAGTGTCTTTATTCTCTTCTTTTTTCAATACTTTATATGATGATTATACATCAGTATGTGTTTTAACAATTTGTTGTTGTATTTTCTTTAAAAGTTTTTTTTTCCAATTTTTCACTAGTGATTCAATGAGCATATGCATCATAATGCATTTCCGTGTTTATGGGATTTGTGTTTATTTTGGTTTTGATTTTTATTTTATGTGTCTTTTATTTGTAGCTTTTTTTTGTTTTTGTTTTCGGATCTAAATATTACAAGAGTTTAAATTGCTAAAAATAGAATTTTAAGTTCCGGGAATTCCTCGGGTATTTTGAAATATATATTTTTTGTTGAATATTCAGAATCACATTTGGAGTAATTTGAATAATATCAATCCGTATGTTTATCCACATCGTATACTGTTCGAAATTTTGAATTTATTCAGATGAAAATATAAACATTTCCATTACCTGCTCAGGTTTTGATGGAATTGTTTTTTCGGAATGGGGGACGCTTTGTTTAAATTTTTAGTTAGTTGAATAAAAATTTGTATAGAGCTCACGGCACGGTGTTGATTATAATATGACGACCTTAATGAACTATGGCTTTTTCATATTTATAATCTCCACCATCTCTTATTTCAACTTTAAGAACTAAATCATATTCAGGCCAATTCCAATAGCATTAGATCAAGTTCAATATTTGCAACAACCGCACAAAACATAAAAACTATAAAAATTAAAAATATACAAAAATATTCTTTTTGCGATTACAGATATATATCCTTTTTACTTCAGCCCCTCTGGGTAAGGTAGAAATCGCTTTATCAGATTTTCATATATCAAATATATCAAAGATATTTATAGATAAAGGTATAAATGCAATTTTAGATGTTCATTGAAAGAAATTATATTTAACGAAAAATAACAATAATCACATTTTCAGGTCAGCTTTTGCTTCAGCTCTTGAAAAATCGAATTTAAACGAAAATGATGCCAAATGTTTTATAAATTTCCTCAGTTCAAGTTCTGATTTTAGTTTTCTAGTTTGTTCTAGCTCAGTTCTAGTTTAGTTCTAGTTTAGTTATAGTTCAGTTTGAGTTTAGTTCCAATTTCAGTTTTAGTTCAGTTCCAGTTCAGTTTTAATTCAATCTGGCACAGTTCTAGTTCACTTTTAGTTCATTTCTAGTTTCAGTTTTAGTTCATTTCTAGTTCACTTTATTTCATTTCTAGTTCAATTTTAGTCCAGTTGTATTCAGTTCTAGTTTAGTTCCAATTCAATTCTAGCTCAGTTCTAGTTCAGTTCCAATTCAGTTTTAGTTCAGTTCCAGTTCAGTTTTAGTTCATTTCTGGCACAGTTCTAGTTCAGTTCTAGTCCAGTTCTATTGAGTATTCATAGTTCTAGTGTGCAGTTCAGTTTATAGTTCTAATTCTGTTTTATTTCAGTCTAATGGAATTATTTCGAAATTTATTATATTTAAAAAATGCATTAGTCATATGTATCGTGTATAACGTGCATTCTTCATCACTCTTTTATATCAATATATCTTCAATACCAACAAACAACAAACAAACAGTCTCATTACAAAATTCTAAGATCTTAATTGGTTGTCAAGTGATTGAATTGGCTGACTGACTGGTTGGTTGGTTGGTTGGTTGGTTGGTTGGCTGGTTGACTAGATGGCTGTCTGAGCTATTGAGTGAATGCGGAGTGTGAATGAATGTCTTTATCAGGTTTAGTTGATTTGAAATTTTTAGTATTTCAATAAAATCGCATTGTCATTGTTCGTGTGTGAACGTGATTTTCACACCTTTATATCAATTTCTTTCCTTATGTAACGCACTCTCTTTGGAGAGTCAAAACTCTGTTGATTCTCTTAATTGTTGTTATTTTTTATTTATGTTTTATTTTTTTATATTGTAATTTATTTTATAGAGTTCGAATTAGAGTTAAAGTTGAGAGTAGGAAATATTTTTTAGATCCATCATTTTTGTTGAAATTAATAATATTTAGTTTTGAAGATCTTTCTTTACCAGTTATTTATATTAAATATGATATTTTTGTTGTTGTGATGCAGTGGATATTAAATCGTGAAATGGTGAAATTGTTATTTTTATTTTCTGCTAATTGTTTCTTTATTTATTATTTTCTCTCTGTTCTTCTGTTTGTTTTTGGTCTGATAAAATGTCGTTGAACTCTTTCTTTTTTTCTTTTATATTTTTTGTGTCATTAATTGTTTGTTGCTACTGTTTTAATGTTTGTTGATAAATTTTAATGGAATTAAATAAGTTTTACTTCTTCTTTTCATTCTTTTCTTCTTTTTTCCTTCTTTTTTTTGGAGAAAAGATATGAAAGTACAATATAAAAATGAAAATCATAATGTTTGACAAATTAAAGACGATTTATGTTAAATGTTTATTGTGTTTGAAAAATAATCTTGTTAAAAGAATTGTATTCCATAAAATGTGAAACCAGAATTATTTACAAGATCATCATCATCATCAAAAGAAAGAATTCCGTCAAAACCGATCCGAAAATTGTTACTATGAAATTTATTTTAATTGTTGTTGTTGTTCTTTTTGTTGTACACAAACAGCTGATAGACCATAATATGATCACATAAATGTATATTTTATGATTATTTTCTTTTTCTATTCAAATTCATTTGTTTATCTTTATTCAAAATCTAATAATTTATGCAAAATTAATTTTTATACTTTAATAAATTCACACCTCTATTTTAGTCAAAAATATGTGTTCTATTGCTTAAGCTTTTTCTTTCTTGACTGTATTTAATTCTAATTTATGTGCTTTTTTCCATAATCATAATAAGAATTAGTGTTTTGTTTGCGTTTTTTGCTTTAGAGGTATTTGAACCCTTTTTGCTTGCAGAACTTTAAATCAGCTGGAAATTTCTATTTTAATATTCAATTTTGGCTTTAAGATCCTACCAACAATTGAAATGATCAAAATTTATAGTTATATATAAAATAAGAATGATTCATTTATGTCGAATCATCAACACCCTCCATTGGAAAATGTTAGATCAAGTTGAATAGTAGTTTTTTGTTTCTTTATTGGAACCATCCAATAGACCCAATTAAATCATGATCACACAAACTCATAAATTAGTTAAATCCCACGGTCTTTTACAACATTAGAATATTTTATTGTGGTTGGTAGGATCGAGCGTATGAAGAATAAATGAAAACTTCTTCCTCTTTAATTCCTTACAACATGACAAGGATGTTTAAAGTGTATTCCAAGCTTTTTCAAAAAATATATATGTTATGTATGAGGAACACATGAGAAGAATTGAATTTGTTTATTATGTAATTTTGACTATTTTGTTAGTGAATTCGAGGAAGATTTTCCTTACTTGTTCTTTTTATCACAGTACATATATTCGGAATAGTTAAAAATTCATCTCTCTTTATCAAAACATATCATTCGTTGTGAAATGCTGATAATTTTTTAATTTTACATGTTTTATAACTTCGAAAATATATGGTTTATAAACTGGACAAACAAATTTAACGGAAGTTTCTAAAGTTGTCCAGGAATGATGATCAATAATACGTTTTAAGTCTGCGGAAAATATGATCCTTCAGAAAATATTAAATCCCTTCAGGATTTATGGAATGGTGTCCGAACCTTAGGTAAATCTCTATTGAGTCGACAATAGCATACGAAAGTCCCCTTTTAGCAAATACAAACAAACAGGGTTGTGAAAGGCGAGACCTTGTGATATTCTTACTTTAAACAAAACTGGATAAATCAACACATATAAACTGGACGGAATTGGGTATTGATTCCACTGGACGGAATTGAATCAATAACCAGTTATGAAAATTTTGAACATTTGCATCGGACAATCGCTTAATTTTTGCACAACTTGCAATATGCAACACTTTCTTTGACTCAGGAAATATGATCAGTAAAATTTACCAGCAAACATCGATGCAAATAAGATAACTTTATGATCTCATGAAATCAAACCCGAGAATAAGTCTACGTACTTTGATCTCAGTGATGACTTATACACTCACATTAATAATTTCATTTTATCAACATCTGAAGTGACAAAAGCGACGAAGAAGCACCTCTATATCACTATCCTTTTTTCTATCCCAGTTTTGAGGATAGACTTGATTGAAATTTAAAACGTCTTCTTTGAAAAGGATTGTCAGTACTTGGTTGATTTGATTCGAATCCGAATCAGGTTCAAAAATATTGAAAATGTTTCTAGGTCCGCATGCAGGAAGTACAAAGGATATTTATATATAAGGCAGAAAATACCTAAAGTCCGTATGGTATGATGACTAATTCTTTGTTTTTATTTTGTTTGTAATACTCTTTTATAAAACTGACAGAACTTTGTCTTTTAATAATTGTATTAGCTTTCACTTTTAACATACATTTGTCAGCACCAATATAATTGGCCCGCTGTTGTAAAGTATGCTATTTTAAATTCTTGAAATTGCCATCATTTTTAATAACTTTCCTAACAGGTTTTCCTAATGATTTTTTATATGTTCAAAAGTATTTCAGTGTCATTTCTTACATTACTTTTTGATGGAAGTGGCCCATTTAATTTGTTGATTGTATACCGATTTTAATGAAAATCGTTTCAGATGGTTTGATATATTTTTTGTTATCGACATTATGTGATGTTTTTCTACTTAAACGATTTTGTTGGTTTATAATGAGTGTCTAACTGAGACATATTCGAATGTCTAACTGAGACATATTCAAATGTCTCTCATTTTTTAATCTTAACACATTCTTTACATCTCTTTTCATGCTGACCTTGCCTTCTAGCACTTCTTATGTTGAGGTTTAACTTTAGTTATGACCGTCTACTTTCCTTCTCTTGTGACACGTGACTTGTCTAGCAGTTCATCACTTTACCTTTGATCATTAGCTGCATTCAACTTGTGTTTTTACTCCACTTTTGAATTATAGTGTAGTCCATATTTAAGTCTACCTCTACCACTTAAATAGTCATAAAAAATTCAATTAGCTACTGTTTCCATTCCCTAAATAGTCATCAAATATCATTTTATTATTTCTTTTCATTTTTGTTTGAAGAGTCTCAAATAAAGTTTGAGTTGAATGTACCAATTGCGTGAAAGTTAACAAACAAAATCTAGTGAACTTGAACAGAAGAGGAAAAAAAATGAAATCATCCATTAAGAAAAAGAGAGAATTCAAAGAAAGCCAAATTCATGACACGCTGACCATATTAATTTATAATTTTTTTCTCATTTTTTTAATTTGCACTTTTGAAGATGATTTTACTAGATTTTATTGCCAGTGATGTAGATATGAATTTACATTTGGAAACAAAATGTTAAGTTAACCATTGAGCGGTAAAGGTGGGTCTCTCTGTCCAAAAACTAAGATTTTAAGGGGAAGCGATTAAGAGAGAGTGATCTTAATGATCTCTGGATTAATTTGTCGGCGCAACAGGATTTTATGACCTAAAGGACATGTTTGAAGAACTAATTTGCTCTGAAAAATAGGCATGAGAAGCTTTCATTTAAAGCTGTAAATTAAAGAAATTTCAAACTTTAGTTAAATCTCTAAGGAGCATCTAGTCTTCGCTTTTCAAAACTTGCATTAACTGCTTGCTCGTTTAAGGGTTAAACTTACATTAAGCTACATTAGCTAAAACTTCTATGATCATCAAAAAAAAAGCAAAAACTCTCTATTCTTCCAGCATTTGATAATGAATTATTGTAGGAAAAAAACGAAAAAACGGGTTACTGAACTTTTGGTCATATAAACCTTTGAGTAGAAAAAAAACTATAGTTTTTTTTCATTAAACATTTTATTTTTGGTATAAAATGTACAAATGTGATCCATGTTTATAGTTTTGATTTTTAGTATTTTTTTGTCATAATGTTTGTTGTAGTTGTTGTTGGTGGTGTTGTATCTGCCAGCAGTAGTTATTATATTTCGTATATTTGTTGCTGTTTATCATTATTGCTGTTCTGTAGTTGTTATTGTTTTTGTTGGCAGTCGGTGGCGCGCAAGATCATTGACACTTTGTCTAAGAATGCATAAAAATGTTTCGGTGTTTCTCTTCTTCTTTTTTTCTAACTCTTTTTTTTTAGTTTATTTTCAGCTGCTTTTTTGTGCGCTTTTTTGGTGGAAGAGAGGGTATAAGACACAAGTCGATTTCATTAGAACACGTGAGAAGAATTTTATAGTTTTTTTTCTTTTTTGGTAAAAATAGTTTCATGTGTTTATTTTTAAATATTTTATTTTAATTAACTACAATTTTAGTATGCAACACTTTGGTCTTTATTAAGGAGAGATAAATTATTATGTTAATAAATTAACATATTTTTGGTTTTGGATTAAAATTGCTTTTCGAATTAAAGCAGAAAAACGTGTTATTGGACTATGGGGAGGGATGAGAGAGAAATTTAAAACTAAAATTTTTTATTTAGTTTAAAATAATTTTAATATTCGAAAAATAGTTCTCAGTTAAATAAATTAAAAAAATAGATTTCATTCTAATTTATATTTAAGTGACTTGTAGGGACATAAACATTGTTGTAAGATTAAAATGACTCTTGAAATATATGTAGTGAACAATATAGAGCAATTTTAATGTACTTGGGCACAAATTAGTTTTTATATTCTAAAACGATGTGTTAAATTATATGAGAATCAGTCAATTATTTCTCATAGGTTCTATATAACACCCCTTCAAATATCATTTTGAAGAGCTTTAATCTCAAAACAAATATAATCAAAAAACAATGTGCGATATTTTACGAGGGTCGGTTTATAATTTCTTCTAGCTTTCATGTAACGCATGTAACACATGGATGTTGGTACCAGTATAAATTACTTTGCACCTAAGCATAAATTAAAAACTACTTTATACGAGGGTCCAGGTTACTTCTGGGTACATAACGCCTGCACCAATAGGGCCATTGACGACCATGGCTACTTGCATAAATATATACAGCTTCCTTGCAATCCAGGGGAGTACGTAAAATCGTTATCCTTGGATACAAATGCCGGAATTCGCCTTTGGCTGTTGGTAAAGATATAAAAATGTAAGTGTGATATATCAACCAATTTTTCCTTGATTCATATTCATATATACATATTCTACTTTCTGGTTCATTTAAAAAAAGTCCCAGTCCTATCCTATCGGATAAAAATTGCTCTGTGAAGCAATAAGTCCTAACCGGCATTTGTAGTGGGTTTCCTTTCGACCTAAAATGACGGTCCGGTATCTGAGAGATTAGTAAATATTAATTAAACATGATTAGAAACATTAAAAATACCATCCCAGAATTAATCTCTTATAATAAATGTCCCTCTAGGAGCTTTTATTTATAAGCGTTGGAATTAGACTTGATTAAGGTTGTATTATATTCTAATTAACGATCTGCGTTCTGTTATTTGAAAAATGTTTGTTGCATTATGTATTTCCCTACTTGGACACACTTGTCATTCATTTACTAAGGAACCTTTTTCTCGTCAATATTGAGGTTAATCATATTTAGTGCTTCACCCTAAGATTCCAACAGACGAATGCCCTCATCTATGTAGTTAAAAGTCGTTCGAATCTAATCAATTTCCTAATAACTCTATAAATTCTAATAATTTTACAATTTTTCCCACATCGATTTGTTTATTCTAAACAAACATGGTGCGATGGACATCAAAGACAAAATGACAATAAATAGGGAAAAAATTAAACAAATAATAAAGTTGTTTAACGCTTTACAATTTCCGAAAGTATGTTGTACAATTAAGTACTCTCACACCATTGAACAATCTGTACATACAAACAAACATACACACATACGCAGATACAACCAAACAAAACTTAAATTTATGAATGAATGAACAAATAAATATGACAATTAAACGCGATCACATAATCACAATCGAAAGTGACAGTGTGTGTGAATTAAATAGCAACAACAATACAATAATAATAAAAATTTTATAAAATTTATATATTTATTGATATCTTATGTATGTAAAAAATATTTATAGCATTTTAGTTATTTTTATTTATTTTTTCTTTCTTAAACATTTATGAAGGTCAATAACCTCCAAAAAAATAAATAAATAAATAAATAAATATAATTCACATAAATATACAAATACATATGAAAGAGAAAAAAATATTCATATGTGTAAATATATGTCTTCTATGTAGAACCCGCCATACATGTAACTTAAAAGAATCTAAAAGAAACCACAATCGAGAAGGAAGAATCCAATGAGGTAACAAAAATAACAACAAAAATCAAGTTTACATAAAAATAAAATTGTGCGTATATGACGATCACTACAACAACAACGGCGACAATAATGTGAAAAGAATAAAATCAAATATAAATACAAAAAAAAATATATATATAAAACCAAGTTCTGAATGCATTACAGCAAGAGTCATGATCGTCGTAACCATAAAATTTGGTAACATTTGTTGTAGTATTGTTCTTTTTGGTTTAATTTTCCAAAAATAAAAAAAAACAACAAATTATGTGAAACATTGATCTTGCTTCGTGAAACAACTTTACCAATCACTTCATTTACTCCCTGCTCCCGCCTCCACACCCCCTTAAAACAGTTGCTGGAATCAGATTTTGTAAATTTAAGATTTTATTAGGGTCAATACATCATGAAGTGTTGTAATGTTTGTTTTCCTTCGCAGCAATACAGTTGTTGTACAGTTATGGGAAAATTATAGCACAACGAATGAGAGTCAATTGCTAAATAAATGTTCCAATGCTCCAATTATTTGTAATCTGTTCTTTACTTCTAAGCTTTTTTTATGCGAACTGGTAAAGAAACGTGCATCACTTCTTTCGGACTTGGCGGAAACGGATATCTTTTCTCCTTTATCCTATCAAGAATAGGATGTCTTAAACGATAATAAGAATTAGAGAGTTATTTATGATAAATAAAATGTTATGAGGAATCAACTGAGAATGGTTATCAATCTAATTACGGATCAGTTATCTGAAAGCTTTTATTTTTTTAAAATATTATCAGTGTTAGATCTTCACTGACATCAGAGACATTAATCCTTGGTTATTATTGGATTTCAATTAGGCGAACGAAATCAGCTTATAAAGAAAGGAGTAGAAGGAATGGGAATGGACCACATTACGTCTGAAATTGCTTAAACTTTTTGTTGCATAAAAGCAGCTAAATACTCTTAGAAAATCACCACCTGCCAAAGTAGAAAAAATGATGGAGTCCAAATTTCGACTGTTAACTACTCACACATTTGGGGAATTACATCAAAGTATTAGTCGCCAGTACTTTGGGTGTAAATAATACTTATCATACAAAACTGTTATATGGCCACTATTATGCTGTTCTATTGTTGACTCATATAGGAGGATACGCAGTGGAGATATATTAAAAGTTGCCAATACGCAGCCTTTACAGCCCGTTATCAGATGTCATCAACAAAAGACAAAGAACCTACCAGTTAAAGAACACAATGAAAAACTTAGCAAGCAATTCCTGGCGGGATGATAGTGGAGAAATCATCTCAACTTAAATATCATCCAATTGGAGTTTCCCCAAGGCAATCAGAAAGCATCTATTTGATCGAGATTTGTACATGGCAGCTTTGAACGCCATTCGCAGAGATCGATTCTTTTAGCAGACAATGGAAAGAATCTGCCACAGCCTTCAAGAGAAGTTTTTGCTCAATGCATATGAGTCCCAATCGTGCCTTGTTTCAATCAGGTCAATCATTGTTCTCTTAATTGAGAAGACCTATGAACACAACCAAAAGGAAAGGCTCAACTTTTTTGTCTGAAATTAAAACAAAATATGGACCAAAATTATTACAACTGCTACAATAACAACAATTTATGATTTAAAAAAAAATAAAATTTTAACTTAGAAATATTCAAATTTTCAATAGAAATTCAAATCTCTACCAGAATTTCAAATTTTCTCTAAAGAGTTTTTATTTTAACTAAAAAAATCAAATTGTCATTAAAAATATAAATTTTCACTTATATTCGAATTTTTCATAAAAATTAAATTTATGATTTTGATTTTTAATTAAAAATTAAATTTTTTCTTTAAAATTAAAAATGGAATTTTTCAGCAAAAATAAAAATTTTTGGAAAATTTTCGCTTAAAAATTGAAATTTTTGCTAAAAATTTTATTTTCACTGTGATTTTAAATTTAACTGAAATTTTCAATAAAAATTTAAAATTTTTAGTAACATTTTTATAAAAATTATAAATTTATTTTTATATTAAAAATTATTTTTTTATTTTTTCTTTTAAAAACTAAAAATTATTTTTTTCTTTAAAAGATTCTTTTGCTAAATATAAATTTTAATTCTAAACGTTTTTTATTTCAAACTTGAAAATGTTTTGGAAATCATGATCTTTCTTGATCATTGGACAACCCTTTTATTTATGATATTTTCATAATAAACTGTGACGCAATAAGATCACCAAGTAAAGTTTAATCTTGAATTTGAAATATACATGATTGCCCTTCTACACCTCTGCTCCTATTCGGTGCTATATGATGTTACTACTGTTACCACTTTAAAAGGTCTTGATATACTTCGACATATTCTTCGACAGTTGTGATAATTTTTCTATTTAATTTCTGAGACTATTGGATCTGCTAAAAATGGAAGTGAATACTTTTAAAGTTTACATTCCCATTCTTGTAGCACGATCGTTTTGCTAAAATGCAAAAACCGGTTAACCGGTTTAGGTTTTTGAATACACTAGATACTATGTTTCTGTCTCAATTCTGCAGATTGTTAAAGCTGCGAAAATGACGTTCCGTCATTAATATGAATTTCATCCTACAATTCGAATATACACAATTATCCGCCAAAATCATTATACCCACAACTGTGAAAATGATAAAAGTCTTTCTCTTTTTCTCTTCACCACTAACTTTCATTCGGTATTTCTTTCCCGTTTTTTCATTATTTTTATTTGCGGCTTAATTTTTTGGACGTTTTTTTTATTAACCTCATTTTCTTCGTGTTCGTATATTTTTTGTTCATACCTTCATTGTGTGCATATGTAATGAGCAATGAAATGATGATGATCATTCATCCAATCAACCAAAGTACCTTCTTAAATCACTAAGTCCAAAATAAACTCAGGTACAATTTTTTTCAGATTCTTATTTCGTTCTTTTTCTTTTTGGAATTCAAAACGATGGACGGCATTTTTTAGTTTTATTTTAGTTTTATTTTCATTACTTGTCCCTTGTAATAATATATGAATTTATTTAAGTTTCTTTTTTCTACTTGATTTTTTTTGGACTTACATTTTTTGATTTCGGACAGCTATGGCTGCGGGGTATTTGTGTTTTGTGAAGAGTAAACTTCACTCGTACAAGTAATTTAATGTCTTTTTTTCTTTTTTGGTTAAATTTTGAAAATTTGTTGCTGTTTTTATTTTTGATGTTGTAAGTCTTATGGAAAATAATAATATTTGGCTGATTCCTGTCTTTTTTGTTTTGGGAGAATACTAATAATAACATATATGTATACATGTATGTAAAATGTATATAAATACTTAATATGTTATAAAATATTTGATGAAAACATTGTAAGTCAAAAGCGATAATTTGTTAAGGTGCAATAAACTTTAAATAAAAAGAAGGAATTGTAAAATTTTGGTTGTTATTATAAGATTGGATTTTGTATGTATGAATGTATGTATGTGTGTATGTAAGAATGTATGTATGCATGTATGTATGTATGTATGTATGTATGTATGTATGTATGTATGTATATATGTAAGCATGTATGTATGTATGAATGTACGTATGTATAGATGTATGTGTGTATGTATGTATGTATGTATGTATGTATGTATGTATGTATGTATGTATGTATGTGTGAATGTACATATGTATATATTTATGTATGTATTTATGTACGTATTTATGTATGCATGTATTTATGTATGTATGTATGTATGTATGTATGTATGTATGTATGTATGTATGTATGTATGATTGTATGTATGTATGTAACGTATAGACTCCAAAACGGCTGGGCCAATTTTAATGAAATTTTGCACAAAATGATCCTAATACACCTGAAAGTAATAAAGGGCTATAAAAAATTCCGATAGGACCAGGGGGAGAGATATCCGGCATACAAAGCATTATTTGTTATTGAATATCTAAAGAACTATAACAACGAGAGTTCTTAAAGTTGGTCCAAACAACTTTTTCAAGGAACAGTTTTACTGGACAAAACGTAGAAAGGATAGGACCAGGGGATGAGGTCCCCTTTTTACAAAGCAAATATTAATATCTAAAGAACTACAACAGTGAGAGCTCTCAAATATGGTTCCAACAACTCTTACTGGACAAAATGTTAGACGTGTAGGACCAAGGGGTGAGCTTCCCCTCTACAAAGCAAACATTGAATATCGCGAAAGCGAAAGTCTTGAAATTCTGTACTAATTATGCTTCTGTGTTACACCTTTACTAGAAAAAATATAGGACATATAGGATCGGGGGAGGGATACTACGCTCTAAAAATTTGCTTTGCAAAGGCAAAGTTTACCGGGTCCCCTAGTTTTCTATTTTCTGCTAGTTTTTTATTTGTTTTCAAAATTCAAAAGTCTACTGATATACTGGGAATCACTATCTCAGGCAATTCAATGATGTCCATCTTCTAAAATTTCTATTATTTTTACAATTATTTTTTATAAATAAATATTGTCTTCGGAAAAAGCTCAATTAAAAAAACAGCTCATTAAAATTTATAAATATTTTAATAAAATTTAGTATGAATAAGTTAAGCAAATATTGATTCAAAATTTCCCATAAACCATGCCAACGTCTCTTGTTAAATATTTATTCAATACTCATATATATAAAATAAACTTAATTATTTCTGGTCCCGATCCCTATAAAATACATTCCAAATAACAGCCGGCTTATGAACTTATATATATAAAATGATAGAAATAATGTCTTACCAATTTTTATAAAGATGAAGTTTATCTGAAAAGATAGAAATTGAGATAAGTATTTCTGAAAATATCTTTATCTTTATTAAAAATTTGAGATCAAACAAAAATAAATTTATGAATTGAATTGATGATTTTCATATTAAATGTCTGTGATGTTTTTAAAACTCTCTAGATTCAAAAATATAAATTCAAGTTTAGTTCAGGTGCTAGATCAGACTATAATTTAGGTTTTTGTTCATTTTCTATTTCAGTTGTAATTCAAGTGCTAGTTTGGGTTCTAATTGGTTCTAAATTAGTTATTAGTTAACGTGTTAGTTCTGGTCATATTGGAGATTCTAGTACAGCTCTTATTCAGGTCAAAGGTCAGCTCTAGTTCAGTTCTATTTCAGATCTAGTTAAGTTCTATTTCGGTTGAAGTGCAGTTCTAGTTTAGTTCTAGTTCAGCTTTAGTTCAGTTCTATTTAGTTGTACTTCAGTTGTAGTTCTATTTTAGTTCAGTTCTAGGGTATTTTAGTATTCTACTAAATCCATTAAAACAAACATTTATTACATAGTTTATTAGAAGATTTATTACATTAAATTTTCTTTAAACATTTTCCTTTACGAATCAAATGAAATATACTTTTACATACATAAACAAACCATAATATTCCTACTTACGATCATATACAATTTTTTGCGAGGACAGTTTCAAAATTAGTTTATTGCAAGAACAAAAAGAAACTAATTAGTAATCCATGATTCTTAATTACATCCTTTCAACTTGATATCTCGTGAAAAAATCGTATCTATCCATTTCTTAAATAATTATAATATCGAAATCTAGATTTTCATAAAATTTCAGTACGATGTTTAGGAGGAAGTTAAACCGTGAAAATGATCTTATTTGACTCTGTGACTAAAAAAAATATGAGTGGGCAAAACCAAAATGCACTTTTATCCTTTAAGGGTTAAATTCGGATCGTCTCAAAAATATCAACAATTTATTTTGCTATCAATTTAAAACCTTATCAAAACACCCTCGCATACATACGTTCATACTATACGTACATATTCATAACCAACAATATTTATTTTGAACCAGTTTAGTCACTTTAAATCTGAACGTGTGAGAACTTTGTTAAGCTCGCACGCTCACAATTGAAATAAAAATAAAAGAAACAAAAACAAACTGAAAAAAGAAACGAAGAGGAAAAACTTAAGATACAAACAAACGGCAGCAACAACAACAACAACAACTACGACGACGACGTAAACGAAATACAACAACAGAGAGCACAAGAAACAAGAAAGAAAAAAAAACAAAGTCACATGTTTGGTTACATGATTACGGATGCAATATCACTTCCGCATTATTCTTATAGACTCCATCCAATGCATTAAAACATGTTGCATGATATTGTTTTGGTATTAGTGTGGCTCTTACATATTGTTATTGTTGTAGTCGTGGTTGTTTTATTTGTTGCACGCTGTATATCTTCGACTTTGGTATTAACCAAACACCAACCATACCACAACAATATGTATGTATGAGATACATATATGTATATAATGTGTTGGTGTATGTATGTATGTTTTGGATATGCCACCACATTAAAACAAAACTCAATGCTCTTTGGCTTTAAATCTCTTTTGTTGCTATTTAAGGTTTTCTTTTTGTTAATTTTAATTTTCATTGTTGTTGTTGTTGTTGCTGTTTGTTTATTTGGCATCAATTGCATTTTGTAGTTGTTGTTGCTGGTGTTGTTGATGTGACGTACTTGATTGTAGGCTTACGAGTACCAATGAGTGTAATAAATGTTTGTAGAGTAAATATTAAGTTTTTTTATTGTTTTTGTAAACTAAATGTTATTGTTGTTGTTGTGAGAAATAATAAATAAATATACTCACCGCATACAAAAACAAAAAAAAAAAACAAACTCGTTTAAACCACATTTATTTTTAATTTTTCTTATTTTTATTTTATTCAAAGAATTTTATAGGTTTTTAAAGAGAATCTGATATAAATAAAACAGCTGATTCAGTGGAAAAAAGAGAATTACTTGGGAAAAATACTCTTTTAACTCGATTTTTCTTTGTAACCATGAATTATATAGAGAATTTTATAATTTACTCTACTCTAAATTTCTAAAGAGATTCATTTTTTATATTTTATTCACTTAAGTTTTGTTATAATCGGTGACCTGATTTAAACTTCCCTAAAGGGAGTTTCTCGTATTATTGGTGATTTAAAAGAACTGTTAAGAATTAATGGTAACTTCCTAAAACTAATTTTGGAAAGACTTTTAATACTTATTTTTTTTTTTAATTTGTGCTTGAAGAAAGTTTAAAAATTAGTTTTAGAATTAATTAAGATCAAAAATATCTCAACAGATTTATTTGAAATCTTTAATTTCATTATCAGAAGAGCTTTATATTCTTGGAACTGAACTAGTTTTAATATTGACCTCTTTTAGTACAAAATTTATAATGTTATTTTTGCATTACTCCAGAGCATTCTATTCGAGGGGAAATTAGAGAATGATTTTTCTCTTTCCAGAGGAAGAAATCCGTCTTTTCTTGTTTATTTCGATTTAACCCAAAGTTCTTCCAAATTGTTTTCATTAAAAAACAACATGCATGAGTGTAATAGTTCGGATATATAAAAAACTACACCACAACGCAGTCAATACAAATTATAGAACGTCCTTCGTAGAATTTGATTTTAGGTTTTATGTTTGTGTAAAACATACTGATATTTTCGAATCGATCTTGGAATCATTTAAAATGATATTTTCTTCTTGTGTACATATTAAATATATAAAATATCAACACAATATTAATTGTTTTAAGCTTTCGAAAATGGATCTGTATAGGAGATACAGTCATTTGAGTATTAATTGTCTGAAATTTGTCGTTTAAATTTGATTTAATAAAAATTATTTGTGTTAAATTTAACTAAATTTATTTTTTATTATCTCAAGACCCAATTCCGGCAAGACCTTTTATGGAAGCTATGCGAAATATTGGGAATTTTAAAAATAATTTCTTTTTGACATCATGCGATCTTCAGAGCATTTAGAGAGTCGTGGTGAGCTGAACGGACATCGTTAAATCGACTTAGAAAACGATTCTACGTTAATCGATTTAAAATTGGGTGTGACACCTTTTTTCTGCATGTTAGTGCTGATAGCACAAATGTATAAAATCCCATCGGTCAGCTCTCTTGCCAATTTTAAATAATGTTTAGCCAATATTTTACTAGAATTTAGCCACTTATGCTCCTTAAAAATAAGCAACACTTACGACTATAATTTATCGCTCACTTAGCCACACATACATTTACTATATCAGTCATTGCTAAGGTTTTAGGCCTGAAAATTTCTCAGTCGCTAAAGTTTCTAAAATTTTTCAAAGTCTAAGATGGACTCATTTAAAGAAATGAACACATGCACCATATTCCATCATACTTACTCAAGTTATACTGCAAGTGTTTCAATGCACCCACAGTACTATATATTTCTCCCTTTGTGAGTGAACCGGATAAATTGCATTGAATGAATTATTGATCCGCTCACGGTCACATGTATAAATGAAGTAAGCAAATTTTGAAGTCTTTAATCTCGAGTCAGATAATCTCTATTTTGAGCAACACTGTTCTAGAGCATATGATTTGATTATATTCTTATATTCTTAACTTTGGATATTGACCACAGGTGAAAAAGAATGATCTTGCATTAAAGATTGTAAATTTTGATTTGGAAAATTATTTAGATTTTAGGCGACCAAGGATCCATTCTTTGAAGGATTTCTCAATTAAAGTTTTTGGTTTATTATATGTTTTCAAGCTTGTATTTTCTTCATTCAAATCAAATAGATCAAACCGATCTATTTTTAAAATTGTGTATTCAGGTAAAGTTAACTTTATTCTAAATTTGAAGAAGAAGAGAATTCCACCAAGGTTTCATTCACCGATTGAGGCTTATAAATTTTTATATGAAGTTTTTTCTACGAAAGATGTCCACAATCACTAGAATTTCAGGATTTTAAACAGACTTGTTATGAGCATTTCGTGACCGTATTCTTTCGAAGATTATGACGATAATTTCGATATAATAAAATTGAATTGAATATTTAAAATTTCTCCATCCTTATCAGCTAAAATTTAAAACTTCAATATTAATTTTGATTGTAATTATTTTGTAATCTTGAAAATCTGGAGCAAATCGCTACTTAAAAATCCATTCCTCTTAATATTCAGAAGTGTTTACAAAGTTTCACAGCATTTTTACTCAATTAAATACTTTTTACCATTAAACTGTCATAAAAACTGATTAAACTTAATATCTAAAAGAAAACAAGATCAGCTCTTGCTAAAATGGAGTTACTTATCAGCAAATGATCACATGTAAAATCGAGAAGAAAATATAGAAAATTTGAAATTAAAAAAAGCGATAATATAATGAAATGCAAACATGATCGTCAGTTAAACATTGGACAAGCGACTAAACATTCAATACGTTCATTTGACTAACCGGCTGTCTACAGGTATTGGTGCCGCAACATAAACCAAAACAAGAACTTAATAAAATGGAATGATGTAAAACTCAGGCAGAAGTTAGTGAAAAGATATCTTGATCCGCCAAAAGAAATAATCAACTATAATCAATTGAGGGGTGTAGACTTTCTTTTGAACAATTCATAATAATTTCAATTTTATTGACATGTTTCCTCGGCCCCTGTACTGTAGCTGCTGTCGTGTTGTTGCATACTCTTTGATCCTCTACATGTCACTACATGACAATTTGTTTTGCGTAAACATTGTAACTAAAAACATGGGACTTCGGTTGAACAAAACAAACAGCAGCAATTCAGAAATGAAATTCATGAGCCGATGAAATTTTTAGTTTATTTTTCTTTTTATTATTTTTTTGGTCTTTAACAAGAATTTTTATTTTAAAAAAATTTGTCATGATTTTATTTTCATTTCATTTGTACGATCATTTTTGCCGAGAATATATTTATATATAAAAATATATAAACAGAAGACGTAAATATGCTTTTAAGTTTGGTTCTTTCTTTAGAACTTTTGCAGCATGAGAAGAAGTCATGCACCATATAATAAAATACAGATAATGTCTTTTGTGCCTCGCATGCATTTCATATAATAACAATAAAATAAAATAACAAATTACATGCAACACTGGTTACACGATCTGTATTTAGGTATTTTTGCTTCCTTTTTCTCTTTACTCTTTTCTCTATATCGTATTTTTTTTTTTCATTTTTGGTCTCATATGAGTGTTACTTAGTGGATTGAAGATTAACTTTTGATTATTAGTACTTCACTTAGGTTTTTTGATTTTATTATAAATATTTGTTGTTTAGTTTACTCGAATTACTTCCTGTTTTCATTTAATTCGATTCAACAGAAAAAGGGAACGATTTTAGGTAATTAATTAACCATAATGCTGATATGGTATTTGTTTTTGGAGAGGGAAAAAGATGATTTAAATTTGACTTGTGAGATATTAGGAAGATAATTTGATTATCGGTAAACATGGTTACCACTGTATGTGAACTCGCGGTTTATAAACAATGGCTGCCACTTTTATTAGAGGTTTTATAGTCACCTTTTTGTGGGCTTTAATTTTATTCCCACCACAGGAAATAACTATGTTTTTTAATAAATATTTTGAATTTATCAATGGTACTTTTTTAATTTGTCAGTGGTACTTTTTGAATTTTTCAAAGGTTTTTTTTGATATTTTGTAATTAAATTAAAATCATAAAATAAATAACATATCGACCAAGGATTTTATTTGGTACTTTTGAAAGTTTTTATGTTTTTTGCTAAAAACTTATTTTTTAAGTGACTTTTTGTGGGATCCATTAGACTTCATGAAAAAATCACAATCACCAATTTTGTAAAATCATTCACAACAAAAAATATTGTGAATTTATTTTAGCAAAGTGACATAACCATTATATTGTTGTGAGACAAATATATTTTTGATAACATGAGCATAACATGGTCGTCATTATATTGTTATGGCACAAAGCATATTTTTATGGCAACAGAATATGGTAGTGGCACAGCCATGTAATGACAAACAACATTTACATGTTATTGTTCACAGTCATAATAAGGTTTTGACACGATCATACTTTGAGAATTCACAATCATATTATAATTTACATTCACTAATATTTCGTGGTTTCATAGCAATTTTTTAGTGGAACATAAATAACTTCAACGACTGTAAAACAATACATGAGTTTGTTTGCTGGAATCGGGAGACCATTCTGAGCTGGAATAAATGTAAGTGCTGATATTTGTTAAGTGACCTTCAGAATGGCTAAAGAACTACCTTCACTTAGCAAATTGCAAAGAACCCGTTACCAACCTTGGAAAGTTGTACAGTACCTTTAGATTATATGTTTCAGATTCATATCCAATTGCTTTAAAAATCTCTGAGATCCTTGAAACTTGAATTTTTGAAATGTCCTATTTACTCCTTGATACCTACACAAACATATATTTTCTATTTAACACTTAATTATGTTTCAATTCGTCAAGTCCTCAGGTTTATATCTTCACAGTTCCCACGCTATTCCATTTATAAACTCATATTAAATTCAGTATATTCGAATATAATTAAATTTCAAACTAATTAACCATATTAAGAAAAGCAAAAACAAATACTCATCTAAATAAATTACAAGCAAAACTTGTAACCATGAATAAATAAATGATTATAAAACATAAATCAGAAAAGATTTAATAATAATTTTTGATAAGATCGAAAAAAGTTATCAACAGAAGAAACACAAACCAAAAAAAGAACTAAAAAAGCAACAAAAATTTGTGGAGAAAAAATAACAATAAACCTAAATTTGGTCAACATAACAAACACAACGAATTGGAATTGTATACAAGTCCATTAGAAGTTCATTAGCCAGTTTATGAGCAATTTATAGTCAGTCACCAACTATGGCAACAATGTAATAATAATTAAATAAAGACGAAAAGACCTGAAGAGTTAAGCCCAACCATGTCAGGCTGGGATAAGCCAAAATAGAAGCAAAAAAATCGCAGCATCATCTTAATCATTGTTAAATTACAAAAAAAAAAAAAAAAACAATCTGACAGTTTAGCTAAGAGTGGAACTCAATATTTAAAAATAATCCCGGTCCCATTCTATATACAAAAAGGGATTAAAGTCAGGAAAATTGTATAAAGAAGACATCAATTGTTAAAGAATTTTAAAACAAAAACATTTAAGAGCATTAAATCAAGTTTAACTAAAATTCTTACTCTTCATCTTCAAGTAAAACTCTTAAATATTCAATTAAGTTCTCTTTCATATAAACAAAGATCTCTTGTTTAAATGTATTTGTTAACTGATTTTGTTAACAAAATGAAATAAAACAAAATAAATATGAAAGAAAAAGAAAACGAAATAAACAAAAATAAAAACAACAATCACTGAATCGTGCAGCTCAGACAATCTGGGTCACAATTTGCCATTGAACCGGTGACGTCACAAGAGGGCAATGACCGTATAGCACCATCAAACATCATCATCATCATCATCTACAACAACAGCGGCAACAGCCGTAGCAGCAGCAGTTAAAAGCAAGCAACCAGCAGCTGAGCCAATCTTAGTTGTATTAGTAATTTGTTGTTGTAGTCTATCTAAGCAGCAAAAAAAAAAAACAGAAAAAAACAACAGCTTTTAAGCAGCCACAAACCGTGATCACGGTAGTACGAGTCTTACCAAACAAACATTCGGTTTTAACTTTTTATCTTGTCTTGTGTATTTTGTTTTATTTTAGTTGAGATTGATATGGTTGTTGTTGTTGTTACTGTAGCTATTTGGTGTAAGTATTTGTTCCTCTACTACCACCACAACTTACTTAGATTCATCGTTTATTTTAGTTACAACTGACTACCAAACAAACGAGCAGATCATTTTACACAGCTTTATAGTCATATATTTTTGTAGTCCATATCAATTTTGTTTATGGTTTATAGAAATATGGGGATGTTAAATAGAATCGTGGAAATGGTACTATTAATATGAATATTTGGGTACTTTTTTTCTTTGAAATGAGGAAGTACTAAAGTATAATAAATATTCCCAGGAAGCAGTATTTTAGAATATATCAATATAGAGATAATTTAAGAAGACTGAAAGTTGGACCCTGGATTTTACCAAGTTAAACCAAAAAGTTCAATATACCTTAAAACTGCAAAGCTTTTAATATTTGTTAAACTCGAGCTTTATGGATCAATCATTCGTCTTTTCGTGTGGGAAATTTCATAGATGTTAAACTTGCCGATCGCAAGTTAAAAATCTATCCAAATCCAAAATGCGCCATATTTCAATGTTTTCAATATTTATTGAACCATTAGTTTTTTTTTACATAATTTCTTTTTATATGATTTTATATATCAGCACTTCGCTGAAAGTTTATTATTCCATCGAGAAACTCTTAACAATAGTTCGCCTGTTAAAGTTCCTGATCCAAAATTTTTTTACGATTTGACGATTAATAAAAACTTCTATATGTATGTGATTACAATTTATGATGTCAGTTTCCGTCCGTCATTTTAAATCGCTACCGATCAATCATTTCAAAAAGCTTCAACGCCTAATCAGTTCCATAACTTGCAAATTTTGATCTGTGTGTAACATATGTTTTTCAAATGTTTTATACTTCTGCTCTCTCCTGAAATTCTTCAATTTATGTGACAAAAAAAAATGAAGTAGTATATTAGACCTCCAATCTTTCCTGTAATCTTCTATGCCAATCCAGTTTTACAACTTGCAAACTTTAATCTGTGATTAAAACATATTTTATTCAAATGATATAAAATTTCCGATCATCTCTGAAATGTGATGGTTGGTGGTGGGGTGGCGGATATTGGATGATCAAGTTATTGGTACAGACGAGGTTTTAAGGTGATCGACCTGTTCCATCAGTCACACTATCCCAAACAGCAATGCACTTCTTTGCATTTGGTAAAAAAAATTCATCAAGGTTTGACTTACAACACGATTAATTATTTTCCATATGAACTGATAAAAAGTACATTCCAAATAGTACCAACTATTGTACTATTTCCTTAAAAACTTCACATATTCAGTTCCTCTTTACATCCCACTTCTCTGGTATTTTTCATTTCTGGTTTTTCATGTGTTTTTAGTTAAAGTTTAAATTTTTTCTAACATTTTTAAAATTTATTTAATTTTATTTACTTTATAGATTTTTTTCATGTTGTTTCCCTGAAGTTTTTGTTATTGTGATTATTCAAGTATTTGCTGTTCCAGAGATTTGTTTGTTGGATGGTTTATTTTTCTATTTGTCTGTCTACATTGAGATGTTGACCACATTCATTCAGTACGATTATGGTACTGGGGTATCGTACTCACACATCTTTCTTCTTAGACTTCTGCTTTTTCACTACACAACACACTTCACCTCACTGGCTGATGCTGTGAGTGACTGCATTCATGCAGTAAATACGAATACAAGTTGACCACAAATATAAATGTGTTATTGTTGTGTTGTTGTTGCTGTTGTTATTGTTATTGGCATATTCTCGATCACAATTTGAATGAATTTAAATGTTCCCGTGTTGTTGCTGTTTGTTTATTTTTCCGCTTTTAGATTAAAATAAACAAGTTGGAATTCTTGTAATAGAGCAGATATCAATTGAAGTTTTATTGATTTAGAAAAGTTTCTTATAATTGATCCTTTAAATTTTTTACTTCCTTGAATGGAGAGCAAAAAAAAAAACAAAGAAAAGTTTAAATAACCAGAATAACTAAATAATTACAAAACTAATTATTAACGTAAACTAATGGGTGGATTTCGAGAACGTTGTTTTTTTTAAAGTAATATCAATATGTGATCATAAATGACACCTTTTAATCATCGACAAAATTTAGATAAGGCTGTGAGTAATTTAGATCTGAATCATATAATTATGAAATCAATTTAAACTGAATTATAATAATTTGAAGTATATTTTTGTAAGTATAGCAAAATTTCCTTATCTAACCAAACATTGACGAACGGAGTGGTGTTATATGCCGAAATAGCTCAGTTGGGAGAGCGTTAGACTGAAGATCTAAAGGTCCCCGGTTCAATCCCGGGTTTCGGCAATGCAATACGAATATTTTAAAATTTCAGGTGTTACAGTGGTCAGCAACGGGGACAAAAGTTTAAAATTCTCCGAGAATAATGCAATTCGGATTGAAATTATAATGATATATAAATATCGAAAAATGTATAACCAATAGGATCTTTAAACTCAAACAAATAGGTAAACGTATAAGAAAAACAGTTTGGGTTACTCGCATTTGATCAGATTCGGATCCAGAAGATAATACGTAAATAAAGAAATTTGAACGAAATTCTGAAATTCTCGATTCCTGTAGGAACCGGGATTTAAAAATTTTATAGAAATTTGCAACATATTCATGATATTTCGAATAAAAAGCTGTATTATTTTGGCAACCATGGAAATGTTGCTCAAGTAGTTCATGCAAGCCGAAATAGCTCAGTTGGGAGAGCGTTAGACTGAAGATCTAAAGGTCCCCGGTTCAATCCCGGGTTTCGGCAATTACAATCCCCTTTTTTTAAATCTCCGTCTTCTCGAATTAGTCATTTCGTACTAATTTACCCTAAAAGATTGTTTAACTATAATGAAAATCGAAATCAGGTGCTGTATTTGGCCCATTGCTGTACATAATTTCTTTCCTTAAAAAAGTTCAGTTGGATAATTTTTATGAACCTTAATTTTTAAGACTGATTTTCAATCACTTCATTATTATTTGCGATGATGACTCCAATTGTTTGGTTTGTATTATAGTACCTCTGCTTTGTATGACCGTTATTCCTTATAATATTATTCGAAATATTTGGAATGCGTTAGACTGAAGATCTAAAGGTCCCCGGTTAAATCACCGGCTTCGGCATAATTAAATTTTTATTCAAATTATCAATTACTATTATCATCATAAAATGACTACTGAAGCGTGCCAAAATGTATAATAAAAACACCTTGACAATACACAGTACCTTCTGGACTCCAAGCTACTGACCACAATTAAATAGATAGAATACCATATAGTCCTTTAGCACCTTTAGGGGATTATTTAATTCGAAACTTATAATTAAAAAAATCCAAGAAGAACATATGACACTTAGCGAACACCTTGAATTAAATCGCAAAACTAATTACAATTTACCTGCTGGCCCAAAGGAAACTTAAATAACAATAACACTCACTGAATGAGAAAATAGTTCAATGGGGCAAATAGCAGCAAATTTACTAAACAATATTGTTATTAAAGATGACAACAATAAAGGTATTAAAGTGGACAATTGTCAATGTCTCTATACAATATAATTTGTATGAATGGTTGATTAAACGTTTTGGTCTTAAGGTTTTCAAATACATTTTAAGGTTTCCCTATTTTGCTGCTGCCTTTATTTACGGCAAAAAACCAATAAGGAAGGTTAGTTTATCAGTCTGTCTGTCTGTCTGTCATTGTCATCTATTCATCTATCTTTTGGTATACATTGATGTATATATATACATTTCGATTTGCCATTCTTTATGTGTCTTGATATGAATAGATTTTTTTGTTGTTTTTATATTTTTATGATTCTTATGCATAATTTACTTTTCAAATGTCTATTGTTTGTTTGCGTATTAGATTAAATGTGCAACATGCCCATCCATGCATTATGAAAATGTGTCAGCACATCACAATATTATAATGCCAATATTGTATTCTATAGATACATATACATATGTATACACATACATATTCATACATTGTATTGTAATATGTTTATATGTATGGATTGGGATTTACCTTTTCATTTAGCTGCTGGAATTGATTATTACTTTCTGTTGTATTCTCTTCTTTGTATTTGGCTCTAAATGGTCATTTAGCCGTAAGACCCATTAATATTGGCCATGTGTTTCGTGTCATCCATTTAATATTGTAATGGATTATAGTTGATGGTTGACCAGATTTTACTATTGACACGTGAATGAATTTTGCAAAAACGCTTGAATGCGTTTTTTTTCAAATAGACATATTAAGAGCATGTGTTTTTTTGAAACTCCAATTTTAAGTCTTAGGAAATTGAGAGTAAATTCAATGTGGTCTCTAAGGATTAGCAAAATAAATGGTTATTAAGGTTTAAAAAGTAGAAAGTATATTGAATGTGTCCCAAACTGAACCGATGAAAGCAATTCGAATAGCTCAAAGCATCGTCTATTTCGTTCGATACGAAAAAAGTGTGCTGGGATCAATTTTTAAGTTGTTGCTTAAAAATATTGATAAACTCGGGTTAATGTGGATCCAAAGTTTAGACACTTCTATAGTCCGGACATGCATGACGAGAAAGGACGAGTATTCAGAGAGCTCAGGTTGGTTAAATTAATTTAAATAATGAAAAAGTTTTAAGCAATGAAAGCGCATTAGAGCATTTTTGTCGAAATTATTGTTGCGATGAATTTGAGTTAAGAGCCACTTTACAATGTGGACGAATCTGCTGCTTTTTGGAGAATATTATGGATTCATACAAAGGAATAAATCCAATGGTTTTTGAAGGTTGTGAGATTCCAGTGTCATAAAAAGCAACTAAAAAAGGACTTTTCTTCGACTGGGTAAAAAAACAATTGAAGAAATAATGCTCTCTTGTAATAAAATAGTTGAAAAACCAGTTTCAAAAAGTAATGACTGCAAAGGAAATCTTTTAATTCAGAACTAAAGTTTAGACCTGTTTAAACGAAAAGAAAAGTTTTCTCGGTCACTTTATTTCTTATCACAAATATATATTTAACTAAAACCGATATTTTTTTATTGAATACGCAAATTGATTTTCTGTAGAGACCCATATTTTCACTATTCCTTATACACTTATTTGATTTACAGTTAAGGATTATTTTTACAGGGGGACATAAGCCGAAATAGCTCAGTTGGGAGAGCGTTAGACTGAAGATCTAAAGGTCCCCGGTTCAATCCCGGGTTTCGGCAAGGCAATGACTTTTTACGTAATTTTTTGTCCGATCTAAAAAGAAATAGAAAAAATATTTACCTTTATAGATTTTCAGTCTAACGCTCTCGCTACTGAGCTATTTTGGCACATCAGCAATTATGTTTTAATAACGTTTCTGTAGAAAATTTATTTTATATAATTATTTTAATTATTCACTTCTTATAGGATAAATAAAATTTATTTATTCAATGTACATAAATGTGAAATGTGTTAGTTTTTAAATTAAGTTCAAAAACCCTTAATGCTACTGGGGATTGAACCAAGGACGCTTAAATCTTTCGTCTTAAGTTATTTAAATGATAACTATTTTAATTTCACAATTGCGTTTAAATATGCCTTCAGTACCCATCTCGATGTGCGCCGAAATAGCTCAGTTGGGAGAGCGTTAGACTGAAGATCTAAAGGTCCCCGGTTCAATCCCGGGTTTCGGCAAATCTGACTTTTTTGTATTACAAAAATTTTAACAAATTAATATTTTAACAAATTCTATTAAATGAATAATTAATAACTAATATTTTTAATATTTTAACTTTAGAATAATTTATGATTTGATGGGTTTTTTAATCCAAAAATTTAAATAAGAATGATAGATTCAGACATCAGTCAGTTATTCTTTTTCTGATGATTTATGTAAGTAAATTTATAATAGATTTTACGACGATATTATATGATTGTTTATTCATTAAAACGATTTTGAAATTGATTCGAAGATTTTCAGAATACGTTTGAAACTTCATTATCGTTTCCCTTTATCAGAGGATCTTTAAAAAGATTTCATTTTCCTTTCTAAGCAGCTTTCTGGACATTGTATTGTATTTTTAAGTGGAAGGGGATATTATGCGTCACCGCTATATTTATTTTCTGTTTCAAACGAAAGTCCGTTACAAGAATTCGAATGAAATTTGATCTCTCTATCTAGAAAGCTTTCGTTCGCATAGATTTACGTTATTTGTTATGTTTTCAAAAATTTAACTTTTACCAAATTTTGAAAAACTTCAATTTTTTTCATTTTTTATAAAATGTAGTAGAAATGCTACTAATTTGTTTGAACAAAAATACAACACTGTTGAAACAATGAAAATGAAATATACAAAAACAATTAGGAGGAGAACATTTAATTGTATCAAATTATTATAAAAGGAAATCGGTTATTATTTCGATAAGAGAGAATTTTGAAGGATGGTTAAGATGAACTTTAAAATATGGTATGTTTTTTATAGTTCTTTATTCAAAAAATTGAGTCAGGCCAAAGCTTAATAGAAAGTGACTGATTTTGACATTTCAGATTGAGTCGTTTTGTATAGAAACTCCTTAGTCTTCGTTCTACATTGTTCACACAGATGACAGTTCAAGAAATTAGATTTTTTCGTTCCATCCTTAGACATAAAGAAGTGCGAATCACTTACTGAGTCCATGTAAAGTTTGTGATCAATGTACAAGTCGACGTTCGGAAGATATCTTGGTGAAATTTTACTTGTGTTATTTTGTCTGAAAGAGCAGTTATTGCAATTGGTTATGATCGGTTCATTACTTCATATACAAATCTCCTCCCCAAATGGGAATGCGGTTTTAACTTTATAGAGGGTTTTAAGTTCTAAATTTTGAAAATAATTTTTGTAACATATCAATAGAATGTCTCAAATTTTACGAGAATCGATCTATAATATTAAGAAACTTAAGATTTTTTTTGCAAAGGCAGAAAAAGAGAACAAGGCCTTGTCTCCAATGGCGCAGCATATAAAATTAAAACTAATATCCAATGCAGGGATCATATTAATAGAATTAAAATATGTCACTTTAGATCCTCAAATTCTTTATGGGATTAATTCACATACATATTCTTCTTGGAATTAATTTACAATATTTGATTCATTAATATTGAATTGATTCATTATTTAGTACTTGTCTTGAACACCAATTTAGACCTACATTGGAAATTATTGATTGCCCTTAAACAAGACACGTTCTTTTGGTAAAATGAGAGATATGAAGAGTAAAAGGCTTTGACCCTAATCAAATGCGTTGTAAAATGTTAAAGACTTTGCAACACATATAACATTGTCTTATGACACCAAAACCGATTTTTAACCAATAATGATAAAGCTATATTTATATAAAGAGCAAATATGAAATACTTTTGAATATAACATTTTTTACAGATCCGATTTTGTTTATTTCTATTCGGTGGCATAAGCATTAAATTATGGGAGAATTTTGAGATTCTGGTCAGCATATAAAAATTTTTTAACTATTTAAACTTTGTCATTTGGGATGTAACGTCATGAAGTTTTTACATCATATCAAAATCTGAGACGATTTAGACATGACCGTCCGTCTGTCCGTTTGTTGGAAACATTTTTACGGTCACAATAACAAACCAAACTTTATAAAATTTTCCAGGTTATTTAAAATTGTCCTAAACAATTTAATATTTGAAACTGGTTAAAGAAATAACTTATAGAGCGATATATTAAGCATCTTCAAAATTTAGACAAAATTTTTCAAAATTTTTCAAAAACTACTTTTCAAATTAAAATAAAATTTTACTATAATTTGTAGCTAAATATAATTCATCGTTACTCCTACAATCATCCAAATCGAATAAATAAAAAATATGGCTCCCAAAATATGTGCTTAAGGAGTTTTATGAGTCCATAATTTCATTTTTTCGATCAAATGCATCAAATTTTATATTTGTTATCCAAGATTTTTATATAATCCATCACCAAAAGTTGGATTGAATTGAAATTTTCTTTCAATTCAGAAAAACAATACCAAAGTCCATATAATAATGAATTTGGTATAAAATCACTTAAATTGTTTCACAAACAATCGTCTTTCATATCAGTATCTGCGGGTACTTCAAAAGGAAACTGTCACATTAAAGAATATATTTTGGGAAAACTACTGCAATACGTTGTCAATGTTAATTCATCATAAATACTGAAATAAAACAAGACCACTGGAACTGTACTATACCATTTCGTTCCCCTTAAGACATTTAAGTGACTTAAAATTCGCATATAAACTTTATGAAATGAAGACAAACCTTATAAAAATTATTTTTGTTTTAGGATCATGTTTCAAGTCATTCAAAACTCATAATTTTTTTTGTTTCAATTGTTAAAATTGAATCCTTTTTTGGAAAAATAACAATATTCATAAGTCATTTTTAATGTTGGCAATTTCGATAAGTAATTTTGACGGTTTGACAATTATTTCCCTACAAATTTGTGTCCATGTTGGCATAGCCGAATATTAAATTCCTACACGATTTGTTTTAAAATGGAAACATCTAAGAACAATAAAATATTTGTATATTAGTATGACGAATATTTGAATCAACTCATATTTTCCTTTTATATATACCTTACAGGGTCTTACATGAAGTATGATCTCTCAAACTATTTTTGGAGGTAAGAGAGCGGACAAAATAGGTTGACTTACAAAAATTTTAGTTAAGCAATTAGAGAATTAATATTAAACATTTATATTATTGCAAAAATTAGATTGATTAAAACCTTTAAAATGGACTTTAATTATTGAAACTAAACAAATCGAGTAAAGAACATTATCAACCATCTGTCCTTGATATTTGAAATTTCCTCTCTAAAACTAGTTTTAAAATCTCCTTCACATCTTTTTCAAAAAAGTTCTTGAATGCATATTTGCATTTCAATTTTTTATTTATTGTTGATTTAATTTAAAACATCAATTTATAAAACATCCGGCCTTTTTTATGGAAAAGGACCTCCTTAAAAAAATTGAAAATCAAACAAGCTGATTTCTTTTCCTTTCAAAATAATTCAAAACCACATAGACAATATAAAAAAGTCCATTAATATGTCCTCCTATATTACGCTTAGGGTAACAACAATAATTTGTGTGGGGGACAATGTTTTCAGAGTAAAAAAAAAAAAACACATGCCACAACATTAACACTAAAAACAAGGAAGTCCTTAAAAAACTCCTGCATATGCGCAAAAAATCGAAGGCACCCTCACTTTCAGTAGGAAGAAAAAAAATAAAAACGAAGAAATACGCGATAATATCACCATATGTATGCATAAAAAAGTTAAACCTTAAAATATATAAAAAAAATCTAATCAAATGAAATGAAATTCAACAAAAGAAATTTTGAATAAAAAACCACAATCTAAGATCCTTTCACTTTCAACATCTTGTGGCATGCGTTCTATTTCATTTATTCAATAGTTTTTATGATCAGTTTTTTTTCATTACATATTGTTCTCTCTGTTCTAGGACACTCCAACTGATGTTACACAAGATGTTGAACAATCATTTAAGGGTGCCGTAATACCTTTCAAAATAGAGAGTGAAAAAAAACAGAAGTCTGCCACACATTTTCACTTTCATTCATTGATAAAAAAAATTATTAAAAAAAAACTAAAGGTATTTTCTTACATTTTTTTATTAAAAAAGAAAGATTAGAAATTAGATGAAAACAAATCTTCATATCAATCAAAGAACAAGCGGAAGAAAGGCGCGTCAGCTTGTTTTTTTTTTGTTTTTGTAAGAAAAACTCTTGATTTCTTTTCTTTGGATTATGTGGCTGATTGTGTGATGCGTATAAATTTTATATTTTTTAAAGATTAATTTTTTTGTTTAAACTATTTTTATCGTTTTTTCCTCTATTTAAAAGCATAAATGCTGTCATATGGCATGTGGATCGTGTCAGCAGCTTAAGCATTTTTTTGCTTTAAAAATGTTGTTACAGAAAAATAGCACGAGCTCCTTACGTTGCAAGCAAAAGACTAATGTCCACCGATTTTCGTCATAGAAATGACGAAAATCGGTGGAAAATCATCACTCCAAAAATAGTTCAAAACTCATAAAGTTGTGTGTTAAAGAGCTTTGTTGTTGTAAACATAGGAAAGTAATAATCTTTTTAAGGTCCAACAATATGAATGCTATAGAAATAAGTAGGAATTTACAAATATATTCACCGATTCTCATGAACTTTTAAATAAGGAGTGAGATCCAAAAATTCGTAACAAAAATATATTTTAAAACGAAACCACTTTTTATTGGACAGAAATTATTACGATTTGCAAAATCAATAAATATTTTTATAGTTTGAATCTCTAGTGATGAAATTTTTAATCTTTATTGGACACCCTTCCATGAACGTTTTTAAAATGTTTTTGTCATTTTGCTCGAACAGCAAGTCAATCTTCTTTTAAAATCTACTACAAAATGCAAATTGGTCTTAGCTCCGGCCAGTGTGGAAGATTTGCCTCTATTGGTAAAAATACCACATTACTGTTCTTGTGGCAGGATGCCAAGTGAGGCCAAAAATACGTGAACGCATTATAAAGTCTTTTGAATTGAAGCTGGGTTTTTTGTAATCATTCCTTGATGTCGCCTTTGCCGCAACTACATATTGCTTGTCATACTATTTGGGAATTTTTGTCTACTTTTGGGTTCTAAATTTTTCTCATAATTCCCTCGAGCATCACCAACACAAAATTTTTGAACAGCAAGTTGCGAAAAATCTGCCAGAACATATGTTACGTCATTTATTACACAGCAATAATATTTTTTTTAGAAAACTTGACTCCAATTTCAGTACTCTGTTTTTGGAATCCAAATTTTATGCTACATTCCTGTCATGATTTTTTTTGGAAATGGATTGTTTCTCGTAAAAATTGCTACAGTATTTTCTTGTTGCAAGAATCTTAAATGGAAGGATTAATATCAATACAATGCAACCAATAAAATTATGTTCTTTAAAATTTCTTTGTTTATGTTTTTAAAGTGTCTGTATGGGAATTGTGGCCATTTTCGGACTAAAATTCTACAAACATTGCACGTAGATTTGGACTAACGGAACATACGATCATATTTTTTTCTTTTACCCAGTACTAAATTTCCGAAATGTAGAGTGTTTAAAAAATTATGTTAACAGAAATGATTCTGAGTCGAAATGGGGTGGTAGCACTATTTTCCCGGTCCCTTATTCGTATGATGGAAAGGTTTCTACAGATATCTAGGAGTCGTTTTCTGAATTTTCAAAAACGGACTAATTTATATGATTTTCTCATATTTCAAAAAACAAGATAGAAAGAGCCAAAAGCAAAGACTTATCCATGCTTTAGCAGAGGACTTTCCAATGTCCATAATATAACAAAATTTTATGTATTTTAAATTTAATGTACGTGACATCCTATTCAAAATTATCAAAACTTCTTGAAAAATAATAGGTCGGTTTCGTTTAAATGAATTTGTGTTAACCACAATATCGTTGATTTAAAATTCCAGTAATTTTGTCAATTAAATTCCACAAGGATGAAAATTTCAAATCCTTCTTGTCCGATTATTTTTAGAATAAACGACTCTTTATCTTAAAAAAGTCTTCACTTGAATTTACAAAAAAATATATTTAATATATTTTTCCGATTTTAAGGAAATAAAAAGTATAAAACGAAAAACGTATAATTGAACAGTTCTCGTTAGAATTTCAGTCCAAGTTCTTTTTAAATTTTCATGGAGTTAAAACATAATATTCGATTTTCGGAACATAATGTTGGTTGCAATCATAACCGACAGCTAAAGAACTTAGTATGAGACGTATTTTTTACAGGGTTCATTGTTCATATGTTTTCATAGGTTAAAATTTTCAAAACACAATCTAATGTATACTATATATATATATAGTACTAATACCGAAATAGCACCAGTTTGTAAAAAAATATCGGCTTCGGACATGAACAAAAATGAAAGTCACCGGCTCATCAAAGGAAATATATTATCCACTCAAATAAATTTGGTTTATATAAATATTACTTGTACGGAAAGAGGCCAAGACGTTGTGTTCATAGAACTCAGTTTCTTTTATTCCACACCTCTAAGAAGTGTTATATGCAGAAATGTATAATCGTTGATGTTATAGTGAAAGTGTTGTTCAAGTTTTCGAAATTCTTCTCGTTACTCTAATGCGATTTAGGAATAAGAAGAGTCAGGGCTTTTTAAAAATTTATTGTTATCGAAATTTTTAGTTATAATTTTTTACAAAAAAGAATGCATGTATGTTTTTGAGTACATGACAAGTTCATCTAAATAAGTATCCCATGTCGGTATAGGTATATAGACATATATATAGAACTAAATAACCCCATAGACTTATGATTAAATAAACGCGCGCACAATACTTTCACTTTTTGGTCACACAAATAATTCTACATATTTACTTACATATGAAAGTTTTTATATATACAAATGTTACATTCACACAAATTACATATACATATGTAGATATATTAAGTTGAAGGGGGGGGGGATAATCTAACAAAATAATAATATTCTCCATCATATTGAAAATTATATATTTCAATATATGTACATGTATTTAACATATATATATGCTTAGATTAGTGTGTGTATGTGCTGTTGTATTTGTATAAAGACAACAATTTTTGTTGCTATTTTTTTTTTCTACATTTCTTTTCATTTGTCTGGGTTTGAGTTGTATTAGAAAAATATTTGATAGTTTTATGATAGTTGGTGGAACGATATTAAAATTTCTGTTCACCTAATACTTAGTTATGGTAATATATTAGTTTTTGAAAAACTATTTTAACTAACTAATTATAGTTATTATTATTATTATAGTTTTTAGTTTTAGTTTATGATATATGAGACAGTCTGATGGACAGACGAACGGACGGACGGATTGACGGATGAATGGACAGACAGTATACTAAATTTTACCGGAAAGAAAAACAAAATAAAAAAAAGAAAAGGAAAACACAAAGAAATAAAAGTTGTATAATACTTAAAGTAGGGGTAGTAAATAGCTTAATACTTGTATCAGTATGTGTCAGTATCGGTTTAACTGGAAATATATTATTTATCTAAAAAAAATCCGTTTTAAATATAATACATATGTATATATGCAAATAACATATATTTAAAGGTATAATATTATTGTTATATATATAAAACTAAAATAACATTTAATACGGGGATCATAAATTCAAATATGTGGACTTTCAATTGAAAAATATATATTTAAATAGATGTTTTGATTAAAATAAAATGGGGGAATTATTTAAAATAGTTTAATTTATAAAACATAATTGAGATATATGATACTTTTATTAAGTGATATACAGTCATACAATTTTGCCTTTATTGGTAAATGTATATATATGTGTGATAATATGGGATAATAAATAAAGTATCTAGAACATTTACTGTCGTTATATTTATGAGTCTAAAATCATTCTGAAAACTATAAGTTATTTAATTCTTTGAGGAAAACTGTACCGATGTTTATAAAAGATCAATTCAAAAGAATTTATAGCTTTAACATGAGAATTTACATTTGAATGTTTAAAATACTAAAAGCATAACTGAATTTGTGGCCAAATATTAAAAGTATTCACCAGATACATTAACTCATTGTAGAACCGAATAATACTAAAATTCTGAACCTGTTAATAATTTATTGTTTCGAATTTATTTGTTTTGAATTTTTTTATTGAAAACATTTTAATATTTCTCATAATAAGATCTAATTTCGAGCAGTGGGCATTAGAGATGAGCGACATTGAAAGTGATTTTTAAATCGTATTTTTTATTTTTATTAAAAAATTAAAAATCATGTTATACAAAAGGGTTTAATAGAAGACGACAGAGGACATTATTTTATTTGAATATAGAAAAGTCTTTAGAGCCCACACTATGCACCATAGGAAATGAATAATTTTAATTGCAGATGAATCGTGACTTTATGCTCAGCTCCATCTTTAAGTAATTTTTCTGCCTTAAAATAAAAACAAATACATTTGAGTATGCAAGAAAAAAGGAAAGAACGACTTCATTAGTAACTTTTATTTAATAATTTCAGTCACTACAGTTACCAGTGATTTACCAATCACAGTGATTAAATCACAGTCGTGAAAATATCGCATTACATATTTTTGTGGTACTAAACTAAGAAAAATGTTTAACAACTCTAAAGATCGCTGTTGAAAACCGAAGTATATTTAATATTGCACAGCGGCGCAGAATCGATTTTTTAAGACAGAACAAAAGGCACTTTTTTAGGAAATATACATCGAGGACTGAACTTTGGGTTCATGTGATTCAGAAGATACAGATGTGGCAAAAAGGGAAACAACATAAGCCATTTTAAATTCAAGAAGGTCTGATTTTAGACCTAGAAGCTGCTTGTCACTAAAATTTAGATTGCAACTTTTAAGTTGAAAATTATTTATTTTTGAACCAGTAAAAGATATTGACTTTCATCTCTTTTATTTGATAGTAGTTAACCTAAAAGGATCATTGAAAAAAATTGGGGAAAAACTTTTGCATAACTTTGAAGGACGAAAATCCAAATGCAAACAACTCGAAAACTCTGGTATTATTGTGTTCAATTTCATGCAAACCAACCGATAACCGGTAAAGCAAAGATATTTTTTTTGCATTCAGCACTAACGCCCAGTGGTTTCGGAGCTAATTTGAAAGATTAGTTATAAGCAAAGATGTTGATCAAGGACATGTTATAAGCAAATATGATTCAAACCTTGCAAAAAATAAGCAGAAGTTGATGAACTGCCCTATATCAAAGTGGAAAGCTATGACAACAATTATTTAATATATCTTATGCATTCTGAACTGGAAGTTTTTAAGTTATTTTTTTTTATTTCATTATAAATTTCAGAAAAATTTAATTTGATTTTTAATTTAATCTTTAGAATCCAGAAATATTATGAAAAAGTAAATAAAAGAAATGAAAATTTTACTTCTCACTCATAATAGGTCAACTAAGGAGGGATTTTTTAAGATTCAAAGTTTAAGAGAGGAAATCGGGGTATATTTCTTTAACAGATATAGTTAATAAAGAATTCTGGACCTATATATCGTATTGCTTTAAAGAAATAAGCTCATATGCGTTTGGTACTTTCTTGAAATTCGGACTATTTTGGGAGCAAAACTGTTTTTGGCACCCAATGTATCTTTTTAATCAGAAAAGAAAGGGATGAAATTCTTATAATATTTAAACATTTTGCAAGAGATAAAAATATAAAACTTTTTTGAAATTCGAATATTTAAGGGATAAAAAATCTTTGGAAAAAGTACTTTTTGGAAATTCGAATGTTAAGGGGTTGAAAAGTACCAACATTTGCTTTTTTATATATTTCTTATATTTGTGAACAAAATGATTCAAATATTTTATTATGAAATCGCAATATTATAAAAGTTATTAAGAGAAATAAATTTAGGTCCGTATAAGGTACCTTAAAGGGGGTAAAAAAAGAACAAAAGTTGCATTATTTGGATATGCTAAGCATTTTGCAAGTTTAAGTCAAAGGTATTTTTTAAATTATTTTTAAAATACAAAATAACAATCTTTGGTACGGATTTTGTGGTACTTTTTGGATTTTTTAAAGACACATTTATTTTTAGTAATAATAATTAACACTTTTATACATGGAAATAAGGAGTCCTTGTGAATTTTGTGGCTTAATTAACTTTAAATTTTAATCTATCGAAATCTTTAAAATCCTCCTCTATACGTACATACACACTCACATATTAACTCACAAATGAACATTTCTTTTATTTTACAAAGAAACTTTAATGAGCGATAAAATAACTTTTACTTTTGGCTATAACTTTTTTTCTACTGAACCGATTTTTAACATTTTTGGAACAGTAATGAGAAACATAAATTTAAATTTTATGAAAAAATTTCATTTCCACTTTGTCAATTTATAATTGTAAATTCTACGGATTTTATTCTTCTTCTGAATTTAAAAGCTGCCTCAGGTCTATATCTTTTAATGTACTGAAACAATTTTACTGGTTAAATCAGGACAATAACAAATACCCATGCTAAATTTCATTAAACTTTGTCTATTATTGTGGATGTGAAAGTGCCAACAACAGGCAAATAGACAGACGGACATAGCTAAGCCGACTCATATTTTTATTTGATGAAGGAATATATATACATTATGGGGTCTTAGATGAATCCATCTTAGAGTTACACACGGAATGACAACACTTGTGGTGGTGGAGGATATAAAAATTATTCTGTAGGAACTATTTTGGTTTCTTCTTCGTATGATAAAATTTGAATATTAAACAGATTTTTGCTTCTTTTCTATGTGGACTTATATCCTAACTATGGATCATTAAATGAATGGATCCTTTGAATGAGAGTTTTTGTAAGAATTCTCAACATATACAAAGTGATGAAAATGTAATTACCTGAACTTTAGTTCTCTCCATAATTCATTAATATATTTCACAACTTTAAAATTTTATTGATAAAAATCCTTTACCACTACATATACACTTGTGACAAAATTAATTCATTAAAATATTATAGACAAAATAAATGCATTAGGAAAATGTCTTTTTTCTTCATAATATTCAAACAGCCTTTCATAAAGTTCTGTTGACCATGTAATAATTTGCGAACAAATGTTTAAATGCTGAACTCCTGGTATGAAATTGAATATAATAAAAAAATACAAATGTATACTAAAATTTTAAATAACTGCAAATAGCTAAAGAAATGCTATATTTATAGTCAAAACCATAATATCAACAATAATTTTCTTTTTGGGGGGAAAAACTTTAAGCTTTAAGGGCAGAGCATTTTTTTATTAAATAAAGGTAAACTTTAGGGTAGAAAAATGAAAATGTATCTTTTACACCTGAGCATTTCACGTAACATAACTTTAGGTATTTAGTTAATCAAAATAAGATAAAGGTATTTTGATAAAGATTGCATAATTTACCTGTAACGAATAGGCCAACAGAAATTTTAGCCACAAGAATTTCATAATTTACGAAACGAAATTAAAAACATTAAATCCTAAAGGAAAACATGGAAATATATTCCCTGTAAACATATACACACATACATAGAAAATGGAGCATTTAAAAAATTCTTCATTTAAAATTGTTTGAAAAAACATGACCTCCCACCCGTATTAACAAAGAATCCCCTTATCTAACAAATAAAATTGATACAACAAACAAGTTCTCTCGTTTTTATTCAAAAACATATACTTTTTTATTTTTATACTCACCACCACCACCACCATATGTGGGGTGAAGAGGGTATATAACTTTAGTCATTCCGTGTGTAACGCTAAGAAGGAATTATCTTAATACCATAATGTATATATATATTCCGGCAGTTAAATCAAAATCTGAGTCATTTAGAGGTTCTTCTATCGTTGTTAGTTTGTCTGTCTGTTTGTCTTTCTGTTGGTCTGTTTATCTGTCTGTTTGTCTGTCTTTTGTCTGTCGTCGACAGACCACTGGAAAAGCTGTAAATGAAGTTTGGCCTGAGTATTTATGACGATCCTATTGTCAACCAGCAAAATCAGTGTAAATCCAGTGTATTAATAATATGGACCGATATCTGAGGCAACTCTAAGTTCAACTGAAAATTTCTTAAAATTGTTCATTAAAAATCAAAAATCAGTATTAAACTATAATCGTTCCGAAAATTATCAAAATCGGTTTTGTAGAAAAAAGTTATGGCCAAAAATGTAACTAATTTTGTATACGTTTGTAAGTGTTTGTGTTAGTGTGAGTGTGAATATAGAAAATATAACTTATATACAAAACACTCACTTGTGGTGGAGGGTATTGAAAATTCGTCATAGCCGAATATAGCAATCTCACTTGTTCTATCTAAATTCCATCACATGACATCCAAAAATGTTATTAGAAGAAAAAAACTGTTATTAGAAATTTCTAATCACAATTCGTGCTAGGAATTTTGTTATTAGAAATAACCAGGAGCCCATAATTTTTAGCAGATACTTAATGGCATTAGAAATATTTTGATAAATATTTGTTGGATACATACTAAAATGTAAAGAATTTACATTACATGCGCATTTAACACCCACACACTCTATTTCAGTATAAGAATGTGTGGAACCCAGAAAAATAAGGGTGACTTTTTTTATTTTTCGCTTTTTTTCTACTTCCACATGAGTGTTTTTTTTCTTTTGTCGTTTTTCTGTCTGTGTTCCATTAAAATTTGGAATATTGTAAATGGTCTATTTCGAACGTGGCGATAACGTGAATTCCTGTTAAAATGTTGTTGGATTTTACATGACATTACAAAAAAAGGTTACACATGTAAGAGCTTTACATTGTGTGTGTAATATTTATGAATTGAATGAAGTTTATTTATACAGAATAAAGCGGAAATGAAAATGTAATGAAAAGTTTTGAGGGGATGTAAAACTTCATGTTTTACATGTAAAGGAAGTTAAAGAAGATTTTTAAAATAATGAAGATTTTAAAATCGAAAAATGTATACATTTTTATTGAAATTTTGGGAAAAAATGTCTTAAAATTTCCTTAAAAATATCATAATTAAAATTTTTTATTTAAAGTCAGGTTTTGAAATAAACATTAATTAAGGATTTTTTTTGCAATTCGATTCAGTTTCAAAGTTATAGTTACATAATTTCAATAGAAGAACTTAAACTTTTACAGATATATTAATGAAATTTCACGTAATAAGAGCTAAAGTGTTTTCGAGTTGATTTGGAGAATGTTTGGAAAATAGCCGAGTTTAAGTTGGATTTACTGTCAAACTTCTTTCACTGGTATTTTTTCAAATAAAAACGTTCGAACTTAAAATTTAAACTTTTCTTTAAGGAAAATTAAATAAAATGTCTTTGAATGTCAACAAATTATAAAGAACTATTTTTTTTTTAATAAAAGCTTAAAGGAAAATGTCCATACTTTTACAAAAGGGTTAAAAAAGATTAATATAAATTTTGTGTCTCTGAAACTATGAGAAAATATGGAGATTTACAGGGACCATTTATAACACATTTTTTAAGTCTCAATTCATTAATGAATTTTTGGCGAATAAAAAAAAAATAATTATTACGGATGGTCAACCAATTACGTTTCTGGCCATATAGGAGTCTGTGATCATCCAAATTAACATCGAATCAAATCAGATGTAACCATGTAACCACCAATTTCAAGAAGTAGATATTTTATATATTCTATATATACTGAAGAGAATCGTATTTCTTTAAGGAATTGGAAAGTGGATTGGATCTCTTTACGATATTGCAATTTATTTTAGCGACAATTTGGTAAAAATTTTTTACTGTGAATAATTATTTTTTAAATGCTAAATGTATTTTTCAACTTTCTAAAAAACTGGTAAGAATTGCATTTCTTAATAAATGAAATTTTTGGAAAGAAACATTAAATTATTGTTTAAAATTAAAATTTCTGCATTTTTTGGCAAAAAAATTACTTTAAGTGAAAATGTAATTTTTAGTGAAAAATTTAATTTTTAGTGAAAGATGAAATTTTTTGGTGAAAAATGCAATTTTAGTGCAAAATGTAATTCTTAGTGAAAAATGCAATTTGTAGTGAAAAATGCAATTTTTAGTGAAAAATGAAATTTTTAGTGAAAAATGAAATTTTTAGTGAAAAATGAAATTTTTAGTGAAAATGAAATTTTAGTGAAAATGCAATTTTAGTGAAAATGCAATTTTTAGTGAAAAATAAAATTTTAAGTGAAAGATGAAATTTTTTAGTGAAAATGCAATTTGTAGTAAAAAATGCAATTTGTAGTAAAAATGCAATTTTTAGTTAAAAATGCAATTTTTAGTGAAAAATGCAATTTATAACGAATAATGCAATTTTTAGTGAAAATGCATTTTTCACGACAAAAAATGCAATTTTAAGTGAAAAATGCAATTTTTAGTGAAAAATGCAATTTTTAGTGAAAAATGCAATTTTTAGTGAAAAATGCAATTTTTAGTGAAAAATGCAGTTTGTAGTGAAAAATTCAATTTTTAGTAAAAAATTCAATTTTTAGTGAAAAATAAATTTTTAGTGAAAAATGAAAAATTGCAGTTTTTACGATTTTTTTTGTAAAAAATGATAATTTTAGTGAAAAATGCAATTAATTGTCAGTGAAAAATAAAAGGAATTTTTTATTGAAAAAATAATTTTTAGTGGACATTTCACATTATAACAGGAAAACCTGAAAAAAATTTGTGAGAATGAAATTAATGAGTCCAATCTAAATAAATATAGTATTTTTAATCTTCCTGAATACAAAACGTTTGGACGTTCCTTTAAAATATTATTACAAAATATGAAAATATAAACATCAGATACGTTTTCAGATCAGATAAATTTTTGGAAATTTTCAGTATTTTTAAAATTAACGAACTAATAATTAGATGCATTTAACCAACATGCATCCCTATAATGACCTTAATAAAATAGATTTTTTTCTTTTAAAAACCACCACCAAAATTCGTTGGTTGACTTTCGGGAAATGCAAAAATAAGCAGTTTAAACAAAAGTTACCCCTACTGATTCTAACAGTTGGGAGCAAAGAATTCTTAGAACGTTTCAAATATTACAAGAGAAGACTTTTCCAAGGAAATGGAAAATAAAATTTAAGCAACAACCCCTTAAAGTTCAAAAGCTAACTAGAGGGTTAATGTGATTGGGGGTGTCTGGTGTTGGAGCACCCAACACATAAATACAATAGACTTAAACACACACATATTTTAGGTATGAATACAAGCCAAAGGAATTCATTTTGAATTTCATATATTTAGAGCATTTTGGAGCCAGCTCCCTCAATTTGATGTCAAAAAAAGCGGTTAGAAATTTTTTAAGAATACCGACATTAGGCCACCAGCAAAGAAAATACACATATAAATTCTTAACATTCCAATAGATAAAAATTCCAAATATTTCGATGTATTTTTTTTCTAAAGTAATAAATTCTAAACCCTAAAACCAGGAAATAAAGGGAAATGTTACAATTCTGTTAATAAAAATCCTGAAAAATGACTATAATTATTATTGTATTCTTGTAATCGTATGTAATGATGATAATAATGTTTAAATTATTTAAAATAAATGACTCGATATCAACATACAAAACAGTTTTCCATTAGGATAACAGAATTCTTAGCTACCGGTGAATTCAGTTTTCTAAAGGAATTCCGGATATAAAATAACAGCATACAGTTTCCTATAATATATATAGTTAAATGTGTATGTTAGTATATGTATTAAATTCTATATGTGCAACCACCCCAAAAGTATTGATTGCCTCCTTTTTCGTTTGGCCTCCTTGTTCATACTTTCTCTCAGCGTAAAATTCCTTTAGTTTATTGTTGCACAGTGGTTGCAAAACGATTCTTTGGATATAATTCAGTAACCTTTCAACTGTTTGGTATATCATAATAAAATTTTATGTAATTAGAGCTGAGGTGTTTTCGAGTTGTTTTGGAGGAATAAAGGTTTCCATTTGGTCAGTGGCGCAGTCGGTGACCCTACAAACTTGGCCTCTTCGGGTACTTAGATTTTTTTTAAATTTCGATAAAAATTCATTAATGAATTGAGAAAAAAGAATTCCTTTTTAATAAATGATTCATTCTCCTATGACTTTATTTAATTTTTTCTCATCGAAAAGAAAAGTTGTAGTCCGATCTAAATATTTTTAGCAAAGCCGATTCGTAGGAAAACGATCAAATTTGGCAACTTAATTATTAAATATTTTTTTAATTATACAACAATTCTTTATAAATTTGCGTTGCATGGACGGAACCGCTCGCCATGGTCCTATTCTAGTTTTCCCCTACTTTAATTTTTTAAGAAGGTGGTGGAGGTAAAAAAATATTTTGATAATCAATATTTGGTTGTATGGGGACTAGCTATCCACCTGATCCTATCCGCCCTTTTATATTTCTCAGTGAGGCTGTTTTCCAGTAACATGAATTTCTACAAAAACTTAAGACCGTCGCTGTTATAGTTCGTTAAGATATTCAATAATTTATATGTGCTTTGTATGGGTGGTAACTCTCCCCTTGGTTCTATTCAAAAAAATGGGGAGTTAATGTGCAAATTTTACGAAAATCGGTCCAGCTGTTTGCTTTTAAGGTAAACACATATATACATACATACAAACATACATTGATTTTTATATATGTAAAAATTTCTTTAAACGCAGACATGAAAATTGGTTTAAAAAGTACACAAAATAAAGAAGATCGTCTGAATTTCGTAATAAAGTACATGAAATGGACAGAGGTGTGGAAAAGGCTATAACTGGTAAAGGTTTGGTAGTGGTAAAAATGACACACCATATTTTTGAAGTTATCAACAACAGAGAATTAACATTATTAATGATGCCTTAAGTGCGTTCATAGGAAAATACCATTGTAAAAAACTAAAATGAAATACATATAAAGATTTTAGTTAACAGTATTTAATTGAAGTTAATAAAAAATATTATTTACCCACAAAATATTTTCTTGTTAAATTTACTTTAATTATGAAAAAAGTAATGAGCGTTCATAGGTATATGCATCAGTGTATGCAATTTTATAAAGATATTTCTCATGTTTCAAAAGCTATAAAATTATTTCAAAAAAAGTCCTTTTAGAACCACTGTATGTTTTGTTGTTTTTCCACTTTTTCCAATAGTTTTTATTGTTGTCTGTTAATTTCTTTTTTGTCTTTTATTATTCATCCTGAACGGAAATATTTTTTGTTGTTGTTCATTTTTTTTTTTTTTTCAAATAATAAATTCACTTCCGGTTTTACTTACCAAATTTGATGTTGACCTGTTAAACGGAAATTTGTTAGTTCCGTAAAAGGAATTCAATTATTATAGTGAAATTCCAAAGTTATCATTATTGTTGTTGTTCCATTATCGAATTGAGAATTAAGTTTTACTTTTTGTTTTATTTTCTCATGTTTTGGTGTTCAAGCAACTTGTTAGTTTTTCTTTGTTCCCATTACAAGGATTCATTCAAAAGCGCCACATTTGTTTTTTTTTTTTTTTAATTTTTCTTTAGGGTTTGTTTTAGTGTTTTCCAATGTTCGTGCATAAGGATTTGAGTAACAAATGAAAGAAAAATAACTTGAATAAAAGTTGTTAGGAATGAATGTATGTGTTTAAAGTTCATTTGAAATTTGTTGGTTGACAAAAATGTGGAAAAAAGCTTTAAATGTATAAATTTTGTTTTTTCTGTAATTTTGCTTATTCCTAATAAATCGTTTGAAAAGATATTATAAACAGATGTTGGATATTTTATGTTTACATTATTTTTATTGAAAATCAATTTTATTCCACTTTATCCTTTTTATGAAAAGATTCATATACTGATCAGCAGATAAGGCAAAGTATTAGCGAAAATTTGAATCAAGTTAGCTTTCAGTTAATTTATTAATGATCGGTCAAATTGTATCACGACTAAACTCCCCACGAAATCACTTTTCGAAATTTTATATTGAACCAAATAACACTAAATCTAGTGTTTTAGTGACTTGTGTTCTGCTAGCTTAGTTCATTATGAATAGCACCCCAAGTTTTGTGAATGAAATAAGTATTTAACAAGTGAGAACTACTTTCGGCAGGACTAATGAATTTTTACCTCTGTGATATTTTAAATGTCGACATTGCTAAAATAAGTTTTTTTCTGAAAAAAATCCAACGATTTGTTTAAGTGAAGTCAGCTTTTAAATTACCGAAGAGGAGAAAGTCTATGTTTTATCGCATTACCAAGACATGTTAAAATAGGTTTTAATTTATTTTTCGTTGGGGATTTATTTCCAAAAATTTCCTATATCCCTCATACTAATCCCATATATTCTTGCATTCCGGTGATTTACAAATTTATGGAAAATAAATGGTGTTAATTTTTATTTTTGCGCTTTGAAATAAGTAATGAGTGTGAACTACATGTCGACTCATTTCGTTGACATCCGATTCATAACAGCACATTTAAGCTTTCCAATATTGAAATAATAGTTTTGGTTCCAAAGACTGCTCCTGGTCTTTTGCAAAAATAAAAAACCATCTGAATATAGTTTCTTGTGGAAAATTACATATTTCACTTCTAAGTCCAGCTCCTTGTTTATATGCAAAATTTGTTGAGAATTATATTCGATGTGAATTTGCTCTCCAATTTTTTCACATTTGTGTATGTGAATCTCTTTGTTTTTCGAAAGATAACTTTTGGCCATTCAATACTTATGACTTTTTTCTTGAAGAGGATTCTACTGAAGAGTACATTTATCCTGATAGAATTCCTACGAAATTGTTTGTGTTGTTTCAATTTCAAATTTAGTTGGCGGTTTATTAGTGATATTGTTATTCTTTATAAATTTTTTCCGAGAGTTCGATCTTACTTGCAGTAAGAACTCCTTGTTTTAGTTCCGAATTATATTGGATGTTGTTTAGCAGAGAGATTCTTTCCTCCTCATGCATTTCAGAGAATTTTGTCACTTGGAATTTTTACCAGCTTAAAAAAAAGAACGAACAGATCAGTTAGAATTTTATGTATTTGATCTCATATGTTCTAGGTTCATCATCTCGAATTTCGTTCACATTGTATCTGTTTTTTGGTTTGAAATTTTCTCATAATTTTATTTTGCTGCCTTGAAAAAGGAGAATAAATATTAATAGAAATAGAAAAAAAAATTAATAACCACTAAATTTGCCCATTATTGGTGATATTATGTTTATATAGGCAACGATCTCCTATCCGGATTAGATTTGCGATTAACTTTTGTTAGACTTGGTTGAGTCTCCCTTTAGTTTTCTTTTATCAAATATCATAAAATTGAATCCTTAAAGTTACATTTTCTTCAGTTTCAGCACAGAAGTTCTCCAATTTATTCCAATCAAAATTGTTTTTGTTACTCTTTAAAGTTCGACATTTTCCAAAATGGTCTTTATCTTTTTCCAATTACACACACACACACTTTGATAATGTTTTATGTTATATTATGAGAAGGGGAAAATCATTTAATGATTCAAGAAAGTTACGTGAACTGAAACCAATATGTGTGTACATGTGTACTTAAAATTTAAACATTTTCATATTCATGTGTGTATAAATTTAAAAAAAAAAAATGGCGTTCTTAAAGTGTCATAAGAAGACTTTTTTATACAAGGCGTTCAGCATTATCAGGGTGTGAAATTATTTCTGATGTTTTTATTTTAAAGAAAGTTTTACATTAAATAATGAATTTTTCCAATAAAATCGTTTAACAACTTTTTTATGAAAAGTTTTTGTTTTATAAAAAAAAATAATAAAAAAACATAATAAGAATTTTTCTAACAGGTTTTCATATTGGTTATACAAGTCGAAGATATCAAATGTGTTTGAAATAAAAAAAAAACAAAATATTTGATTTCTTTTATTCTAAGAAAATTCTAATAAACTTTTATTCTTCAAATTAATATTACATTCATGGACTTTTTTATATTCCTAGAAAAGTATTTTTTTATATTTTTTCCAGCGAATACATATTAGTTCGTACCTTTTTTAAGGTACATTTACAAAATTAAACAAACATATTTGTGATATCGGTATTACCAACATTTTTTGATTACTATAAGGTCCTTCGAGCCGGATATTTGTTGATAACATTGCAGTTACTGTAAATTACATTAAATATAATTTACGGATGTTTTATGCGATGTGATATGGAAAATGAGACAGATTATTAGATAGAATATGTACTAAAAAACTTAACACGTTTGAAGAAAATAATCAATGAAAATGCCCACAATATTTGACTATACACAAGACCATAATCCTTGGCATGCTCCATGACTCATCTTCTTGTAACTACGCAATAACAAAGCATTCTTATCTTGGCCTTAATTTCGACCATTTTGGGGGATTTGCCTCTCTTGGAGCAAAAGCCAAATTTTTGTTTTTGTAACACTCAAGGGCTTGTTTTCCTTAGTGACAGAATGACAACTCATGCCAATAATAAGTGGAAACATTTAAAGTCTTATGAATAGAAGCAGCCTTTTTTATTAACATTTCTTGATATTAATTTCGATATTTATAGAGTCCGTTGTAACAAATGATTGGTTTCTTTTGCTGCAACTGCATTTTGCTTCCCATACCAGAACATTTCCTCGAGCATCAGCAAAATAAAATCTTTGAACAGGAAGTTGCAAACAAAATCTGCCAGAATATACGTTACGTCATCCATTATACAGCAAGAATATAAATTTAGAAAGCTTTAATTACTGTGCTTTCCTTTTGGCTTCTAAAGTTTTAGCAGCATTGTTTTCAAGGACTTGTTGAGCCTTGTATGTTCTAAATTTTCGTACTAAATAGTCTGAGCACCGGCAGCTTTCCTACGGAATATGTTGGGAACTCTTTGAAAATGCTTAACTTTTTTGGCCTAATGTGGCCTATTCCTTCTTTCTGAAATAGGTTATCCGGATATTGTTTAATAACATTGGAAACAATTTGGGGTTTTATCTTTAGCCAATAAAAATCCAACGTTTAAAATGACTCCAGCGAAATTTGCATAAATAAGTTATTTTTTATTAAAGAATGAGCCACTTTTTTGGTAATTGGTTCATTACTGATACTCGGTAGTAAATCCCAAACAAGACCTATTTCTGGATTTAAATTTAAAATGCATAAATTTCACATAAACGTTAGTGTTTAAAAAATTTTCATATAAACAGAAAACGAAGTTCGAAATTTTTGGGAATATAGATCCATAATTGTCTATAGCACTTAAGGAGTGAGATCTTTTTTCATAAAAACTATTAAACCAAATTGTTAAAATAGAATTAAAAGCACAGAGAAGTTGTCCAAAAGATTTTAATCAGAGATGGACAACCAGTTCAAACAAAGTGACAAAAGCACTATAAACTTCAATCAAATAAAAGAAAAAAATAAAACTGTAAGTTTAGTGGTTTCGTTGTTAATAACATATATGTATGTTAAGAACTTTTCGATGTCACTCCCTATAAAACAGTCAAGAAATATTCTTTTTAAAACGCATTAATCACTTGCAAATGTTAGTATCATAATGTATTGAACAGAATTCAGATGTGTGTATGTACTTATAACGATCTATATGGTGTAGAATATTTATAATCGGACTTTACCGACTATGATTTTTCACCTATTTTTATTTTATTATCTGCAAATCATTTTGTTCAAAACTTTTCTTATTAATAAAATTTTTACTTTAAACCTGTTCAAACAACTATAGAACACATTTTGCCCCAAATGCCATTATTGGGTTAAAGCCAAAACAATTATATTTTTTAAAGTTTGTTGGTGAAACTCCCTATTATTTGTCTGACAGTTTTATGGTCTATTAAAACGTCATTAAAATGTCAAGTCATCAATCTTTTCATGTTTTCTACTGGGGTAACAGCAGCCTAATGGAGGTAAAGCCCTCCAAAAAAAACATTATATGTTTTATCAAAATCAACCAGCCAATCAAACCAACAACAATACTCTAAACTAAACTACAATAGCAAGTATCTAGATACAAAAAAGCAACAATTCTTAAAGTAAAAATAACAACTTTTATTACTCTTTCAAATAATGGAGGGTGGTTGAATGTCTGACTACGTAAACAATTAAAGTGAAAAATTATGCTTATTTGGCCTTGACGACAGAACTGTTATATACACATGTTATTAGAAAATTTCCATTTTCGTAAATTACGAACAGGCGTACAACATAAACGAAAGGACTCATTTACTCTTATTTCGATATAAAAACAAAAATAAAATACATGAATATTTTCAACTGAAAACAATTGAGTGAGTTTGGAGAATTTTGGAAAAAAGAGCTTTTTGTTTCAGTTCCTCTGAAAAATATAAGAGATTTTTATTGAAATAATTATGCTGACATTTTTTCATGTTCGCCCAGTTAAAAGATATTCGCTGAGAAATTTTTTAAACTAAACTCACTCAGGATTAGAAAAATAAATTAAAGCAACTCAAAAAGTTATATTATATTTTTTATATAAAAAATGATTAGAAATTTAGAAAAGAGAGAGAGAGAGAGAAAGTAAAAGTATAATAATAAAGTCTTTATTATGAATATAAGTATAAAAGTAGCATAAAAGTATGGGTTATATTCGTGAAGCTAATAAAAATGTCACTTTAATTTATGATGACACTTTTCAAGCAAGAAGCAGAGGAAAAGAATAAAATAATAAATAAAAACTACAGAAAAGTCATAAATTTTGTATTTTAATGGGAAAACAGTCAACTCACGACGTCGATTTTCAACAGGAGTCCAGCATTTATTGAAAGTAGAAAAATGACAAAATATAAGACGGTTTTTGTTATGGTTTTAAGGATATAAAAATAAATATCTATGTAAAAGGATATAATATAAGTAAGGACGAATTTTAAGAATCCTACAGAATATTTAAAAATAAGCTTAGAATTTAGATTGTTCATGGATTGTTCCCGGAAATATGTAATTTTTTGTTAAAATTTTTGTAAATTTTTGTTGATTTTTCAGAAAAATTTTGATTATTTTCCAAAAACAAATATAATTATATTTGGTCCTTCAACACACTCCACTCTTCCCAATAATCTTAAGTATTGATCAATTAGGGAAGGTGGTTACAGGGTCTGTCCTCTTAATTAGGGGGTCATAATTTTCTACCGATTTCCATTACTATTCTCGGTTTGTAGGAACACATGGCAACTATGGAACTCTAAAGCATTCCACAGGCCGCAATTTCTAGGGATGTGGAGAACCTTTATAGTCCTGGTGATTTAATTTCTGCCAAAAAAAAAAAAAAAACAATTAGAAATCAACAAGAAAATGCATTATGATGAGTCAACAACAAGTGAAATTTATTTCGTATGAAGCCCGGCCAATCAATCAATGTTATGTTCTTCTTATGCTGTAATCAAAATGGTGGGAATTCCGCTTTATGAGCTATAGAATTGCAATCAGAAAATCCCAGGGACCAATCTGAAGATAATTGATTCGTTACAGAGAGCAATTTAAGATAAAGGAATATAGAAACAAACATAAGACCACAATCTTCCATCATGTAAACGCTAGGCCATATATTGCTTAACCCATTAATAACTTTTCGAAAGCTATGAGTGCATATGAAGATTTTTTCACATCTCTTATAGCCTAAATCTTGAAATTCTAATCGCTTTAAATAAGGTTTCCTTAAGCGACTTGAAACTTATAATTTATTCTATTTTCTTTCGAGGGAAAATGTCTTTTAAATGTATATAGATGACACTTTTATGTGGAGGCTTTACTTATTAATATATTCATTCTTCAGTTTTGAATTAATTCTATTTTTTAGACATTCATGACTGTTAAATATCTCTAACTTTAAAAGTAATGGAAGAAAAGTCAAATTTAAGAGTGATGATCAAAAGAGTGATAGTGAATTTCGTTTGGATCTTCGAATTATTAGGATTCAAGGAGTATTATAAGCACAACTTCCACTTTGACTCCCCAATATTGTCATCCCTTATAGCGTGTATTTTTACAGCTCAATTATTCTGTTCTCTCTTATAAATGGAAGAAGTTACAACTTCTTTTTGGTCCTTCGAACCTGACTGGTAAGACAATAATTACATCTGCTTTGGCTTAGAAAAGCGGGTGTAGTTTTTTAAAAATGCACTCAATGAAAAAGTTTTTGAGTTTAAATTCTAATGATCTGTTCAGCAGGGCTCCTGTTACTGGAGTTGCCAACTGCCTTAATGTGAATTAGATTGTCTCATTAAAGTTAATCCCAAAATAAGAGAACCTTGATATTTTAAAGGTACCACTTGGAGGACACATTCTTTAGAGTCTGTATTACAAATCGTGTAAATTTTACAACTATGTTTTTGGTTGAGATGTAAGCGAAGAGCTAAAGGTATTTACCAATTAAAAGGTATCAATTGGACGATATATGACTTCTGTACCACAAATTGTGTAAGTTTTATAATTGTGGTTGAGATGTAAGCGCACAGTTACTAGAGTAACCAACTGACTTTAATGGGCTTGACAGTCTTATTGAAGCTTATCCATCGCCGCTATATTGCAAATCGTGCAAGGTTCATAATAATTGTGATTGAAATGTTAGCGTTCAACTATAATTATAAACTTTAACCAATTTTGCCCACTGAGGGAGAGTTATGTTACTTTTTCTTGTTCCTTCGAGCCAGACTTGCTATAGAGTAATTACATCTACAAAATTAGGTTTTAAAAATAGGGCTTCATGTTCATGTTCTCAGCTAAAACTAGAAACTATTTTTAGGTTGAATTTAATTCTACCTACGATTACTCATAAATAAGTTCTATTTTGCACTTTACCAAACATTATCATTCATCCTAATAAACCATGAATGACTGCATTTTTTAAACATATAACAAAAGAAAAAAATAATTCTAGATTCTGCGCATTAATAAAACTCTAGTGCACTTCACATAATAAGGACTGTTTTTTGTTATGTAAAATAGTTCATAATGTGTTGCCTATCCTTAAGGTTAAAGCTCTCCTCTGCTAATATCTATCCTCCCACACACAGACATATACTTATAAAGAATGATATAATAAGACGCATAAATATTTTATCCACTGTTATCTACAATCTCATACTATAACTTTCTTTAAAAATTTGTGCTCCCATTACAGTTACGATATCGATAAGATTTTTATGAGGGAAAATCGTTAACATTTTTCTATTATTAACGCACGATGGTTTACAAACAAAAAAACTTTGTTAAATATTTCATTTGTATCTTCACAAAAAGAGAAAAAATAAATAAAATAAAATCCTAGACAATTTGAAATTTATCCAAGTATAAAGTGTAAATTTGCGTGGGCGTTGAAAATACCATAGAGAAACTGAATATTTGTAGATTCATTTCATAGGAGAACAGAATTTATAAGACGTGATTAATATGTTATGAGAAATAAAGAACTGAACGACCACTTTTATTCCATTCACCCCCATAGTTTTATATTTTAACATCCCTTTTAGTAATCAGAGAAAATTTTTACATATAAAAAATTCACTTTTATTGAGAGTGTATTAGTGATGTCAATTACACTCGAAAAAATAGTAATATTTAACTTTGAATTATGTCTGTATTCTTATGGATTAAAGAATATTAATATCAGCATTTTATTCATAATCGAACATTTTAATTTGAGTGTAATTTTATTATATAAATTTCTAAGAACTGCTTTTTAAAAAGGGTGTAAATATATCACTCTTTACTATAATTAACTACACTAGAGCCCCGACTTGCGTCGTCTGAATTTGCGTCGTTTCGGTTTGCGTCGCTTTTTAAGAATTGAACAAACTCGATTACGCAAATTACGATTACGTTGCAATTTCGAGTTGTATCGTTTTGATCCTGATTTGCGTCGTTTTCATTTCAATTTGCGTCGCTTGAAACCCTTACATTATTTACTTCAGCGTTATGAATAACCATTTTAGCATCACTGATAACACTTATCGTCACCTGTACGTTAAATTGTCAGATTGCGTAAAATAAAGGGGATTCCATTTTCATTGTTATATAAGTGCTAAGCTGGTTATGGTTAGAATATAGTGTGTGACCCGACAAAGTACATTAAGGACGTAAGAAACGAATTAAAGTAAAAGTAAAGTAAAACATTTGGAATAAAAATTAGTCGTAATAAAAGATTTTAAATTGGGAGGAAAGACTGTTAATATAGGAGGAGCTTTTGAAGTAGTACCTACAACAGTAGGTGATAATATAAATCAATTAGCTGAAATTGTCACAGTCTTCGAGATTCGAGATTCTGAAGATTTCGAAGCCAACAACGGTTGGATTAGCTTGTTTTTTATTTAAAATACAATTTTTTGTGTCGTGTTGAATATTTTCCCAATAAAATGAATTTCAAAAAAAGTTGATTCGATTTGCGTTTCTCCGGTCCCCATTAACCACGAAAGTCGGGGCTCTAGTGTATTAACTTTAATAATTATTTGAATAATAATAAATATGTTTTAATCAATAATTTAAGGATTTAGTAAACAATATTTATATTGTTTACGTTAACAAGTAATTTTACAAAAAATATAATTAACAGTAAGAATGGTTATAGTCGGTGAAATCCGATTACTTAATACCCTACACAAGAATGTTGTTTATAAATAGCATTAACGAAAAATTAATAAACGACTCTTGTACAACTTAATTTTCTGATTTATTCTTAACTGTACAGTAAATTATTGCGACAATAAGTTTCATGTGAAATTATGCGAAATTTTCCGGTGGGTTATATGAGAGCAATAAGAAATAATGGACCGATCCCTGTAAACTTTTACTCATATATTTTTGCTTATATTTATCATAATTTGACCACTTTATATTATATTATCAACGTATATGTAAGATTTATGCCCCTACTGGAATGAAGTTTCTGAGGGTCCTATGAGAATTAATGGACGGACCCTCAAATATATTTGTACATCGCTTTAGAATATTATAGGACTTTCTTGAGCTTACTTGATTGTAGGACTTACTTGATTTCATTAAAATCGCTTTAAATTTTGGACTTTTTTTCCCTGGAGTTTTCTGTAGATTATAAATATCAGCATAATACCCCAACCACCTACGGTGGTGCAGGGTATACAAATTGGGAAATTAATATGTGATTAAATTAATGCTTTAAGTGATTTGATCCTAACGATTACTTGCCATTTTAAAATCTTGCAAATATTGTAATCTTTACACAGTAAAAAGCCATATTACACAAAGCTATGAAAATTACGCCGGAAAGACGTTAACGTGTGTGAAACTTGACCCAAAGAATAATGTACCTTTATGGGTGAAGTTAAAAACTTCGTGATCAATAATTGGAATGGTTTCTATACCAAGGTGGAATTGCCTTAAAACCCATGAAGTATATTTTCTTACAATGTATTAAAATTGGAGTCGATTTAGCCATGTAAGTCTGTCTATCCGGCTATTGGTTGGTAATACTCTCACGAACACAATTATAGTCGGATTTCAATATATTTTGGACAGTTTGGTGGACATTATAACTAACAGAAACTGAGAGAACGGAATAGAGAGGAAGGTCTAAGACTAGTAGATTTCAGAAATGATGTTTCTATATCTGGAGTCTTCAATAGAAATTTAAAGTAGTCCTAACTCACAGTCATAAATCGGGCGAAAGAAATTCCTGATAATGATCAATATGTGATAAATCAATTGAAGCGAATTTCAAATTATATATTTTTATATTCCGTTTCGTTTGGTTTGTCTTTATCTTTATTGTTAAAAAAGGATCTTTAAAAGGGCCTGATAAAACGTTTATTAAATGTAGCCTGGTCAAATGGTTTCAGTATTAGAATATATAGATTATTAGAAGGTAACAATATCGTGTATCGCAAAAAGAAACTGACGATTTCTGACTTAAAAAGCTTCAATATATATCAAAAATTATCAGAGTTATTAGTATGTACATAATAAAACCCTGAGATAATAAATAACGACTTCCTTTACACAAAATTTTGTGGACCCCGCAACATGGGATCAACTAAATATTATGTTTTTCTAAACATTTATTTTCCCAAATGTTTGGTTCCCATTTACATAAAAACTTTTTTAATGCAACAAATTCAAACGGTTCAATGCGTAGCATAAACAAAATATATACACACACACATGTAGTAAATATTTACCTACATACAAATGTCCTGCGCAAAACACAATTTATTCCTATTTGTATTATGTCTGATGAGGAATTGTTATTTAGTGATTTTTTTCTTGCTATTCTAGTTTATTTTACCTAAATATCTTGTCCTAGCGCCCATTTTGGAAACATGACTTAACTTGTAACATACACAGATAAACATTGTATAAATTTATATGTGTATGCATGTCTGTTCTTTTTTTTTGGTTAAGGTTGTTATTTTGGCTATAATGTTTCTATTAATGTGAACTCTATTGGCGTTGGGCTTTATAAAGCCCTACTGAGAATTTCTGTCGCCCTAATGAGATTTACAGACATTTTTTACTACAAAGTTTTGTAATTTTACAACATTGTTTTTTGAACGAAGACGAAATTTTACAACAATGTTTGTGTGTAGGTAAATAAAAGAAATTTCGGTAATGACACACACTCAGTTAATGGTTTTAAGAATTTGGGTTAAATGTAATTTGTTTCAAGGACTCTTAGTCCTTAAAATGCTTAAGTGAATCTAGGTGAGGGCAAGAAAAAGATATTAAACTTTTTTGGGGGTGATAATGTTTACATTATTACATTTCGCATTATATATCCTTGTGTACACTTATTATATCCTTCAATTCCAATACCCCTTAAAATTAAAAAAATAACGGTTTCCGATTCCACTACACTACAAAATTTTGGCATACTTAACATAATTTCAATAGTTGCGAAAAAAACAACAGAATTCCAATGCACCAAAAGTTCCTTTTATCCCTGTACAAAGTTATCTGACATCCTGTTAAATGAAATTTTCTAAAGTTTTGATGTCTACAAGTTGCTATGGAGAATTTAATAAAAAATATCACACACATACATAAATCTTAACATTCTCTTCCATACATATAAACACTTACACACATACAGACACTTCCGCTTACAAAAATTTTTGGCACTCAAAAAGGATAATTGAATAATTAATTTCAATACAAAACAATTTTAGAAAGAAAAACTTTTCAAAGTTAAAGAAAATTAAATTTTGTTTGTTGTTGTTTAAGTGAAAAATTTATAAAAGTTTTTTGTTGTTTTTATGTTTAAAATTTTCAAAAGTTAAATTTAAAGGATAAAATAACAGGGAAACAGTTTTAAAAACTCCATGATTTCAGTTTTTTTTTATAAAAATAAAATGTATGAAGAAAATCTTTAACAAAACAGAGTTTTCCCCCAAAAACTAATTTAAATATTTTAATATGTTTTGTAATAAAAAGCAAATATTTACAATAAATAACGATTTAATTTATTTGAAATTTTAAATGGAAAAAATAATAAAAAATCCATTGAATCTAGAATTCGTGGAATGAAAAATTCTGGATAAAATACATAGTTACGAGATACAGGTATTTATGTTTACATTATATTTTATATAGTTATGTATCTTTATATGAGAGCTGTACCCCTGCATATATATACAAGTGTAAATATACATATGTATACATGAACATAATACAGTAAATATGTTGATAAAAATATAAATATTTACATATGTAAATGTATGTTGTGGTATTAAATATTATAAAAATTTACACGCGTAATGCACTATGGGTTTAGGATAAACATAGAATATATCTTGCTTTTATTCGACTGATGTTTCTTTTGTAATAATTCCAATAAACCATAAAGTAAATTCCACTATGGGGAGGAATCGACCTTTTAGGAGAGGAACAGGTACATACCTGTGAAGTAAATGTTATTGAAAATCATACACTGAACTTTCATGTAGTCTACTCGTAGGCGTTAGTCAATTGACCCAGACCATGTCAAATGCATCAGCCAACATTTAATTATTAATCACAAGTACAACGTTTATTTAATCGCATTAAATTTTTCCAACAGATTTTATATTAAATTTTCGGACTGAGTAAATTTAAAATTGAAATTTTAATTATTAATGAACTTAAACCATCGTCCAAAAAAGTACAGTATTTGTCACTTTTGATAATACTTACTATAGCACTACATCTTTTAACAATTTCATTTCAATAACAGTTTATTCATAGACTAATTAATTATTTTACAACATATTTTATGACCCGCTTTGAATTCAAATATTCAAATATGTTACTGCTTGTAATTTGGTGACATTAGACCAGGTCCCAGCAGAGAGTAATTTCATCAGTTTGTGCTTGTGTAGGTGAGATAATACATAATTTTCTTTTAAAGGACATAGATAAAATATTTACTAATTTGGCAATAAAAATAATAAATTAGTAAATTAATAACTTTAATTTAAAATTAATATTTAGAAAATCGTAGATTCATATCCTGCTGTAATTTTCTTTCAGTGTATTTTAAAAATAAACCAACAACACGACAGTCTTCAATGCATGGATGTATGAAAAGTAAAGAGTTGGCAGAGCTCTGCAGTAGATCCTGTGAAAACAATCCAATGACATTTAAACAGATATATTATCCTAATACGTACAACCGCTTCTTCGTCAGAGAGAGACAGTAAAAAACTTGTAAGATGAACATGAAATCGAACCCCAGTAGATAAGATGCAATGCTTTCAAACAGTTTGTCGCCACAAGATATATCGTAGAAAATAAATGTTCAAAAGTATCTCTATTGTGTATCGTAAACAGACTACAAAGGTGATAGTGGGTTGTCTTGTATGAAGAGCTCTCGAAAAGATGACCCAGAGCTTAGTAAAGTGAATAGTGGTCCTGCTTTTCAGACCGTCGATTGAGTAGTTCACTTGATAAAAATTCATATGTCTAATATCCATATAAGTATCATAATCCAGGATGAAGTGGATGAACGTGTAACGCTTTGTTATCTGACTGTAAATAAAGAGAATTTTATTTCATGGTCTACTGTCGCTAAAATGTTTTAGGGAAGACATGTATGTGAAGGCGAATATTAAAGACTGAACTCAGTTGTATATATTTCATTCTAACTTGTTTTTTAGAATGAAATATATACGACAGACTTGTGTCATGCAAAACAAATCTATAAGACAAGTTATTTGGCCCGATGAAATTTTTTGGTATTCACTTGGACTGAATTGCAGTAAGTAACCTAACTGAAAGAATAAAAAATCGTACTCTACTTTGTACTCCTGGCAAAACCTTCTTAACAGGATTGATTTAAACAGCCTAAATTATTTTACTGACTGTATACGGGCGTGGCAAAGCCAGTTCACTCATATGCGTGTCATGTATGGTAGTCAATTGTTGAAGAAAGAAGGTTGATGTTGAGGTATAAAACTTAATAGAATAGCTTTACAGGTGTCATGTTAATAATAAATGTACCATCAAATTCACCTTAAAGAGCACTCTTTGCTGCTTAAGACAGACGGATTCATTAGAAGTAAGAACTGTGTTATGTTATATAGAAATAATTGGTGACATCATAAGTGAATGTGCTACAGACTATTGGTAATAGAAATGGCACATCTCTTCCGAGTCTTGATGACAAGACGAATAGCAGTCCTAATCACTCGAAAATAAACTTCTACACAGATGGACCTAGAATTTTCGTGGGAAAATGGTGTCTTTTGTGATGATCTCAAAACAAAAACAAAAAATAGTGTCGAAATTCATAGTATTTCTCAAGCTGATTAGACTTTTGCTGACACCAGAGATTTTAATCCATGATTATTATTATACATCATCAATGTAGCTAAATGGAATGTGGCAAAAAGGATGAGATTACCAAAACTACAATTTTATAGAGCTTCTAACTCCGTTTAATAGCTGTAACCAATAGGTGAATGTTTCAGGAAAATTAATGTTGTAATTTGAACACTCTTACATGGTCCAAGGGACTCCAAAACTGAGTCCATTTGAATATTTCAACCATCTAACATCATTAATACACATTCTGCTTTTTAGTTTAGTTTAGAAACTAAACTAAACAACCAATTTTACTCAGACATTGAACAATAGAATTTTCAGAGATTTTAATTGTTAATGGGTCAGTATAGAATCTATGGATCTATGAATATATTCGCTTTAATTCAAGATTAATTGAACCAAATTCAAATTGTAATGTACCACCCCATAATCTCTTCTTCGAAAGCTTATTTCTTAGTTCATTTTCCAATGGAATTAGTTCTGATATATATGTAGTATCCTTTATTTAAATAAAATAAAATTTTCAAAATCCTAGTCCACTGTTGTTCTTTTTTTGTATTAATACATCGTATGAAAAAAAAATAACGAATGACCTTGTTTTATTCGTAAATTGTACCATTTAACATACATTTATTCGTATATATATGATCAAAAATAAAGCTTTATAAATTCCTATATCAATGTCGGTATAATATACAATACATTCCAAGTACTTTGATATATATGTGTGTGTGTGTGGGTGTGTGTGTTTGTGTGTGAAATAATAATGATACATATGTATCTATTTGTTATACAAGCGATTATGTTTTAAGTATTTTAAGAATATTTACATTTGTATATTTTTTATATATATTTTAAGGGGGAAATATTATATCTGTATTATTGTATCTCTCTATGTACATACACATAAACAATTGTAAATATATTCTATCATTATATAAGTACGTATGTAGTAATAAAATAATATAATATTAGTATCATTTACACAATATACAAAGCTTTGCATATAAATTTATACAATAGAAAAAAAACACACACACATGCACATACATTTACAGGTATTATCTTATTAATATGTATTTGTTTACATACAAACACATGTTAACACAAGTATACACATAAGTATATGAAATACGAATAGGTTCACAGAATATTTAGCAGGATGTCAATATATTCGCACCGAATATTTTCACTACATATATAAACATAAATAAACTTTTACACGCACACACAAACACACATACCAATATCTATCTACATTCTTTCATTCATTCATATGCAAGCAAGTTTTAAATATAAAAAAGAAACAAAAACAACTATAATGTTTAAATAAAAACATAAGCTTTTTTTCTTCTTTATTATAATTGAGTGTTTGTGTGTGTGTGTGTTAAAGCGAATGCTTTAAATAACATGTTGTACTGTCATTTTGTTGTCCTTTATGTTGTTGTTATTGTGATAGGGAAAATATTTGTGATTTTCCCCCATTTTTTCCGTTGATTCTGGGTTATTTTTTGTGAATGTATTGTATTTAGTTTCACTAGCAAATTGTTGCAATTGTATTTGTGTGTTTTTAGATTTTATCTACAGCTGCGGTCAAAATAATAGCACCACATACATACATACATACGTCTTCTTTAATAAGTCATAAACTGCATTTGAATAAAAATTTGTTCAATAAAAATTTGTTTAATAAAATCAAATATAAGTCAAAAAAGAAGAAGACCTGGCGTCAAAATAATAGCACCAGCCGATTTCAAATATAACAAAAAGCGAAAAATAAATAAATGCTTTTTTTGTTTCAGTATTTTTTATTGAATTGTGCTTATTATTTATTCTTAGTATTTACTTCGCCTTCTTATTGAATTTGTTACATTCTGGCACCTTACGAGGATAATAGAGATCCATGATGTTCTATAGAGGTCCAACGATTGCTATTATTGGTCGGTTTAATTATTAATTCATAACAATGACTACATAAATTTAAAACCACTTTGTAGTTATTTTGCTGGTATGTTTCTGGGCGTTGTCTTGTTGCATATCCCAAATCAATGGCATTTCTTTGGATCCATACGGTACCATTACGTCGTGGCATCACCATACCATAGTACTAGAACCGTCGTGTTTAAAAATTTTTATTGTAAATTTTAAATTATATTCACTTAATGTTATAACAATTCTTTGAACTGTTTATGTGTTTTTCCAAGCATAGAAGAAGTGGTGCTATTATTTTAAGAGATCCTAACTGGTGTTATTTTTAAAGAAATGCATTGATTTTCTTAGAAAATATATACTTTGAATTGTGGAACTATAAAATTGTAAATAAAAATATTCATGAACAAAAACACAAAGCAACAACGAAGATGTGTTAAGTGAGTGGTGCTATTATTTTGACCGCAGCTGTATGTCCATTTTTTATATAATATGTATAAAGTGTTAGTATTTAGAATTTAGTGTATCATATTAATATATAGAAAGTATTTTGTTTTTATATAATTCATAGAAATTTTGCGAGAAACTTTGTTGTATCATGTATTTATATACATAAGCTCAAATGTACCGTTATATTATATTGATAAATTGAAAGGAAATAGTAAATATATACAAAAGAACCAATGTTATTTTAAGGTGAAATCTAACAAGTGAGAGGTCTATTTCATTTAATGATCGGAACATTTTATTGTTGCGACATCAAAGAAATGTGGTGGATGTGATGGAACTTTATATTTGGGGGTATTAAATAATTTTTGATGGATTTGTTATATTTTTTTATGAAATCTCATCAAACTGAGTATTTAATTCAGCATGAATGTAAACTAAATTTGATTTATTGCTTAACCATTCATTGTGTAAATGAATATCTCATGGATTGGGAAATTTATTTAATTTAGGACCTTAGTGACCTTAATTGAAAAGAATCATAAAGTACATTCTTGAATGATAACAAGATCTGACACGATTTCGCCATGCTCGTCTGTCTGTTGGAAGCATTCTCACTCTCAATTTAATAATCTGAATTCAATATTTCGAAAGAAATGTGCCTTTTAACAAAAAAATTATTTTTTTCGCAAATAAAAATATTTGCCAGAAACGTATTATATAATTAAATGTCCATAAATAAACATTATAACCAGAAATGCAGGTATAAATCAATATTTTATGATTTCAAGTCCACATGCGAAAGTTTAAAAAAAATTGTGATAATATAATTATGGGAGTTCAAACACCATAGGGCTCACTAATGTAAATAGGGGCAATTTTTTTTGACTGTGTGGCAATATTTTGTTTTTAATTCAGTTTAAGTACATTTCTAAACCATCCTGCCAGTTAAAAGTAAGAGATTTGTTGCCTAATTAATATTCTTATTGGATCAAAATTTTTTCAGTTTTTTTTTACTTGAAGGATTGTAAATTAAATTATTTATAAAAACTCTAGATTAAGTAGGTCTCGAAATTAGCATATTTATAAGCCAAATTTTTACTTCAACGTAAACGCAGAAACTAAATTACAAAAAAAAACTCTGAACTAATCATAACCAACTTAAATATACTTAACTAATTTGAATGTCCAAGATACACTATTTTGATCAAAAACTTACAAATTTATTTCCACTTAAATATGTATTGTGTAAATTGTGTCATTTGTCATAAGAATTCTTTATATGAATAGATATATAATGTTTATTTGAGATCATTTTCTAAAACTTTATCAATTAATCGATTTATTATTCCTTTTCTGTACCTTTGATAATGCAGTTTCTCTTAACATAAAATTTATATCATATATATATTGATCCAAAAAACGCCGGGAGGTCATATACTAAAAGTAAATCTTTATTTTTATTTCATTGAGTTTTCTATCGGCAGATATTTTTCAATCACTCTTGACAACAGAAATTCTAATCATTCACACATGTTATCAATCTAAGTTCAACATTAATAAGTTCATTTTATAAAATTTCCAACAGAATCTCTATTTAAATTGTCATTTTTATGAATGAATTTGAAATTTTGTCATTTAGTTAGTTGCGATCAGAATAATACAATCAAATATATTCATGATTCTATGCGAATATTTTTTTAGCATCAATAACAACAACAGCAGACAGTAGATTCTAATTAATTTATCACACATTTCCGGATAATGAAGATTCACAACAAACTGCCCACTTGTGTTTCAGTTTTATTTTCTGACATGGAACCGTAATAAAAATAATAAGTAAACAAAAATGAACAAAAAAAATTGCAAAATAACGCAAAATTGCATGTCAACGCTCATCTGATCGGTAAATGAGGAAATGCAGTATGACAGACAAACAGCAGTAGCAACAACAACAAATATTATAATTGTTAGTGTATGTAATTGTACAACGAGTACAACAAATATGTTTATTTTAAATATTTTTATTGCCATCTGAGACAACCAATTCATTCACTTTGACTTCTTCTTCTTCTTTTTTTCACTTTTATTTTTTTTTTTTTTCGCTAAATGGTTTCCTTCCTAATTTATTAAAAAGATCTTAACGACAAATTTTATTTTGCGACAGATAAATGAAATGAAATATTTTTTGAAAAGCTGCAGAATTAAGTGAGAATTCTATATACGACGAGGACGAATCTTAGATTCCCTTAGAAACTAATAATTTAAAAAAAATTAATAATATTAATGGAAGGATTATATGTACATACATTATTACCAGTATTAACGCCATATGAGAGGTACTATATTCCAACTTTTTTTTAAAGAAACAGAGTGATTTTTAAGAAATCAAATAGAGTGAATACTAAACTAAGGGTTGTGATAGCTTCTGTATGTATCATATGTTATTCCATATACAAAATTATAAACTAATCAGTAAATAAGGAAAATCAATTAATTCCTTATTCAAATTATTGTCCGTCATTTCCTCCTTCTGAAGCCCTGCTATAAAGTGAACCTTATTTGATTGTTAGACGTGGTAAAATTTCGACTATAAAGTGTGTGATTGAAACTTAACATACAAATACACAGATTTGACTAGTCTTGCAACATCTGATGGATGTTGCAAGGATGACATGTTGGAAGTTTATGACCTCGTATTTGGTCGAATATTATTCTCGAAACGAATCAATTGTCTAAAAATGCTGATTCCCTGTGACATTTTATTTGATCATTATCCTAAAACTTATCAATCGCTTCCGTTAAAAGTCCTCTATGATCACATGGCCCGTTTCCAACAGCACATAATAAGAACACTCTTTTGATCCAAACAAATAAAATCATTATCATAGCGTCATGCTTCGACGTTGTTTTGAGTCACTCTAACAATTCATATGGGACTAGTTCTTCTTGCTTTTGAATGCATGTTAATGTTTTTAAATCATAATCAAGTTATGTTTCCAACTCCTCGTATTTGGTCGAATATTGCCCCTGTGTAGTCGAATGTTGCTATTTTGAAAATACTTAACTGTCTTCAACCCAGGTTCCGTAGTGTTACTATTTGTCTTCAAAGTTATTTGGCTGATGGGTTGAGTTTTAGATTATGAATTATAGTCCATTGTTAGCCATTATTTTTTCTCTTCTCTGGATTCAGTAAATTTCGGTTAACTTCTCTTAAATTAAGCGTATTTAATAATTTGCGAGAAATAAATAAATTCGATGAGCCAATATATCACAACCACTGTTTTCCAAAGAGTTTTCTACCGGTAATACAATATGTGACCAATCGCAAGGTCAAATAATCTTGTCGTATATCGTTAGTTTATCCTTTAATAGAATCAGTTGTTTTGGGTGATAGCTTGTCCCATTTCCATATATTTGGTACATTATTCAAATTATTGTTTATCAAAAATTGTTACTTTTTTCAATATTTTTGGTCTCAGGTAGAATCCGCGCAAAATTTTCCCTGCTTTGAAGTGTATAACGAATCAAGACATTTTGTGAAGAGAAAGCCTAGTTAAGTTGTTTTGTATCGATATAAACATAGTCAAAAGTACTATGGTCTGGAATATAAGATGGTTGAGCCTAAGCTTACCTTCCGTGGTTTTAAAAATAGTTTCTAATCGGTCTAACAATATATGACCGAGCGTCTGAGCATCCTTCAGTTTCCCCAAAAAGTTCTGTAGAATTGTCGTAGAGTAGATTTAGAATAAATTTCTTCTTAAGCATTCCTGCATCATTCCGAGAAAATAATCTATGTTTCTGACAAATTTCAGAAAAAGATAAGGTTATTGATGCGAAAAGTATCTCCAAAGTCTTAGAGGTTATTTCGGATATAATTATGAAATGTTCTTTTTATTATAGCATGCTGTGCCAAATGGTGCGCTTCAGTTGTTTTAGTGACATTATTTTCTCGGTACTTGAGATTATTTAAGATATCGGTGCATATCTAACTTCCTGTTTAACCCATTACGTTAACTTTCAATAGCGAATCAATTGTGCTATTTAGATAGACTTTTTTTCGGACTGGAATAATTTGTTTTTCTATTGGACTGATTTTGTATACGTTACAGAAAACTACGATGGAGAACTATCTCATTGCACTCCAACAGGTATTTTCGATGTGTTAATGTAAAGAACAAATGTATTTATAACACTTGTTCATGAAATTGCATACAAACTAAACATAATCGAATAGATTGAACATATGTAATGCCAAACTTAATATACCTTCACTCATAAAGGGGCGTATTAGAGACAGCATAGTAAGAGACATGACACAAAATTGATAAACATGTTTAATGAAGCATTTTGCAACAATGTTTAATGAAAACAGTGGTATCGAAAGCAATAAATAATTTCATATATATGACGCAATTCATTGCACAAGTCGTAATAATCCAAACTTTGAAACAATTCAAATAATTTTTCTCCACGATTTTCACTTAATTAATATAATTTTTATTAAAACTCCAAATTCCTCTAAACCACTGTTTTATAAATTAATTTTTTTTTTTAAATTCCCCTTATCTTCACGACACTTCAGTACATATTTGTAATTACCCTCAAGAAATTATGATGCGAATTTGAGATTTCTTTTGCAAATCATGGTAATAATTAATTATAGACAACCTTAGTAAATGCACTATAATACAAAAACAATTTATGTTTGTCCATCAAGAAGATCACAATAATTCTAGACGTTTTCATTTACTTTTTTATGTTAAACATATTTAAAAGTAAATTATTGCTTCCAACTTCAATTTAATTAATCATACACTCATACTTGGTTAATTGACTGGTTTTGTTTATTATGGTGAAATTTTCATTATAATAGCAACAAATTAGCAGCGAACACATTTTAAAAGTTATAAAAATTTTAACTGAAAATGAAAAGAGAAATTCTATTTTGTTTTCCAGCAACATTTTAAGCCCTTAAGCTGTGTGTTATTATATACATTTTTATATATTTTAAATATATAAATTAGTAAGAGATTTATAGAATGGATGAAATTAGCCAGGTATACAATTATATTGGTGTTAGTATGGTTATACACTTAAAAAAAAAACATCCAGTTTTAAGTAAAATTTCAAAGAGTTCGTTTCGAATAAGTTGAAGTTTCTAAGAATGTGAAAAGGAAAAGGAATACCCAACAGCTTTTGAATATTAAAGGATCAAAGTTTCTCGGTTCTTGGATAGTGACTTGTCATCTATAGTCTTTGAGAAAAGACTAAATTGATATATTTTAAATCTCTTTGGAGTAAAGTGGGACACTTGTTTAGGAATTGAGGAGTAAGGAAAAAAAGGACCACAAATCGATTACAATTAAATAAAGGAATGACATTTAGAATATATTAGCATAGTTTTATAATCCTAATTACATAATCGAACAAATTGGGTCTTTACGTAGTATAGTTTCTGAGATATCAGGTGCTGAAAATCGGTGTTATGAAACCCCAATTTTATTCACCAGGTAAACGAAGTTTCTTAACATTTTATATCAAAATTGTTCTAAAATTTATAATTTTGACAAAAGCATTCTTTTTAATGGACACTTATTAGGGTAAAAAGATTAGGAAATTCAGATCTATTAATTAAATTTCAGAGTTGTAATATTAAATTAAATATAGATAAATATCTAATCGAATAAATTTGATATTTTTGTATTATAGTGTCGAGATATCAGGTGTAGAAAATCGGAGTTATGATACATTAGGGTTGTAAAACTTCAATTTTGTGCACTAAGTAACCGGAGTTATATTTTTCTTTCAAAAATTGTTGAAAATATTATGATTTTTGGTTTTTCACATTTTTACAAATGTTCCTTTTTAATGGACACTACTTAGGGTAAGAAGTTCCGGAAATTCAGAGTTGATATATTTAACTATATGTGGATACTCTTAGGTTTAAGAAGTGGTCATAAGACTCTCGCAATGAAGCTGTCCGATTTGAAAATCAATGTATATTCCCACGTAAGGTACAAAATTTTCTCTCGATTCGTAGTTTTCAATTTCTTTCTTTAATTCGAAAAACTTCACTCCTTAACGTCATCGATTGTTCGTCAAAGTTTTCGGTCAACGTGCACCAGCTCATAAAACTTATGAACAATGGTCTACGCATTTCAAAAGTGCTAATTTATGGAGGCAAGGAAAGACCAGCGGGTCTTACACTTAAGTTGAAAGGCAATTTTGGAAATAATGTTTGATAATTTGTTTGTTTGAAGAGAACTATTAATAAAAAACAGCCACGAGCCTTGAGGTCATAAATATTAAAAAAAGTGGTAAATAATGATGAAATAAGTTTGTGATTATAACAAACGTAGGACCTTTTAAGTGTTCTTTGTCCTAATAAATTCTGATCAACGGACGCGTTTAGATTTGTTCTGAACTTTATTTTCTAAATAAAAGAACTATAATGACAAAAGTTTTTATTATTTCTAGGTCATTGCTCGGGTTATATATTATCTCATTTGTAAGATCTTGATCAAACCCTAATCTCGTATCGCTTACTTCATTATAGTCCTCCAACAGCATATTTGTTAGGATGTTATTTTTATCAAATTGTTTCAAAATTGGAATTGACAACAAGAAGATCTATAATTTATTTTCTAAAAAGAAGGTTAAGTTCCTTTGAATGCAGCAGTTAATATAATTAATGCTGACGAATATTTCGCAGTTATGGAACGTTATTAATACTACTTTCTTAAACTTGATCAGAATTTTGTTTAAAATAATTGTGGAAGTTTTTATGTCTTTGGTCCATTGCTTCGGATTTGTAAGAAATATACTCTTGATCAAATTTGTATCGATTACTTCATTATCAACCTTTAAACCACATTTGTAATGATGTTAAATTCTTGTTATTAAGATCAAATTATTCGAAGGAAGATTATTTGATTATGTTCCTTAGAACCACATCTGTAATGAATCTCCATAATGTTATTTACTTCAATTTGTTATGAATTTTAAATGCTGCAGTTGAAATCATTGTGCTTCAAAAATTAGTCCATGATAAGCATTATAAGTGCTGAAGTAGATTATTTAGTTATGATCCTTCGAACAGCAACTGCAATGGATGCCAATTTTGGCACTTTCTTAAACCGAATGCTAAATTTCAATGCAGCTTCTGAAATCATTAATATTCACAAATTCTTTCCTCAAATGTCTTTGAGAGAAGTAATGATAGAGATTAATTGGAAAGAACCATTAATAGAACACTTATCTTATCATCATAATGTTGTATACTTCTAAAATATATTTTATTTACTATTTAAACACTACTTAAAGTTGGGAGTAAATATAATACATTTATTATTGTAAACATATGATAAATATTAATTTTATTGTAAAGTTTAATATTTATCAAGTTCATTAACCTTAAATTGAATGAGAGATAAAACTATTTATATTAATTTATGATATGTACATAATAACTTTAATAAGGGAATGCTAAAGAGATAACTGCATACATCATAAAGGCAAAATACTGCAAATAAGATAACATAAGTTCAAGTTTAATATTGAATTAAATCTTGAAGAAAATAATTTCAGTTAAAAATTTCCTGACAATTTTACACTCTTTTAAAATTTAAAATAAAAAAAAACTGTAATAAACTTAAATATACTTAAATTAATTAATTTTCTTAGGATTATAAAAACCTTTTAACATTAATTATTAACTAACAATATGTGTTTTTAAACCCTCCACCACCACAAGTGATGAAGAGAGTACATTAACTTTGTCATTCCGTTCATGTTGTATATACATGTTGTCACATCAGCAATAATTCACAAAGCTCAATTTGGCCTGAGTATTTGTTATAGTCCTGATAAGTTTCCTATCCATATTCCAAAATCGGTTGAGTATATCAAAATATATAGACCTACAGCTGAGAAAACCTCCATCGAAGTTACCGACAAATTTAAATATTTTGACATAATATAAAGTTATATTTACTTCATTGCCATTATCAAAATCGGTATAATAGAAAAAAGTTATAGACGAAAATAGAACTAATTTCATGACTCATTAAGTGTTCTTGTGTTGTACTTAAGAACAATTAAAAATACTGTACTCGATCAAGCTCGACTGTGTAATACCCAACCCCACATTATTGGTTGTAAATGACTGTTACGTAAAATTTACAAACGACCCTCGTATAATTTGATTTTCTTATTTATGCTTATAAATTATTATCATATCATTTATTATAGATTATTATCATATTTACATTTAGGTGAAATTTATACGTTTTAAAATGAAGAATTATATGGGAGTTACAAAAAATTATGGTCCGACCTTCGTATAATTTCACACAGCGGTTTTTTCTTATATTTATCATAATTTTACCAAATATTTTCAAAATTCCCACGTATATGTTCGATTTATGACTTCCAAGGTGTCATTTGTAGGGTGGTTGTATGGGACCTATTAGAAATGATAGATCTATATTTGTATAATTTGACAAAATGTTTTTGTAATATAATAAGATTTATTTTCGCAAAATTTGAAGAAAATCGTGTTGTTTTGTATGGGGCCTATACGAAATAATGGACCGATCATAACCTATTTGAATAGGCATCGTCTTCGGGCCAAAATAGTGTGTGTCAAATTTTATTGAAATAAATTTCAATATTTTAATAAAGCTCAGGGAGTGATTGTGAGTAGAACGTTATACCTAAAAGTGGTGGTAGGACTATTTTTGACCCGTTGCAAACATCTGCAAAAACGCCTAATATCACCACTTATGGTGGTGTAGGGTATATATTACATATATATGCTTGTCAGTGTATGTGTGAGTGTGTATATATAAAAAATAAACACTTTAATGGAGGAGGGTATTGAAGATTCGACATAGCTGAATATAATATTCTTACTTGTTCTTTAAGACATGTAAGTCTATTTACACTTTAATTGAGTCCCCTGCATATATTTTGGATTCAACAACCATGTAAATAGAAAATAACAAAAATAGTTATTAAAAAGATTAAATTATTATATATATTTTTTTCTCGTAACTATCTGGTTAGATAGATAATACCATGATTTCTTAGGAATACAATTTATATTTATATGATTAAAATAGAATAACACCAACAGCAGTAATAAGAAACAAGAATATAAAAATTAAATACTTATACATATAAGTATATTTGTATGTGTGTATAGAGAAGTAAATTCATAAATTATATATATATGTATGTGTGAATGTATAAATGTAAGAGTTTAGAGAAAAACAACAATGAACTTAAACAATAAGTGATAATATAAACAATGACTCGGATAAAAAGTGCATATAAAAGAATAAAACATTAAAAATTTTTATCCAGAAAGTAGTTAATCAGTGGTGAAAAGGAATTAAGTTATTTTCCAAAAAATTAGAAAAGTAAAGTAAAATTCTTATTCTTATATTATAAAACTTTTCGATAATTATTTAGCTTCTCATATAACTTTGTTTTAAAATATTTTCATCAATGTTTCTGAAATTCGTGAACAGTAAATCTCACAAGATAGAACTCCCATAAATTTAAACTGTACATTTCAATATGTTAAACTTTCTAAATTAAAATCAGTTTTTCAAATTTCTAACACTTTTTTCATAAAATTAATAAATTGATCCTTGAAGTAATCATGAAAAGTGCTTTCTCTATTGAATTAAACTTCGCGTTTACATTTTCCTTGTATTTATGCTCTTTTGTATGTGATATTCGATAGCAATCTGGGTCGGATAAAACAAAACTTCTGGAACCAAATAGTTATAATTTCCGAAAGCCCTCTGTATTTTTAAAAAGTAATCATGATCAAACTATAATCTTGTATTGTAACATTTTTTGTTTATGGTCCTTCGAACCCGAATTAATTGCAAAATCTCTATAATTAAAATCAAAGATTTAATATTCGGAGTAGTATAGTTTTTATCCTTCGAGGTGTATGTCTTTTTTATAAACTGTCCGACATACCCGGGGCTTAAAACTTGTACTTTGTTATATTTTCCACTAATTTTCAAAATATAGTTTATGGTATGATTAATAGGCAGGGTCACTCAAGAACTAGTATTAATGTACTCATGAGTTCAAATGATGATCCACTGTAATAGATTCAATTGGACGGAATGACGAAATCCGGTGAATAACGTTTTAAAATTGGAACTGATCAAGGAGGTTAGAACTTCTATGTATTGAGTTCCTCAAACAGTAAATTGAAATACAACGCACATGAAATGTCTTAGTGCCTTCTCTGTTTTCTTTTTACTCCAAATTCTATAGAAGTTATTACAGTAGAGTGATTTAATATCATGATATGTCGAGGCAGATGAATACATTTGAACGCAAATATTGGTTAAAGTTGCAAGATTGTGGGTTTGCAGTATAGATGCGGTTTGCCGACTAAGTGGTCCGTTATTTTAATTACCGATTAATATATATCAATTCATCTGAAAAAAATTTAAAGGAATAATTATTTACTCAGATGGATAATTCGGCAACCAATAAAAATCTAGAAGCTTCAGCTAATAGCTGATATTTTCGTTGGTAGAATTCTGCAACGATTTAAAATTTTAAAAATTAAAAAACTACAGACTAAACCGTCTTTGAGTTTGAATTTATACGTACAAACCTCGTTGTTAAAGCATCACAATTTCCTTTCAGAAAAGTGTGTTATTGTGGTTCCTGTAGTCTTTAAAAATATATTGTTGAAGTAAAGTGCCACAACATTAGGTTGTCCTTCAACTCTGAGGGCATCTTATTTTATTTATCTAAAATCGATATTCTATTTCTTTTTTTCGAATGCCCTTTTAATCTTATTTATGAAATCACAAAGTCCAAGAAAATGCAATTTTACAACATAAATCCAAAAACCTTAATTTTTTATTCTTATGGTCCTTCAAGCTGAATGTCATAAACAAAAATTTTGTTTTATTGTCCTTCGAATTGAATGTTACATCTTAAATTCTCCATACTGTTCTGGATTTGAAAAAGCCAAATGGGATTTTTTATTTTTTTATTTTGTGATCCCGCGATTTGTTGGATTTTTTGTACTTTTCGCGATTTTAGGATTTTCTATTTTATAAAAAAATATTCCTTTTTTAAAATTGAACATTTTTTTCAAAATGTTAACTGAAATTCCTGGAACTCCTTTGGTCGGTATATGACCAATAATTTTAGTTTTAAATATCTTTTAGGTAATGAATGTAATAAAGTCAGATCTTTTAGAAGCTTTACCGAAAGAACCCATACCTTTCTAAAGAATTTGAAGGGTCTGCATATAAATAAAATGTATATGATCTCATTTTTATGTCCTTAAAAATTAATGAATTCACTCTTTTAAGATTATTTTTGGAATGATGGAAGTGCATGTCGAATGATTTATAATATCAGCACTAAAGGAAAAATGCTGATGATGATCGCGTGCTAAGCGCCAAGATTATAATTTAAGAATAACAATAACAAAAAAAAAACTATTCTAATGAAAAATAGGAAACACCATATAAAAACTATTTTTAAAAGTGCATGTTAGTAGTTAGAAAAATCTTAGAATGTAGTTTTCTATTCTATTCTATTTGTTGTTTTTTCGTTTTAAACATAAATCTAATTGTGCAATTTTTTTTATTTAAGATTTAGTTGCTACTTCTTCCTTAACTATTTCACAGAATAAATGCTCAATAAAGTCTGTAATATTTCTTTTTGTTCTGCCTCTATTTTAGTTACTTTTTTTTTGTTTTGTTGTGGCTTTAAAAGTAATAATTTTAAATGTTGTCTTTAGATTTTATGAGGCATTCTACACTTAAGACAACAGCAACAAAAAAAATTAACGAAATAATAGTAACGATTAAAAATAATAAAAACTATATGAATCTAAGCTTAGCATGACAGTAAATAGAATTTTAGAGTTATGCACATGATTATTATGTAGTCAACATATATGAACATTTATTTTAGTCAGTCACTCACTAACTCATTCTCTCACTTAGTACGTCATCTGCTTGTAAAGAAAATAGTTGACATGCCAACAGTAAAATGTTTTTTTTGTTTGTTTTTTTCATATTTACAAAATATACACACCAGTTACTATTGTGACTGACAAACTGACTGCTGCTGCTACCTGGTTAAATATGTATTTTATGTTTGTGAGAATATGTATATAAAGAGCAGCCAAGTTTTCAGTAAAATACACTAGTAGTTGTAGTTTGTTTTGAATTCAATTTCAAAACTTTCACTTTCGTTAAAAGCTTCTCACAACCATAATAAATAACAACAATAATATTGTTGCCACCAATACCAACTAACTACCACCAATAATAATAACAATATCATCATCAGGCATAATATTATATCTTAATACGGATTTAACTTAACACATACACACACACACTTGCATGCATACACATTCATATACTATTATTTCCTTTATAAGAAGGTGAGGAAGTTATATTGTATTTTGTAGGGTTCAAAAACCTTTCGATAAAAGTTTGTTTACACTTGGAATTATATGTATGTATGTATGTATGTATGTATGTATGTATGTATGTATGTATGTATGTACGATTTGTAGTTTTAAGCTCTTTTAACTATTAAAGTTGAACTGCTATTAGACATCCAATTATTCCAACAAAGTGGCAAAAAATTATTGGATAAATTGTAAAAACAGATTTCTTATATGTTGGAACAACATCTATTAGTTTTAAAGTGAAGAAATAAAGAAATTATGCGGAAAATAGGTGGAGCAATATTTGCAAAAATGAAAAAACAAAAAATATACAAAACAGAATGACGTAAATATTAGAAATCACCAAAGAAGGTAATCAATCGGAAGTGATTGAAATAATTATTTACAAAAAGACAAAATTATAATGAAACTAAAAAAATTACGAAATTTTATATTAAGTTTGTCATTCTGTATGTAACATTAATAATGAATCATCAAAGTCAGAGACATACAAATTTTGCCTTTAGTTGTCTTAACATGGATGGAATTTGCGTTAAATATTATTTAATTTATAAAAGAAGTTCAGGAAGTTAAGTCAGTTGATAATTTTTAGAGAGCATCAGAGAGAGAGAGAGAGTTATCACCCATATAAATCAAACATAAAGTTTCAAATTTCCAAAGTGAGAGTTTTATAATTTAAGTGATAACTTCATTAAAGAAATGTTTTTGTAGAAAATATAGGACAAATAGGATAATAAAGTCTATCGTATTACTCAGTCTACTACCAATCCACTCAGAATCTCTTTTTGAGTCTCTCGATTCAGTCAGGTATTTGTTTTGTTGTCTATCGCGGTTTAAGTTTGTTTCATATGATACTTATTTAATTGGTTTTAATCGATTTAATATTCCAAGTAGCTTTTACACAAGTGTCTTCCAGGAAGGGGATTTCAAGCTCATAAAATTATATACATTAATCAATTTAATAAACCATAAATAAATCCGATATTAAACTAAATCTACATATCTCTCATACAGATACAGTTCTGAAAATCACTCTAGTGTATAAATATCTAAAAAAATGATTATGACAGTATATCGTACTTTCAGATATACTGTCACAAACTAAATACCTAATTTTGAAAGAATCGGGCCAAAATGTTCTTTCCACTTTCTTGAGTACCCTTAACAGAGGTTATTGCATATTTGGTCATATCCGACTATTACACTCTTACTTTCCGAACACTTAAGTTATTATTGGTGCAATATATCTGGCAAGAGTATTATATGATAATGGTTTACAGAAATTCCACCAGACATTTAAATACCTATGAACAGACTTGAAGTTCAAAAATTACGGTTGTCAACCAGATTATAAATTTCATAATCTAATGTTGTTATGAAAGTTGGAACTTCATTATTTAAACAGTGAATTGTAGATAACTGAAATAAAGTGAAAAATTTTTAATAAACCCCTGATCTACATATAAAATATAAATTCTAGAATCTTGAAAATTTTGGAATAACAATGTAGCCGACTTGCAATTTTTAATATGAAATTTTTTATGAATAAGAAAAATTTCACAGAATGATTTCTGTCTACAGATGCGATATTGACTAAAGGAAAAACGTTTCATTACGATCATGAGAAAACAATATGTGATAGGATCAAGAGTTCTCTTTAAAAGTAAAAGGACAAGTTCCGAAACAAATCATATGAAATGAAATCATTGAATAATCTTTTTAAAGATCATCAAGGAATTTTTTTTATAAAGTTTGTGTTATAATTAAAGTGATTTTTATACCCTGGAGTATAATAACACTTCTTAATAATATAAAACAAATATATTACATACCATTTCAAAATATTCAAACATTAGAACTATTTCCAACTAAACCATCACCCAAACCCAACAAAAATTAAATTCTAAAGATACACAGAAGAAAGATAAAAAAATGTTTGAATAGAAAACACGATTTACCAAAGTATACAAATAAATATTTACTAAAGAAAAGATACTTTTTTCTTTAATACAAAAAAAAATAAGCTAAATACTACTAAACATAATAAGAAACATGTCCAGATACAAAGATACGAGGAGTAACTCTATGCTTGATGTGTGTAAATGTATCTGTTCAATTTGGTTTTGGTTACCACCTAAAGACGATGAAAAAGAAATAGAAATAGAAATAGAATAACTCTAAAACCAAGTATTTTAGTCGTACTCGTATGTACATGTACGGCGTCAATGTAATGCCACGAGAATGTATCATGTGAATTGAATGAATGCCTGGAACATAATGATGCTGTTGCTGCTGCTAGCTGACTGGTTTGCCTGCTAGTCTACCTCGATACGATGTGAAAAGCTGTCTTGGTGTTCCAAAGTTATTTACTAGTTTTTTTTGTTTTGTTTTTGTTCCTTTATAATTCTCTTGAAAGTTGATGTTGTCTATTTTACACTGATGCCCCGAGAAATTTAAATAATCCAAGGTGAACTATATGGAACAAGCGTTCAGCAAAGTCACTTCTTTTAAATCCTCAACTTTATAGATTTTGGAAAAATTTTCACGAATTAAAATTAATTTTAATGAGCTACTTTAAAAGAAGTTTCAACTATTCAGAATCATTAGTATTCAGAAAATATTAATCAATAAAAAAATTATATATTAATGATAATTAGAAAAATATCTGAGCCGACTTTCAGAAGAATCGGTTAATATTTTAGAGTATTATCTTTCTAAGGAAGTTAGAAAGATACTACTCTACGTTTCTGCAGAATTGACCCACATTTAAGAGTTTTACTAGTTTGATATCTTATTATGGTAAGGAGCCATATATGAGAGCTTTATACACATATGGACCTATATTTGTGAAACTAGGACAATATATTTAAGACAGCTAGAAAACTAATTTTACGGAATTTCAATGGAATTGGATCATGTTTAAGAATTATAAGCTGAGAACCCTATTCCGGAAAGGTGTTTTATATAAGCATTATAACGCTATAGCAAGTATAAACCTTCATTCGTAACATGTAGTTTCAAACCAGTTAGAATAATAATTGTGCAGAATTTTAACAGAATTAGCCCTTATTTCAGAATTTAATAAGCTTAAATTGAAAGTGGCCCTATATGGGATCGAGGTCAAATGACGAACCCAGCATATTAAACTTTTTTCGATCTTCCCAGGACTTTTGATGTTGTTCCAGATATCGTTATATACCTTTTTTTACAACAGACAGATGAACAGACGGTCATACCCAAATCGACTTAAAAAATTTTCTTAAATAAGTCTTTCTTGCTCTCACACAGGGAATATCAAAGTTACCACTTGTGGTTGTGGAGGGCATGAAAACATCATTTGTATGAAAGTGTCCATAAAAGACATGAATCCTCTACAAAGCTAATAAACTGAGATTGATTGAAATTTTGGTCTACATTGGCGTATAGTACGTCAAACCCGGTTTTAATCGTTGCATACAGAAATAACTCAGACAATTATTTTTAGATGACCTTATTCGAAAATATTTAAGATCCGTCAAATAATGAACTCGAGTATTTCTAGTCCACAATTTCCTCCGCTATTTGAACTTGAAATATTCCATTTCCTATTTTTACTTAGGGAAATGGTGTAAAATAAAATATTTCATGTAGATAGAAATGATAGCAATGGTGAAGGGGTCTTTCTCATACAGGGGCAAAGTGTTGAAATAACCTCAGTTAAGTTCACTGGGGCGAGGTTGAATGAACTTCTTTCTTCCATGGAAGAACAACACAACAACAGCAAAAGTAGCAGCAGCAATAACTATGACAACAACAAAAACAACAACATAGCAATAGAAAAAAAGTTAAGTAAAAGAAGAATAACCAAGAAGATTATTTTAAAGCAAATGATGATGATAATTTTTTTCTTTCTTCTCATTTTGTCATTTAAGAGAAAATATTCATGCAGAAACAATGTATTAAAGACAACAACCATAGCAACAATAACATTGACAACTGGTTACAAATGAACCAGGCAAACAAACGAACCAACTAGTTAACCAAACATTTGTCCATCCATCCAACCAACCAACCAACATCATTATTGTTAACAACATCTCATCCAACAAACAGCAACAAATATTATTGGAAAAACAACCTAAATTATTATTGAGAGTGGGCAGTGAGTGAGTGGTAAGTGGTAGGATGAAAAATAAAAGAATAAATAAAGTGTATTTGTTGTATTTTGTAAATTTTTATTTACAACTTTTGCCAAACTCGTTGTTGTCATCGTCGTCATCATCATCATCATCAGTCGAACAACAAAACAGCAACAAGTTAACAAAAATCATCATAATCATCAATATTATGCATCAAATGTACTGGGAAATAATGATTATAAGAATGTTGAGATTTTTTTTTGTAATTTTAGAAAGAATCAGTATTTTGTTTATTAAAATTTAAGAAATAATATCTGTACATAAAGAAGAATGCTGCCAGATATTGTAGATGTGGAATTATAATAAGGATCAGGATGATTAAAATAAGTGTTAAATTTTTACACTTTGTGATAGAAATGTTTGTACAGGGAAAGATGAATATACACACATGCTTCCCATACGTATTCCTAACCCTACTACTTTTTTGGGATAAACATGTATTTTTATCTAGAATATGTTAATCGCTGAATAAATTTTATTTGGTAGCAATTAACAATAATATGTTGGTCGCAATATGTTTTTGTAATGTTCAACTGACCAACATTCTGTTGTTGATAAAAATTCAGTTACAACAAAAATATTGTTAAAAGACCCAAATATTTTTTTACACATACAAAAACTTTAGGAATTTCAATAAAATTATTTTAAAAGTATTTAATTCAGGAAAAAATAAACATCCACCTGTTAATATACTTGAAATATATGGTTGCGGCAACCATAATTATGGTTGCTCCACAATTATATTGTGTTCGCTAACATCACCCACAACAATATAATATAATAAAGTTGTAGCATATATTTCTCAAGAAGGTTTGAAATCATTGATTTTATTTAAAATATTTTGAAAAAGCTGTCGGAAGTTTTTTTCAATAAATTGACACGTTACAAGATTTTATAAACACCATTTTGTTTCTATGAAATTGTTCTTATATTTAATTTTTTTCCAATAGTAATAGTGAAACAATATTACAGACCAAGCAAATCACACAATGTAAACTGACACGTTTCCATGTCAATTGAATCGCTGCTCCGGAACGAACCAAAAAATTAATATGCAATTATTACTCGGCGAAAGTTTAGAGATAACAAACACATAAAAATTTGAATTTTAAAATATTGAGATACTTTAGAATTTGGGTCTCATATGTTTTGCAGCCAGCGACGAGAGAATTTTGCATGTAGAAAATATAAGGATAAGTTCATGTCAGTCCCCGCTTATAGCAGGAATTGAAGGGTGTTATATATTAAGAGCTGTTAAAATAGAGTCTGGTGAACACAGTTGACCTCAATCGTAGACATATTTCTGAAGAGAGTAATCAACAAAAATACCAGAGAACGAGACCATAATCTTTCTTCACAATTACGCTCAGCCTCATGTTTCAGGATCGGTCGAATACTATTTAAAAATATGAAAGTAGATGAAAAGCTTCTTTATCTGCATATAAAATTTTTATTTCTCATTCAATTTCGAAATTTTTATTGTCGTATAACCCTTGATGAGTTCTTTTATAAAATGTGATATTTTGTATCGAAAAATCATATAGAGGATTTTACTTTTTTTTAAACAAAATTTTGAATTTAACCCATATGTTCTTAAATGCCAAAGTCCCCAAGGTGTTTATAATGTAAATGTGGAATCTATGGACCAAAAACCTTTGATCTCGCTTTTTTGATATAATTCAAACTTCTTTAAATTCCCTCACAGTTCATAAAAAGTGGTCGAAGTAATATTTAATTTTACTTAGCGGATACAATTTGAAATATTTTTACTTTAAATAAACTTTGTTTAACAGCAAACATATTTTTGGATCAAAAAAATCCATGTTAAATTAATTAAAATGTGAATAATTTAACATTTTCAGTTATCATTTTGCTTCATAGATAAACAATGTTAATTTAACATTGTTCCCAGAAAATACAGCTTTTTGAGAATATTCTTGAAATTTTAATGTTTGAAATTTAAGTGTTTAAGTAATTTTAAAAATAGATCCTAATATGTACAATATTTTTTCACCACAAACGTTAAATTTAAAATAAATGAAATATTATTCAATTTTAATTCAACTATTTTCAATGTTAATTTTTCTTCACATTTTTTCTGTGTGTCGATTAAAAGTAACAGATTTATTTTGAAAAAATCGATTCTACCACGTTGTGAGTTGTTTTTGGTGCGGATTCATAAAATGA
>PYHX02000467.1:85958104-85986332 GCA_004302925.2 Cochliomyia hominivorax
AAGCGCAAAAATAAAAATTAACACCATTTATTTTCCATAAATTTGTAAATCACCGGAATGCAAGAATATATGGATTAGTATGAGGGATATAGGAAATTTTTGGAAATAAATCCCAACGAAAAAATAAATTAAAAACCTATTTTAACATGTCTTGGTAATGCGATAAAACATAGACTTTCTCCTCTTCGGTAATTTAAAAGCTGACTTCACTTAAACAAATCGTTGGATTTTTTTCAGAAAAAAACTTATTTTAGCAATGTCGACATTTAAAATATCACAGAGGTAAAAATTCATTAGTCCTGCCGAAAGTAGTTCTCACTTGTTAAATACTTATTTCATTCACAAAACTTGGGGTGCTATTCATAATGAACTAAGCTAGCAGAACACAAGTCACTAAAACACTAGATTTAGTGTTATTTGGTTCAATATAAAATTTCGAAAAGTGATTTCGTGGGGAGTTTAGTCGTGATACAATTTGACCGATCATTAATAAATTAACTGAAAGCTAACTTGATTCAAATTTTCGCTAATACTTTGCCTTATCTGCTGATCAAGTATGAATCTTTTCATAAAAAAGGATAAAGTGGAATAAAATTGATTTCAATAAAAATAATGTAAACATAAAATATCCAAGATCTGTTTATAATAAACTTTTTCAACGATTTATTAGGAATAAGCAAAATTACAGAAAAAACAAAATTTATACATTTAAAGCTTTTTTCCACATTTTTGTCAACCAACAAATTTCAAATGAACTTTAAACACATACATTCATTCCTAACAACTTTTATTCAAGTTATTTTTCTTTCATTTGTTACTCAAATCCTTATGCACGAACATTGGAAAGCACTAAAACAAACCCAAAGAAAAATTAAAAAAAAAAAAAACAAATGTGGCGCTTTTGAATGAATCCTTGTAATGGGAACAAAGAAAAACTAACAAGTTGCTTGAACACCAAAACATGAGAAAATAAAACAAAAAGTAAAACTTAATTCTCAATTCGATAATGGAACAACAACAATAATGATAACTTTGGAATTTCACTATAATAATTGAATTCCTTTACGGAACTAACAAATTTCCGTTTAACAGGTCAACATCAAATTTGGTAAGTAAAACCGGAAGTGAATTTATTATTTGAAAAAAAAAAAAAATGAACAACAACAAAAAATATTTCCGTTCAGGATGAATAATAAAAGACAAAAAGAAATTAACAGACAACAATAAAAACTATTGGAAAAAGTGGAAAAACAACAAACATACAGTGGTTCTAAAAGGACTTTTTTTGAAATAATTTTATAGCTTTTGAAACATGAGAAATATCTTTATAAAATTGCATACACTGATGCATATACCTATGAACGCTCATTACTTTTTAAAATAAATTAAAGTAAATTTAACAAGAAAATATTTTGTGGGTAAATAATATTTTTTATTAACTTCAATTAAATACTGTTAACTAAAATCTTTATATGTATTTCATTTTAGTTTTTTTACAATGGTATTTTCCTATGAACGCACTTAAGGCATCATTAATAATGATAATTCTCTGTTGTTGATAACTTCAAAAATATGGTGTGTCATTTTTACCACTACCAAACCTTTACCAGTTATAGCCTTTTCCACACCTCTGTCCATTTCATGTACTTTATTACGAAATTCAGACGATCTTCTTTATTTTGTGTACTTTTTAAACCAATTTTTCATGTCTGCGTTTAAAGAAATTTTTACATATATAAAAATCAATGTATGTTTGTATGTATGTATATATGTGTTTACCTTAAAAGCAAACAGCTGGACCGATTTTCGTAAAATTTGCACATTAACTCCCCATTTTTTTGAATAGAACCAAGGGGAGAGTTACCACCCATACAAAGCACATATAAATTATTGAATATCTTAACGAACTATAACAGCGACGGTCTTAAGTTTTTGTAGAAATCATGTTACTGGAAAACAGCCTCACTGAGAAATATAAAAGGGCGGATAGGATCAGGTGGATAGCTAGTCCCCATACAACCAAATATTGATTATCAAATATCTAATGAACTCATACAGCGACATTCTTAAAATTTAATATTAATATAGGGGAAAACTAGAATAGGACCATGGCGAGCAGTTCCGTCCATGCAACGCAAATTTATAAAGAATTGTTGTATAATTTAAAAATAATATTTAATAATTAAGTTACCAAATTTGATCGTTTTCCTACGAATCGGTTTTGCTAAAAATATTTAGATCGGACTACAACTTTTCTTTTCGATGAGAAAAAATAAAATATGGTCATAGAAGAATGAATGATTTATTAAACAGAATTTTTTTTTCTCAATTCATTAATGAATTTTTATCGAAATTTAAAAAAAAAATCTAAGTACCCGAAGAGGCCAAGTTTGTAGGGTCACCGACTGCGCCGCTGACCAAATGGAAACCTTTATTTCTCCAAAATAACTCGAAAACACCTCAGCTCTAATTACATAAAATTTTATTATGATATACCAAACAGTTGAAAGGTTACTGAATTATATCCAAAGAATCGTTTTGCAACCACTGTGCAACAATAAACTAAAGGAATTTTACGCTGAGAGAAAGTATGAACAAAGAGGCCAAACGAAAAAGGGGCAATCAATACTTTTGGGGTGGTTGCACATATAGAATTTAATACATATACTAACATACACATTTAACTATATATATTATAGGAAACTGTATGCTGTTATTTTATATCCGGAATTTCTTATAGAAAACTGAATTCACCGGTTGCTAAAAATTCTGTTATCCTAATGGAAAACTGTTTTGTATGTTGATATCGAGTCATTTATTTTAAATAATTTAAACATTATTATCATCATTACATACGATTACAAGAATACAATAATAATTATAGTCATTTTTCAGGATTTTTATTAACAGAATTGTAACATTTCCCTTTATTTCCTGGTTTTAGGGTTTTAGAATTTATTACTTTAGAAAAAAAATACATCGAAATATTTGGAATTTTATCTATTGGAATGTTAAGAATTTATATGTGTATTTTCTTTGCTGGTGGCCTAATGTCGGTATTCTTAAAAAATTTCTAACCGCTTTTTTTGACATCAAATCGAGGGAGCTGGCTCCAAAATGCTCTAAATATATGAAATTCAAAATGAATTCGTTTGGCTTGTATTCATACCTAAAATATGTGTGTGTTTAAGTCTATTGTATTTATGTGTTGGATGCTCCAACACCAGACACCCCCAATCACATTAACCCTCTAGTTAGCTTTTGAACTTTAAGGGGTTGTTGCTTAAATTTTATTTTCCATTTCCTTGGCAAATGTCTTCTCTTGTAATATTTGAAACGTTCTAAGAATTCTTTGCTCCCAACTGTTAGAATCAGTAGGGGTAACTTTTGTTTAAACTGCTTATTTTTGCATTTCCCGAAAGTCAACCAACGAATTTTGGTGGTGGTTTTTAAAAGAAAAAAATCTATTTTATTAAGGTCATTATAGGGATGCATGTTGGTTAAATGCATCTAATTATAAGTTCGTTAATTTTAAAAATACTGAAAATTTCCAAAAAAAATCTCTGATCTGAAAATAGATCTGATGTTTATATTTTCACATCTTGTAATAATATTTGAAAGGAACGTCCAAACGTTTTGTATTCAGAAAGATTAAAAATACTATATTTATTTAGATTGGACTCATAAATTTCATTCTCACAAAATTTTTTCAGGTTTTCCTGTTATAATGTGAAATGTCCACTAAAAATTATTTTTTCAACAAAAAATTCCTTTTATTTTTCACTGACAATTAATTGCATTTTTCACTAAAATTATCATTTTTTACAAAAAAAAAATCGTAAAAACTGCAATTTTTCATTTTTCACTAAAAATTTAATTTTCACTAAAATTGCATTTTTCACTAAAAATTGAATTTTTCACTAAAAATTTAATTTTTCACTAAAAATTTAATTTTTCACTAAAAATTTAATTTTTCACTAAAAATTGCATTTTTCACTAAAAATTGCATTTCTCACTAAAAATTGCATTTCTCACTAAAAATTGCATTTTTCACTAAAAATTGCATTTTTCACTAAAAATTGCATTTTTCACTAAAAATTGCATTTTTCACTAAAAATTGCATTTTTCATTAAAAATTGCATTTTTCACTAAAAATTGCATTTTTCACTAAAAATTGCATTTTTCACTAAAAATTGCATTTTTCACTAAAAATTGCATTTTTTCACTAAAAATTGCATTTTTCACTAAAAATTGCATTTCTCACTAAAAATTGCATTTTTCACTAAAAATTTAATTTTTCACTAAAAATTGCATTTTTTACTACAAATTGCATTTTTTACTACAAATTGCATTTTTCACTAAAAAATTTCATCTTTCACTTAAAATTGCATTTTTCACTAAAAATTGAATTTTTCACTAAAAATTGCATTTTTCACTAAAAATTGCATTTTTCACTAAAAATTGCATTTTTCACTAAAAATTGCATTTTTCACTAAAAATTGCATTTTTCACTAAAAATTGCATTTTTCACTAAAAATTGAATTTTCACTAAAAATTGCATTTTTCACTAAAAATTGCATTTTTCTAAAAATTGCATTTTTCACTTAAAATTGAATATTTCACTAAAAATTGAATTTTTCACTAAAAATTGAATTTTTCACTAAAAATTGAATTTTTCACTAAAAACTGAATTTTTCACTAAAAATTGAATTTTCACTAAAATTGCATTTTTCACTAAAAATTGCATTTTTCTAAAAATTGCATTTTTCACTTAAAATTGAATATTTCACTAAAAATTGAATTTTTCACTAAAAATTGAATTTTTCACTAAAAATTGAATTTTTCACTAAAAATTGAATTTTTCACTAAAAATTTAATTTTTCACTAAAAACTGAATTTTTCACTAAAAATTGAATTTTTCACTAAAAACTGAATTTTTCACTAAAAATTGAATTTTTCACTAAAAATTGCATTTTTCACTAAAGATTGCATTTTTCACTAAAAATTTCATTTTTCACTAAAAATTTCATTTTTCACTAAAAATTTCATTTTTCACTAAAAATTTCATTTTTCACTAAAAATTGCATTTTTCACTACAAATTGCATTTTTCACTAAGAATTACATTTTGCACTAAAATTGCATTTTTCACCAAAAAATTTCATCTTTCACTAAAAATTAAATTTTTCACTAAAAATTACATTTTCACTTAAAGTAATTTTTTTGCCAAAAAATGCAGAAATTTTAATTTTAAACAATAATTTAATGTTTCTTTCCAAAAATTTCATTTATTAAGAAATGCAATTCTTACCAGTTTTTTTAGAAAGTTGAAAAATACATTTAGCATTTAAAAAATAATTATTCACAGTAAACATTTTTTACCAAATTGTCGCTAAAATAAATTGCAATATCGTAAAGAGATCCAATCCACTTTCCAATTCCTTAAAGAAATACGATTCTCTTCAGTATATATAGAATATATAAAATATCTACTTCTTGAAATTGGTGGTTACATGGTTACATCTGATTTGATTCGATGTTAATTTGGATGATCACAGACTCCTATATGGCCAGAAACGTAATTGGTTGACCATCCGTAATAATTATTTTTTTTTTATTCGCCAAAAATTCATTAATGAATTGAGACTTAAAAAATGTGTTATAAATGGTCCCTGTAAATATTTTCATAGTTTCAGAGACACAAAATTTATATTAATCTTTTTTAACCCTTTTGTAAAAGTATGGACATTTTCCTTTAAGCTTTTATTAAAAAAAATAGTTCTTTATAATTTGTTGACATTCAAAGACATTTTATTTAATTTTTCTTAAAGAAAAGTTTAAATTTTAAGTTCGAACGTTTTTATTTGAAAAAATACCAGTGAAAGAAGTTTGACAGTAAATCTAACTAAAACTCGGCTATTTTCCAAACATTCTCCAAATCAACTCGAAAACACTTTAGCTCTTATTACGTGAAATTTCATTAATATATCTGTAAAAGTTTAAGTTCTTCTATTGAAATTATGTAACTATAACTTTGAAACTGAATCGAATTGCAAAAAAAATCCTTAATTAATGTTTATTTCAAAACCTGACTTTAAATAAAAAAATTTTAATTATGATATTTTTAAGGAAATTTTAAGACATTTTTTCCCAAAAATTTCAATAAAAATGTATACATTTTTCGATTTTAAAATCTTCATTATTTTAAAAATCTTCTTTAACTTCCTTTACATGTAAAACATGAAGTTTTACATCCCCTCAAAACTTTTCATTACATTTTCATTTCCGCTTTATTCTGTATAAATAAACTTCATTCAATTCATAAATATTACACACACAATGTAAAGCTCTTACATGTGTAACCTTTTTTGTAATGTCATGTAAAATCCAACAACATTTTAACAGGAATTCACGTTATCGCCACGTTCGAAATAGACCATTTACAATATTCCAAATTTTAATGGAACACAGACAGAAAAACGACAAAAGAAAAAAACACTCATGTGGAAGTAGAAAAAAAGCGAAAAATAAAAAGAAGTCACCCTTATTTTTCTGGGTTCCACACATTCTTATACTGAAATAGAGCGTGTGGGTGTTAAATGCGCATGTAATGTAAATTCTTTACATTTTAGTATGTATCCAACAAATATTTATCAAAATATTTCTAATGCCATTAAGTATCTGCTTAAAATTATGGGCTCCTGGTTATTTCTAATAACAAAATTCCTAGCACGAATTGTGATTAGAAATTTCTAATAACAGTTTTTTTTCTTCTAATAACATTTTTGGATGTCATGTGATGGAATTTAGATAGAACAAGTGAGATTTCTATATTCGGCTGTGACGAATTTTCAATACCCTCCACCACAAGTGAGTGTTTTGTATATAAGTTATGTTTTCTATATTCATTCTCACACTAACACAAACACTTACAAACGTATACAAAATTAGTTACATTTTTGGCCATAACTTTTTTCTACAAAACCGATTTTGATAATTTTCGGAACGATTATAGTTTAATACTGATTTTTTGATTTTTAATGAACAATTTTAAGAAAATTCTTCAGTTGAACTTAGAGGTTGCCTCAGATATCGGTCCATACAATTTTAATATACATAACCGATTTTGCTGTTAGAAAATAGGACTCGTAACAAATACTAAGGCCAAATTTCATTTACCACTTTCAAGTGGTCTGTCAGACAGACAAACAGACAAACGAACAGACAGATAGGCGTATATAGTCAAATCTACTCAGATTTTGATTTAATGCAGGAATATATACATTATGGGGTCTAAGATGATTCCTTCTTAGCGTTACACACGGAATGACAAAGTTAATATACCCTCTTCACCACATGTGGTGGTGGTAGTGGTGGGTATAAAAATAAAAAAGTATATGTTTTTAAATAAAAACGAGAGAACTTGTTTGTTGTATCTATTTTATTTGTTAGATAAGGGGATTCTTTGTTAATACGGGTGGGAGGTCATGTTTTTTCAAACAATTTTAAATGAAGAATTTTTTAAATGCTCCATTTTCTATGTATGTGTGTGTATGTTTACAGGGAATATATTTCCATGTTTTCCTTTAGGATTTAATGTTTTTAATTTCGTTTCGTAAATTATGAAATTTTTGTGGCTAAAATTTCTGTTGGCCTATTCGTTACAGGTAAATTATGCAATCTTTATCAAAATACCTTTATCTTATTTTGATTAACTAAATACCTAAAGTTATGTTACGTGAAATGCTCAGGTGTAAAAGATACATTTTCATTTTTCTACCCTAAAGTTTACCTTTATTTAATAAAAAAATGCTCTGCCCTTAAAGCTTAAAGTTTTTTCCCCCCAAAAAGAAAATTATTGTTGATATTATGGTTTTGACTATAAATATAGCATTTCTTTAGGTATTTGCAGTGATTTAAAATTTTAGTATACATTTGTATTTTTTATTATATTCAATTCATACCAGGAGTTCAGCATTTAAACATTTGTTCACAAATTATTACATGGTCAACAGAACTTTATGAAAGGCTGTTTGAGTATTATGAAGAAAAAAGACATTTTCCTAATGCATTTATTTTGTCTATAATATTTTAATGAATTAATTTTGTCACAAGTGTATATGTAGTGGTAAAGGATTTTTATCAATAAAACTTTAAAGTGGTGAAATATATTAATGAATTATGGAGAGAACTGAGTTCAGGTAATTACATTTTCATCACTTTGTATATGTAAAGCATTCTTACAAAAACTCTCATTCAAAGGACCCATTCATTTAATGATCCATAGTTAGGATATAAGTCCACATAGAAAAGAAGCAAAAATCTGTTTAATATTCAAATTTTATCATACGAAGAAGAAACCAAAATAGTTCCTACAGATTAATTTTTATAACCTCCACCACCACAAGTGTTGTCATTCCGTGTGTAACTCTAAGATGGAATCATCTAAGACCCCATAATGTGTATATATATTCCTTCATCAAATAAAAATATGAGTCGGCTTAGCTATGTCCGTCTGGCTGACTTTTGTTTGCACTTTCACATCCACCATAATTAAAAAAGCTTCATGAAATTTGGCCTGGGCATTCGTTATTGTCCTGAGAAGTTTCCGATTGTAAAATTGTTTCAGTATATTAAAAGATATAGACCTGAGACAGCTTTTAAATTCAGAAGAAGAGTAAAATCCGTTAAATTTACAATTATAAATTGACAAAGTGGAATGAAATTTTGTCATAAGATTAGAATATATGTGCCTCATTACTGTTCCAGTAATGTTAAAAGTCGGTTCAGTAGAAAAAAAAATCGCTTATTAAGGTTTCTTTGTAATATTAAAGAAAAATGTTAATACATTGTATGCGTTTGTGAGTTAATATGTGAGTATGTATGTATAGTGAAGGGTTTTAAAGATTCCGATAATTATAGCATTCTTATATAATTTAAAGTTAATTAAGCCACAAAATTCACAAGGACTCCTTATTTCCATGTATAAAAGTGTTAATTATTATTACTAAAAATAAAAGTGTCTTTAAAAAGTTCAAAAAGTACCACAAAATCCGTACCAAAGATTGTTAAAATAATTTAAAAAGTACCTTTGACTTATTTGGATATGCAAAATGCTTAGCATATCCAAATAATGCAACTCTTGTTCTTTTTTTACCCCCTTTAAGGTACCTTATACGGACCTAAATTTATATCTCTTAATAACTTTTATAATAAATATTGCGATTCCATAATAAAATATTTGAATCATTTTGTTCACAAATATAAGAAATATATAAAAAAGCAAATGTAGGTACTTTTCAACCCCTTAACGTTCGAATTTCCAAAAAGTACTTTTTCCAAAGATTTTTTATCCCTTAAATATTCGAATTTCAAAAAAGTTTTATATTTTTATCTTTTGCAAAATGTTTAAATATTATAAGAATTTCATCTCTTTGTTTTCTGATTAAAAAGATACATTGGGTACCAAAAACAGTTTTTCTCCCAAAATAGTCCGAATTTCAAGAAAGTACCAAATGCATATAAGCTTATTTCTTTAAAGCAATACGATATATAGGTCCAGAATTCTTTATTAACTACATCTGTTAAAGAGACATTCCCCGATCACGCCTTAGTGGATCTGTTTAGAGTGTAATGAATTCACTGTAAAATTTTCATTTCCTTTATGGAATCTAAAGATTGAATCAAAAATCAAATTTAATTTCCTTTGAATTTATAATGAAATAAAAACAAAATTTACTTAAAAATTCCCCGTTTAGTGCGCTCTTAAGTAAAGAGTGCATAAGATATATTAAAACAGCTGTTGTCATATCCTCCCGCCATGATATTAGGCAGCTCATCAGCTCCCCCTTAGTTCCAAAGTGCCCATGAAATTTCCTTGTGATCAGTCCAAGGTTTGAATCTCATTTCCTTATAACTTCTCCTTGACCAACATCTTTGTTTATGATTAATATTTAAAAATTGTTACGGAAGCAATGAGCGTTTGTGCTGATTTTTAAAATTAAACCAAATTACTTTTTACGTCAGTTACCAGTTGGTTTTGCATGAAATTGAACACAATAATACCAGAGAAGTGTAGCATTACAACTTTGGTAGTTTGAACTCGATAGGGGATCCATGGTAGGATTTGAAAGGATGCAAATAAGAGTACCTCAGACATTCGATACCTCGAACATTGTCACAATTTTTATATGTACTGCAAACACATGCTTACATGTGTTATTAATCTCTTAAGTTTTCGAGTTGTTTGCATTTGAATTTTCATCCTTCAAAGTTATGCAAATGTGTTGACCCAATTTTGTTCAATTATCTTTTTAGGTTAACTACTATCAAATAAGAGAGATGGAAGTCAATATTTTTTACTGGTTCAAAAATAAATAATTTTCAACTCAAAAGTTGCAATCTAAATTTTGGTGACAAGCACTTTCTAGGTCTAAGATCAGACCTTCTTGAATTTAAACTTTTGTTTTTTTTTAATTTTCAATTTAACAAATCGCTCATTTGCTGCAAGGTAGTCATAACTCAAAATTCTCAAGTTTTATTATCTGAACATTTTTGTAAACAGTTTAGTATGCATGTTCAGTATAGGATTTCAATAAAAATATATTATGCAATTTATATAACTTATTGAATAGAGCCAGCAATAAAGCGTTATTCTAGTAACGCATCGGTAGTTGTTTAGATTAGTTTTTTGCATTTTCGAGAATACAAGTAAATTTGTTCGACACTTTAGAACCATAAGATCCATATTTTCTGAAGTTTTCAGGAAGATTTTTATTAATTTACAGTTTACTTCAATTCAAAAATTCTCCGAAGTTCATTAAAATGGTTAAAATTTTGTTTATTTCAAAATAATATTTGAGCAAATTGGCAAAACTACATAATGCATTTTTGAATTTTTTTGAGAAACTTTCTTAAAGTTTGAAATGAAGTATAAAAGAGAAGAACTGTTACTGTTTTGAAGTTCTAAGTTGCACCATGAGAAGTCCTCAAATGGCTTATGTTGTTTTCCCTTTTTGCCACATCTGTATTTTCTGAATCACATGAACCCAAAGTTCAGTCCTCGATGTATATTTCCTAAAAAGTGCCTTTTGTTCTGTCTTTAAAAATCGATTCTGCTCCGCTGTGCAATGTTAAATATACTTTAGTTTTGATTTAAAAATCACTTTCACTGTCGCTCATCTCTAATGCCCACTGCTCGAAATAAGATCTAAATATGAGAAATATTAAAATGTTTTCAATAAAAAAATTCGGAACAAATAAATTAATGGTAAATTTTATTAACAGGTTCAGAATTTTAGTATTATTCGGTTCTAAAATGAGTTAATATATCTGACGAATATTTCTAATATTTGACCATAAATTCAATTATACTTTTAGTATTTTAAATATTCAAATGTAAATTCTCATGTTAAAGCTATAAATTCTTTTGAATTGATCTTTCATAAACATCGGTTCAGTTTTCCTCAAAGAAACAAATAACTTGTAGTTTTCGAAATGATTTTAGACTCATAAATATAACGATAGTAAATGTTCTAGATTCTTTATTTATTATCCCATATTATCACACATATATATACATTTACCAATAAAGGCAAAATTGTATGACTGTATATCACTTTATAAAAGTATCATACATCTCAATTATGTTTTATAAATTAAACTATTTTAAATAATTCCCCCATTTTATTTTAATCAAAACATCTATTTAAATATATATTTTTCAATTGAAAGTCCACATATTTGAATTTATGATCCCCGTATTAAATGTTATTTTAGTTTTATATATATAACAATAATATTATACCTTTAAATATATGTTATTTGCATATATACATATGTATTATATTTAAAACAGATTTTTTTAGATAAATAATATATTTCCAGTTAAACTGATACTGACACATACTGATACAAGTATTAAGCTATTTACTACCCCTACTTTAAGTATTATACAACTTTTATCTCTTTGTGTTTCCCTTTTATTTTTTTATTTTGTTTTTCTTTCCGGTAAAATTTAGTCCATTCATCCGTCAATCTGTCCGTTCGTCTGTCCATCAGACTGTATCATATATCATAAACTAAAACTAAAAACTATAATAATAATAATAACTATAACTAGTTAGTTAAAATAGTTTTTCAAAAACTAATATATTACCATAACTAAGTATTAGGTGAACAGAAATTTTAATATCGTTCCACCAACTATCATAAAACTATCAAATATTTTTCTAATACAACCCAAACCCAGACAAATGAAAAGAAATGTAGAAAAAAAATAGCAACAAAAATTGTTGTCTTTATACAAATACAACAACACATATACACACTAATCTAAGCATATACATATGTTAAATACATGTACATATATTGAAATATATAATTTTCTATATGATGGAGAATATTATTATTTTGTTAGATTATCCCCCCCCCCTCCAACTAAATGTATCTACATATGTATATGTAATTTGTGTGAATGTAACATTTGTATATATGAAAACTTTCATATGTAAGTAAATATGTAGAATTATTTGTGTGACCAAAAAGTGAAAGTATTGTGCGCGCGTTTATTTTATCATAAGTCTATGGGGTTATTTAGTTCTATATATATTTCTATATACCTATACCGACATGGGATACTTATTTAGATGAACTTGTCATGTACTCAAAAACATACATGCATTCTTTTTTGTAAAAAATTATAACTAAAAATTTCGATAACACACTGTGGAACAATAAATTTCTGAAAAGCCTTGAATCTTCTTATTCCTAAATCGCATTAGAGTAACGAGAAGAATTTCGAAAACTTGAACAACACTTTCACTATAACATCAACGATTATACATTTCTGCATATAACACCTGTTAGAGGTGTGGAATAAAAGAAACTGAGTTCTATGAACACAACGTCTTGGCCTCTTTCCGTAATATTTATAATAAACCAAATTTATTTGATGAGCCGGTGACTTTCAAATTATTTTTGTTCATATCCCAAGCCGATATTTTTTTACAAACTGCCTTGGCTGGTGCTATTTCGGTACCAGTACTATAGACATACATTAGATTGTGCTTTGAAAATTTTAACCTATGAAAACATATGAACAATGAACCCTGTAAAAAATACGCCTCATACTAAGTTCTTTAGCTGTCGGGTGTGACTGCAACCAACATTATATTTCGAAAATCGAATATTATTTTTTTACTCCATGAAAATTTTAATTCAAATGTTTTTGTTTTTAAAAGTTATTTGTATTAATTCGATTAAAAGAACTTGGACTGAACATTTAGCGAGAACTGTTCAATTTTATTTCCTAAAAATCGGAAAAATATATTAAATGTTTTTTTTTTTTTTTTTTTTTTTTTTTTTTGTAAATGCAAATGAAGACTTTTTTAAGATAAAGAGTCGTTTATTCTAAAAATTTCGGAATAATCGGACAGGAAGGATTTGAAATTTTCATCCTTGTGGTATTTAATTGACAAAATTACTAGAATTTTAAATCAACGATGTTGTGGTTAACACAAATTCATTTAAACGAAACCGACCTATTATTTTTATCACCTTCCATCCATCCAATTTTGTTAATACTCTGCTCTGTAATACGCAGAACGGTGTACTATTATACGTAGCTTCAAGAAGTTTTGAGAATTTTGAATAGGATATGACGTATATTAACGACAAAATTTTGTCGAAAGACCTCTTGTTTTTTGAAATATGAGGAAATCATATAAATTAGTCCGTTTTCGAAAATTCAGTAAACGACTCCTAGATATATGTAGAAACCTTTCCATCATACGAATAAGGGACCGGGAAAATAGTGCTACCACCCCATTTCAACTCAGAATCATTTCTGTTAACATAATGTTTTAAACACTCTACATTTCGGAAATTTAGTACTGGGTAAAAGAAAAAAATATGATCGTATGTTCCGTTAGTCCAAATCTACGTGCAATGTTTGTAGAATTTTAGTCCAAAAATGGCCACAATTCCCATACAGACACTTTAAAAACATAAACAAAGAAATTTTAAAGAACATAATTTTATTGGTTGCATTGTATTGATATTAATCCTTCCATTTAGAACTCTTGCAACAAGAAATACTGTAGCAATTTTTACGAGGAACAATCCAATTCAAAAAAAATCATGACAGGAATGTCAAAAAAAAAAAATAGATTCCAAAAACAAAGTACTGAAATTGGAGTCAAGTTTTCTAAAAAAAAATATTATTGCTGTGTAATAAATGACGTAACATATGTTCTGGCAGATTTGTCGCAACTTCCTGTTCAAAAATTTTGTGTTGGTGATGCTCGAGGGAATAATGAGAACAATTTAGAACCCAAAAGTAGACAAAAATTCCCAAATAGTATGACAAGCAATATGTAGTTGCGGCAAAGGCGACATCAAGGAATGATTACAAAAAACCCAGCTTCAACTCAAAAGACTTTATAATGTGTTCACGTATTTTTGGCCTCACTTGACATCCTGCCACAAGAACAGTAATGTGGTATTTTTACCAATAGAGGCAAATCTTCAAAACTGGGCGGATATAAGACCAATTTGCATTTTGTAGTAGATTATAAGAGAAGATTGACTTCCTTTTCGAGCAATATGACAAAAACATTTTAAAAACGCTCATGGAAGGGTGTCCAACAAAGGTTAAAAATTTCATCACTAGAGATTCAAACTATAAAAATATTTATTGATTTTGCAAATTGTAATAATAATTTCAGTCAAATAAAAAGTGGTTTCGTTTTAACATATATTTTTGTTACGAATTTTTGAATCTCACTCCTTATTTAAAATTTCATGAGAATCGGTGCATATATTTCTTTATTTCTTACTTATTTCTATAGCAAACATATTGTTGGACCTTAAGATGACTATAACTTTCTTATGTTTACAACAGCAAAGCTCTTTAACACACAACTTTATGAGTTTTGAACGATTTTTAGAGTGATTAGAGCAAAAGAAATTATTAATCATAGATATGACGAAAATCGGTGGACACAGTATTTTGCCAATTAGTCTTTTGCTTGCCACATAAGGAGCTCGTGCTATTTTTCTGTAACAACATTTTTAAAGCAAAAAAATGCTTAAGCTGCTGACACGATCCACATGCCATATGACAGCATTTATGCTTTTTAATAGAGGAAAACGATAAAAATAGTTTAAACAAAAAAATTAATCTTTAAAAAATATAAAATTTATACGCATCACACAATCAGCCACATAATCCAAAGAAAAAGAAATCAAGAGTTTTTCTTACAAAAACAAAAAAAAAAAAAACAAGCTGACGCGCCTTTCTTCCGCTTGTTCTTTGATTGATATGAAGATTTGTTTTCATCTAATTTCTAATCTTTCTTTTTTAATAAAAAAAATGTAAGAAAATACCTTTAGTTTTTTTTTTTTAATAATTTTTTTTATCAATGAATGAAAGTGAAAATGTGTGGCAGACTTCTGTTTTTTTTTTTCACTCTCTATTTTGAAAGGTATTACGGCACCCTTAAATGATTGTTCAACATCTTGTGTAACATCAGTTGGAGTGTCCTAGAACAGAGAGAACAATAAGTAATGAAAAAAAACTGATCATAAAAAATACTGAATAAATGAAATAGAACGCATGCCACAAGATGTTGAAAGTGAAAGGATCTTAGATTGTGGTTTTTTATTCAAAATTTCTTTTGTTGAATTTCATTTCATTTGATTAGATTTTTTTATATATATTTTAGGGCTTAACTTTTTTATGCATACATATGGTGATATTATCGCGTATTTCTTCATTTTAATTTTTTTCTTCCTACTGAAAGTGAGGGTGCCTTCGATTTTTTGCGCATATGCAGGAGTTTTTTAAGGACTTCCTTGTTTTTAGTGTTAATGTTGTGGCATGTGTTTTTTTTTTTTTTTGTACTCTGAAAACATTGTCCCCCACACAAATTATTGTGGTTACCCTAAGCGTAATATAGGAGGACATATTAATGGACTTTTTTATATTGTCTATGTGGTTTTGAATTATTTTGAAAGGAAAAAAAATCAGCTTGTTTGATTTTCAATTTTTTTTTAAGGAGGTCCTTTTCCATAAAAAAAGGCCGGATGTTTTATAAATTGATGTTTTAAATTAAATCAACAATAAATAAAAAATTGAAATGCAAATATGCATTTAAGAAGTTTTTGGAAAAAATGTGAAGGAGATTTTAAAACTAGTTTTAGAGAGGAAATTTCAAATATCCAGGACAGATGGTTGATGATGTTTTTTACTCGATTTGTTTAGTTTTAATAATTAAAGTCCATTTTAAAGGTTTTAATTAATCTAATTTTTGCAATAATATAAATGTTTAATTCTCTAATTGCTTAACTAAAATTTTTGTAAGTCAACCTATTTTGTCCGCTCTCTTACCTCCAAAAATAGTTTGAGAGATCATACTTCATGTAAGACCCTGTAAGGTATATATAAAATTGAAATCTGAGTTGATTCAAATATTCGTCATACTAATATACAAATATTTTGCTGTTCTTAGATGTTTCCGTTTCAAAACAGATCGTGTAGGAATTTTATATTCGGCTATGCCAATATGGACACATACACTCCAACCATAATTGCCAGATAATTTTTGGAAAAAAATCGTCAAATTTGTGGGGAAATAATTGTCAAACCGTCAAAATTACTTATCGAAATTGCCAACATTAAAAATGACTTATGAATATTGTTATTTTTCCAAAAAAGGATTCAATTTTAACAATTGAAACGAAAAAATTATGAGTTTTGAATGGCTGGAAACATGATCCTAAAACAAAAATAATTTTGATAAGGTTTGTCTTCATTTCATAAAGTTTATGTGCGAATTTTAAGTCACTTAAATGGCTTAAGGGGAACGAAATGGTATAGTACAGTTCCAGTGGTCTTGTTTTATTTCAGTATTTATGATGAATTAACATTGACAACGTATTGCAGTAGTTTTCCCAAAATATATTCTTTAATGTGTCAGTTTCCTTTTGAAGTACCCGCAGAGACGATTGTTACTGAAACAATTTAAGTGATTTTATACCAAATTCATTATTATATGGACTTTGGTATTGTTTTTCTGAATTGAGTTTATTAAAAGCGGGCAGAAAACTTCAGTTCAGTCCAACTTTTGGTGATGGATTATAAAAAAACCTTGGATAACAAATATAAACTTTGATGCATTTGAAAAATCATGAAATTTAGGGCATAAATCGTCAAATCGATAAAATGAAATTATGGACTCATAAAACTCTGTATGCACATATTTTGGGAGCCATATATTTTTACTTATTCGATTTGGATGATTGTAGGAGTAATGATGAATTATATTGAGCTACAAATTATATTCAAATTTTATTTTAATTTGAAAAGCAGTTTTTGAAAAATGTTAAAATGTTGTTTGTCTAAATTTCGAAGTTGCTTCATATATCGCTCTATAAGTTATTTCTTTAACCAGTTTCAAATATTAAATTGTTTAGGACAATTTTAAATAACCTGGAAAATTTTATAAAGTTTGGTTTATTTATGTGACTGTAAAAATATTTGCAACAAATGGACAGACGGACGGTCATGTGTAAATCGTCTCAGATCTTGATATGATGTAAAAACTTCATGACGTTACACACCAAAATGGCAAAGTTTAAATAGTTAAAAAAATTTTATATGCTGTCCTGAATCTCAAAATTCTCTCATAATTTACAGCTTATGCCACCGAATAGAAATAAACAAAATCGGATCAGTAAAAAATGTTATATTCAAAAGTATTTCAAACATGTTCTTTATATAAATACAGCTTTATCATTATTGGTTAAAAATCGGGTTTGGTGTCATAAGACAATGTTATATGTCTTACAAAATCTTTAACATTTTACAACGCATTTGATTAGGGTCAAGGCCTTTTACTCTCACTATCTCTCATTTTACCAAAAGAACGTGTCTTGTATAAGGGCACTCAATAATTTCCAATGTGAAATTGTAGTTCTAAATTGGTGTTCAAGACAAGTACCAAATAATGAATCAATTCAATATTAATGAATCAAATATTGTAAATTAATTCTATGGGCGGCTAGTGCATGTGTGTATAATACGTATGTGACTTAATCCCATAAAGAATTTGAGGATCTAAAGTGACATCTTTAAATTCTATTAATATGATCCCTGCATTGGATATTCGTTTTAATTTTATATGCTGTGCCATTGGAGACAAGACCTTGTTCTCTTTTTCTGCCTTTTATTATAGATCGATTCTCGTAAAATTTGAGACATTCTATTGATATGTTACAAAAATTATTTTCAAAATTTAGAACTTAAAACTCCTATGAAGTTAAAACCGCATTCCCATTTGGGGAGGATGTTTGTATATGAAGTAATGAACCGATCATAACCAATTGCAATAACTGCTCTTTCAGACAAAATAACACAAGTAAAATTTCACCAAGATATCTTCCGAACGTCGACTTGTACATTGATCACAAACTTTACATGGACTCAGTAAGTGATTCGCACTTCTTTATGTCTAAGGATGGAACGAAAAAATCTAATTTCTTGAACTGTCATCTGTGTGAACAATGTAGAACGAAGACTAAGGAGTTTCTATACAAAACGACTCAATCTGAAATGTCAAAATCAGTCACTTTCTATTAAGCTTTGGCCTGACTCAATTTTTTGAATAAAGAACTATAAAAAACATACCATATTTTAAAGTTCATCTTAACCATCCTTCAAAATTCTCTCTTATCGAAATAATAACCGATTTCCTTTTATAATAATTTGATACAATTAAATGTTCTCCTCCTAATTGTTTTTGTATATTTCATTTTCATTGTTTCAACAGTGTTGTATTTTTGTTCAAACAAATTAGTAGCATTTCTACTACATTTTATAAAAAATGAAAAAAATTGAAGTTTTTCAAAATTTGGTAAAAGTTAAATTTTTGAAAACATAACAAATAACGTAAATCTATGCGAACGAAAGCTTTCTAGATAGAGAGATCAAATTTCATTCGAATTCTTGTAACGGACTTTCGTTTGAAACAGAAAATAAATATAGCGGTGACGCATAATATCCCCTTCCACTTAAAAATACAATACAATGTCCAGAAAGCTGCTTAGAAAGGAAAATGAAATCTTTTTAAAGATCCTCTGATAAAGGGAAACGATAATGAAGTTTCAAACGTATTCTGAAAATCTTCGAATCAATTTCAAAATCGTTTTAATGAATAAACAATCATATAATATCGTCGTAAAATCTATTATAAATTTACTTACATAAATCATCAGAAAAAGAATAACTGACTGATGTCTGAATCTATCATTCTTATTTAAATTTTTGGATTAAAAAACCCATCAAATCATAATTATTAAAATATCTTAATAAAGCTTCTTATGTATATGTTTATTTTATAAAAGATATTTTATGATTATTGAATTATTCATTTAATAGAAAATTTTGGTAAAATATCTTTAATATTTGTGTTAAAAAATATTTTTTTATAATACAAAAAAGTCAGATTGCCGAAACCCGGGATTGAACCGGGGACCTTTAGATCTTCAGTCTAACGCTCTCCCAACTGAGCTATTTCGGCGCACATCGAGATGGGTACTGAAGGCATATTTAAACGTAATTGTGAAATTAAAATAGTTATCATTTAAATAACTTAAGACGAAAGATTTAAGCGTCCTTGGTTCAATCCCCAGTAGCATTAAGGGTTTTTGAACTTAATTTAAAAACTAACATTTCACATTTATGTACATTGAATAAATAAATGTTATTTATCCTATAAGAAGTGAATAATTAAAATAACTATATAAAATATATTTTCTACAGAAACGTTATTAAAACATAATTGCTGATGTGCCAAAATAGCTCAGTAGCGAGAGCGTTAGACTGAAAATCTATAAAGGTAAATATTTTTATATTTCTTTTTAGATCGGATAAAAATTACGTGAAAAAAAGTCATTTTTCTTGCCGAAACCCGGGATTGAACCGGGGACCTTTAGATCTTCAGTCTAACGCTCTCCCAACTGAGCTATTTCGGCTTACGTTCCTCTGTAAAAATAATCCTTAACTGTAAATCAAATAAGTGTATAAGGAATAGTGAAAATATGGGTCTCTACAGAAAATCAATTTGCGTATTCAATATATATTCAATAGAAAAATATCGGTTTTAGTTAAATATATATTTGTGATAAGAAATAAAGTGACCGAGAAAACTTTTCTTTTCGTTTAAACAGGTCTAAACTTTAGTTCTGAATTAATAGATTTCCTTTGCGGTCATTACTTTTTGAAACTGGCATTTTTGTGTTTTCAACTATTTTATTACAAGAGAGCAGTATTTCTTCATTGGTCCGGTATTGATATTGGAATAGAATTGTTTTTTTTACCCAGTCGAAGAAAAGTAAGGTTGACAACCGTCCTTTTTTAGTTGCTTTTTATTACACTGGAATCTCACAACCTTCAAAGACCATTGTATTTATTCCTTTGTATGAATCCATAATATTCTCCAAAAAGCAGCAGATTCGTCCACATTGTAAAGTGGCTCTTAACTAAAATTCATCGCAACAATAATTTCGACAATAATGCTCTAATGCGCTTTCATTGCTTAAAACTTTTTCATTATTTAAATTAATTTAACCAACTTTAACTCGCAGAATACTCGTCCTTTCTCGTCATGCATGTCCGGACTATAGAAGTTGTCTACCTTTGAGTACTAAACTTGCGATCAACATTTACTCGAGTTTATCAACATTTTTAACCAAAAACTTAAAAATTGATCCCAGCACACTGGTTTCGTTAAGGATTTATCTTATCGAACGAAATAGACGATGCCTTGAGCTATTCGAATTGCTTTCATCGGTTCAGTTTGGGACACATTCAATATACTTTCTACTTTTTTAAACCTTAATTACCATTTATTTTGCTAATCCTTAGAGACCACATTGAATTTACTCTCAATTTCCTAAGACTTAAAATTGGAGTTTCAAAAAAACACATGCTCTTAATATGTCTATTTGAAAAAAAAAAACGCATTCAAGCGTTTCTGCAAAATTCATTCACGTGTCAATAGTAAAATCTGGTCAACCGTCAACTATAATCCATTACAATATTAAATGGATGACACGAAACACATGGCCAATATTAATGGGTCTTAAGGCTAAATGACCATTTAGAGCCAAATACAAAGAAGAGAATACAACAGAAAGTAATAATCAATTCCAGCAGCTAAATGAAAAGGTAAATCCCAGTCCATACATATAAACATATTACAATACAATGTATGAATATGTATGTGTATACATATGTATATGTATCTATAGAATACAATATTGGCATTATAATATTGTGGTGTGCTGACACATTTTCATAATGCATGGATGGGCATGTTGCACATTTAATCTAATACGCAAACAAACAATAGACATTTGAAAAGTAAATTATGCATAAGAATCATAAAAATATAAAAACAACAAAAAAATCTATTCATATCAAGACACATAAAGAATGGCAAATCGAAATGTATATATATACATCAATGTATACCAAAAGATAGATGAATAGATGACAATGACAGACAGACAGACAGACAGACAGACAGACTGATAAACTAACCTTCCTTATTGGTTTTTTGCCGTAAATAAAGGCAGCAGCAAAATAGGGAAACCTTAAAATGTATTTGAAAACCTTAAGACCAAAACGTTTAATCAACCATTCATACAAATTATATTGTATAGAGACATTGACAATTGTCCACTTTAATACCTTTATTGTTGTCATCTTTAATAACAATATTGTTTAGTAAATTTGCTGCTATTTGCCCCATTGAACTATTTTCTCATTCAGTGAGTGTTATTGTTATTTAAGTTTCCTTTGGGCCAGCAGGTAAATTGTAATTAGTTTTGCGATTTAATTCAAGGTGTTCGCTAAGTGTCATATGTTCTTCTTGGATTTTTTTAATTATAAGTTTCGAATTAAATAATCCCCTAAAGGTGCTAAAGGATTATATGGTATTCTATTTATTTAATTGTGGTCAGTAGCTTGGAGTCTAGAAGATACTGTGTATTGTCAAGGTGTTTTATTATACATATTGGCACGCTTCAGTAGTCCTTTTATGATGATAATAGTAATTAATAATTTGAATAAAAATTTAATTATGCCGAAGCCAATGATTTAACCGGGGACCTTTAGATCTTCAGTCTAACGCATTCCAAATTGAGCTATTTCGACTAATATTATAAGGAATAACGGTCATACAAAGCAGAGGTACTATAATACAAACCAAACAATTGGAATCATCATCGCAAATAATAATGAAGTGATTGAAAATCAGTCTTAAAAATTAAGGTTCATAAAAACTTATCTAACTGAACTTTTTTAAGGAAAGAAATTATGTACAGCAATGGGCAAATACAGCACCTGATTTCGATTTTCATTATAGTTAAACAACAAGCTTTTAGGGTAAATTAGTACGAAATGACTAATTCGAGAAGACGGTGATTTAAAAAAAGAGGATTGTAATTGCCGAAACCCGGGATTGAACCGGGGACCTTTAGATCTTCAGTCTAACGCTCTCCCAACTGAGCTATTTCGGCTTGCATGAACTGCATGACCAACATTTCCATGGTTGCCAAAATAATACAGTTTTTTATTCGAAATATCGTATGTTGCAAATTTCTATAAAATTTTTAAATCCCGGTTCCTACAGGAATCGAGAATTTCAGAATTTCGTTCAAATTTCTTTATTTACTTATAATCTTCTGGATCCGAAACTGATCAAATGCGAGTAACCCAAACTGTTTTTCTTATACGTTTACCTATTTGTTTGAGTTTAAAGATCCTATTGGTTATACATTTTTCGACATTTATATATCATTATAATTTCAATCCGAATTGCATTATTCTCGGAAATTTTTAAACTTTTGTCCGTTGCTGACCACTGTTACACCTGAAATTTTAAAATATTCGTATTGCATTGCCGAAACCCGGGATTGAACCGGGACCTTTAGATCTTCAGTCTAACGCTCTCCCAACTGAGCTATTTCGGCATATAATGCCACCCTGTTCGTCAATGTTTGGTTAGATAAGGAAATTTTTGATTGATTTCATAATTATATGATTCAGATCTAAATTACTCACAGTCTTATCTAAATTTTGTCGATGATTAAAAGGTGTCATTTATGATCACATATTGATATTACTTTAAAAAAAAACAACGTTCTCGAAATCCACCCATTAGTTTACGTTAATAATTAGTTTTGTAATTATTTAGTTATTCTGGTTATTTAAACTTTTTTTTTTTGTTTCACTGCTCTCCATTCAAGGAAGTAAAAAATTTAAAGGATCAATTATAAGAAACTTTTTCAAATCAATAAAACTTCAATTGATATCTGCTCTATTACAAGAATTCCAACTTGTTTATTTTAATCTAAAAGCGGAAAAATAAACAAACAGCAACAACACGGGAACATTTAAATTCATTCAAATTGTGATCGAGAATATGCCAATAACAATAACAACAGCAACAACAACAACAATAACACATTTATATTTGTGGTCAACTTGTATTCGTATTTACTGCATGAATGCAGTCACTCACAGCATCAGCCAGTGAGGTGAAGTGTGTTGTGTAGTGAAAAAGCAGAAGTCTAAGAAGAAAGATGTGTGAGTACGATACCCCAGTACCATAATCGTACTGAATGAATGTGGTCAACATCTCAATGTAGACAGACAAATAGAAAAATAAACCATCCAACAAACAAATCTCTGGAACAGCAAATACTTGAATAATCACAATAACAAAAACTTCAGGGAAACAACATGAAAAAAAATCTATAAAGTAAATAAAATTAAATAAATTTTAAAAATGTTAGAAAAATTTAAACTTTAACTAAAACACATGAAAAACCAGAAATGAAAAATACCAGAGAAGTGGGATGTAAAGAGGAACTGAATATGTGAAGTTTTTAAGGAAATAGTACAATAGTTGGTACTATTTGGAATGTACTTTTTATCAGTTCATATGGAAAATAATTAATCGTGTTGTAAGTCAAACCTTGATGAATTTTTTTTACCAAATGCAAAGAAGTGCATTGCTGTTTGGGATAGTGTGACTGATGGAACAGGTCGATCACCTTAAAACCTCGTCTGTACCAATAACTTGATCATCCAATATCCGCCACCCCACCACCAACCATCACATTTCAGAGATGATCGGAAATTTTATATCATTTGAATAAAATATGTTTTAATCACAGATTAAAGTTTGCAAGTTGTAAAACTGGATTGGCATAGAAGATTACAGGAAAGATTGGAGGTCTAATATACTACTTCATTTTTTTTTGTCACATAAATTGAAGAATTTCAGGAGAGAGCAGAAGTATAAAACATTTGAAAAACATATGTTACACACAGATCAAAATTTGCAAGTTATGGAACTGATTAGGCGTTGAAGCTTTTTGAAATGATTGATCGGTAGCGATTTAAAATGACGGACGGAAACTGACATCATAAATTGTAATCACATACATATAGAAGTTTTTATTAATCGTCAAATCGTAAAAAAATTTTGGATCAGGAACTTTAACAGGCGAACTATTGTTAAGAGTTTCTCGATGGAATAATAAACTTTCAGCGAAGTGCTGATATATAAAATCATATAAAAAGAAATTATGTAAAGAAAAAACTAATGGTTCAATAAATATTGAAAACATTGAAATATGGCGCATTTTGGATTTGGATAGATTTTTAACTTGCGATCGGCAAGTTTAACATCTATGAAATTTCCCACACGAAAAGACGAATGATTGATCCATAAAGCTCGAGTTTAACAAATATTAAAAGCTTTGCAGTTTTAAGGTATATTGAACTTTTTGGTTTAACTTGGTAAAATCCAGGGTCCAACTTTCAGTCTTCTTAAATTATCTCTATATTGATATATTCTAAAATACTGCTTCCTGGGAATATTTATTATACTTTAGTACTTCCTCATTTCAAAGAAAAAAAGTACCCAAATATTCATATTAATAGTACCATTTCCACGATTCTATTTAACATCCCCATATTTCTATAAACCATAAACAAAATTGATATGGACTACAAAAATATATGACTATAAAGCTGTGTAAAATGATCTGCTCGTTTGTTTGGTAGTCAGTTGTAACTAAAATAAACGATGAATCTAAGTAAGTTGTGGTGGTAGTAGAGGAACAAATACTTACACCAAATAGCTACAGTAACAACAACAACCATATCAATCTCAACTAAAATAAAACAAAATACACAAGACAAGATAAAAAGTTAAAACCGAATGTTTGTTTGGTAAGACTCGTACTACCGTGATCACGGTTTGTGGCTGCTTAAAAGCTGTTGTTTTTTCTGTTTTTTTTTTTTTGCTGCTTAGATAGACTACAACAACAAATTACTAATACAACTAAGATTGGCTCAGCTGCTGGTTGCTTGCTTTTAACTGCTGCTGCTACGGCTGTTGCCGCTGTTGTTGTAGATGATGATGATGATGATGTTTGATGGTGCTATACGGTCATTGCCCTCTTGTGACGTCACCGGTTCAATGGCAAATTGTGACCCAGATTGTCTGAGCTGCACGATTCAGTGATTGTTGTTTTATTTTTGTTTATTTCGTTTTCTTTTTCTTTCATATTTATTTTGTTTATTTCATTTTGTTAACAAAATCAGTTAACAAATACATTTAAACAAGAGATCTTTGTTTATATGAAAGAGAACTTAATTGAATATTTAAGAGTTTTACTTGAAGATGAAGAGTAAGAATTTTAGTTAAACTTGATTTAATGCTCTTAAATGTTTTTGTTTTAAAATTCTTTAACAATTGATGTCTTCTTTATACAATTTTCCTGACTTTAATCCCTTTTTGTATATAGAATGGGACCGGGATTATTTTTAAATATTGAGTTCCACTCTTAGCTAAACTGTCAGATTGTTTTTTTTTTTTTTTTTGTAATTTAACAATGATTAAGATGATGCTGCGATTTTTTTGCTTCTATTTGGCTTATCCCAGCCTGACATGGTTGGGCTTAACTCTTCAGGTCTTTTCGTCTTTATTTAATTATTATTACATTGTTGCCATAGTTGGTGACTGACTATAAATGCTCATAAACTGGCTAATGAACTTCTAATGGACTTGTATACAATTCCAATTCGTTGTGTTTGTTATGTTGACCAAATTTAGGTTTATTGTTATTTTTTCTCCACAAATTTTTGTTGCTTTTTTAGTTCTTTTTTGGTTTGTGTTTCTTCTGTTGATAACTTTTTTCGATCTTATCAAAAATTATTATTAAATCTTTTCTGATTTATGTTTTATAATCATTTATTTATTCATGGTTACAAGTTTTGCTTGTAATTTATTTAGATGAGTATTTGTTTTTGCTTTTCTTAATATGGTTAATTAGTTTGAAATTTAATTATATTCGAATATACTGAATTAATATGAGTTTATAAATGGAATAGCGTGGGAACTGTGAAGATATAAACCTGAGGACTTGACGAATTGAAACATAATTAAGTGTTAAATAGAAAATATATGTTTGTGTAGGTATCAAGGAGTAAATAGGACATTTCAAAAATTCAAGTTTCAAGGATCTCAGAGATTTTTAAAGCAATTGGATATGAATCTGAAACATATAATCTAAAGGTACTGTACAACTTTCCAAGGTTGGTAACGGGTTCTTTGCAATTTGCTAAGTGAAGGTAGTTCTTTAGCCATTCTGAAGGTCACTTAACAAATATCAGCACTTACATTTATTCCAGCTCAGAATGGTCTCCCGATTCAGCAAACAAACTCATGTATTGTTTTACAGTCGTTGAAGTTATTTATGTTCCACTAAAAATTGCTATGAAACCACGAAATATTAGTGAATGTAAATTATAATATGATTGTGAATTCTCAAAGTATGATCGTGTCAAAACCTTATTATGACTGTGAACAATAACATGTAAATGTTGTTTGTCATTACATGGCTGTGCCACTACCATATTCTGTTGCCATAAAATATGCTTTGTGCCATAACAATATAATGACGACCATGTTATGCTCATGTTATCAAAAAATATATTTGTCTCACAACAATATAATGGTTATGTCACTTTGCTAAAATAAATTCACAATATTTTTTGTTGTGAATGATTTTACAAAATTGGTGATTGTGATTTTTTCATGAAGTCTAATGGATCCCACAAAAAGTCACTTAAAAAATAAGTTTTAGCAAAAAACATAAAAACTTTCAAAAGTACCAAATAAAATCCTTGGTCGATATGTTATTTATTTTATGATTTTAATTTAATTACAAAATATCAAAAAAAACCTTTGAAAATTCAAAAAGTACCACTGACAAATTAAAAAAGTACCATTGATAAATTCAAATATTTATTAAAAACATAGTTATTTCCTGTGGTGGGAATAAAATTAAAGCCCACAAAAAGGTGACTATAAAACCTCTAATAAAAGTGGCAGCCATTGTTTATAAAACCGCGAGTTCACATACAGTGGTAACCATGTTTACCGATAATCAAATTATCTTCCTAATATCTCACAAGTCAAATTTAAATCATCTTTTTTCCCTCTCCAAAACAAATACCATATCAGCATTATGGTTAATTAATTACCTAAAATCGTTCCCTTTTTCTGTTGAATCGAATTAAATGAAAACAGGAAGTAATTCGAGTAAACTAAACAACAAATATTTATAATAAAATCAAAAAACCTAAGTGAAGTACTAATAATCAAAAGTTAATCTTCAATCCACTAAGTAACACTCATATGAGACCAAAAATGAAAAAAAAAATACGATATAGAGAAAAGAGTAAAGAGAAAAAGGAAGCAAAAATACCTAATACAGATCGTGTAACCAGTGTTGCATGTAATTTGTTATTTTATTTATTGTTATTATATGAAAATGGCATGCGGGCACAAAAGACATTATCTGTATTTTATTATATGGTGCATGACTTCTTCTCATGCTGCAAAAGTTCTAAAGAAAGAACCAAACTTAAAAGCATATTTACGTCTTCTGTTTATATATTTTTTATATATAAATATATTCTCGGCAAAAATGATCGTACAAATGAAATGAAAATAAAATCATGACAAATTTTTTAAAATAAAAATTCTTGTTAAAGACCAAAAAAATAATAAAAAAAAAATAAACTAAAAATTTCATCGGCTCATGAATTTCATTTCTGAATTGCTGCTGTTTGTTTTGTTCAAC